>JAQHUG010000089.1:36561-140740 GCA_028555095.1 Dicrostonyx torquatus | reverse complement strand
TTTTAGGGGGTGTTTATGGTGAACTTTCAGGGGGGGGTCTTGGTCCATCAAAACCACATTAGTCTGGAAGGATTCTACAGGTTCTCATCCTCTATAGAAACAAAAGAAGAACCTCTTTTCCAAAGTAACTTATCCTTAGACCCAAATTCTGAAGTCAAGATACCTTTATGTTGGTTTAACTTAGCAGTCCATACAATGAAATGGTCTGGTATCATAAAGGCTATTGGCCAAAGGAGCTGAAGGTGCTCCCACAGCAAAGGATGGAGGAGGGAGGGAGGGAGGAAAAGACTCAGATTCAGTGACTTGAAATAACTACAGCTTTCACACATGGTCTTAGCCAAAAGTCTGAGATACGCTATAACTATAATTTCTTCCTGATCATGCCTTAGAAGTGGGGCTGGTCTTTCACTACCCCACACTGAAGGAGTCCTTCTGGGCTTCGAAGACACTCACAGCAAGACAAGAGCTAGAGAGCTGAGCCTAGGCATCACATGCTTCCACTTGGAAGTGTTCTCTCTCACTTCCTCTCACATCCACAGTCAAAACAAGTCACATGGGAAAATGTCATCCCATCCCATGCTCCAAAGAGGACACAACTGGAAGCACAGGTGAGCAGCGACTCTGTCCCCTGGCCCCAGTGAACACACATGACAGTCTCTGTGACCCACTAACTTCTTGCACACACAGTGTACATTTCCAACTGCTCCTCTAGGGAACATTAGCAGTGAGGCCATCTTTATTTATAGACAATGATGATCCTAATATGTGGGCTCTGAAAAGAGCCAGTCACAGAAACTCAGCCCCATACAGCGAATACCATCTTAGTTCCCTATGTTCCTATGGCTCAGGAGATGTCATCAGCCTGCCTGCAGATGGCTGTCACTGGGGCTGTAGTCACCTCCCAATCCTCCTGCCTCAGCCTTCTGAGTTCTGAGGTTTCTTGTGTGACTCACCAGGTCTCAACGCTATCTTGTTCTTCAGGAAGTTAATTTTTGTCTTGGTACTTATCCAATTAAGGAACACTTAATTACTTGAAATAGAAGAGAAGTTAAGAAGGAGAATAGAGGGGACGGAGAAGGAAGAGAGGGCCTGCATGACAGGGATCCTCCATTAGGCTCATGAAGCAAGCTGCCCTGGAGAAGTCACCAGGGTAGGTGTGTTGTAAGAAGGGTGGCGGAGCCCAAGACAGCCTGCCAGCATCCACCTCTGGCCTCCCTACTCAGTAATCTGGGCCCCCAATTGCCGGGAGCCTGTATCAGGAAGCCCTGTAGTGTAGACTGTAGCCAGGGCTGGGAAGAGGCAGGGGCAGAGGGGGTGATCTTGGTAACCTCAAAGTTTCTGAGCTGGCAAGATATGTCAGCAAAAAGCCCTGGCCTGTCTAGACAAACGTTTGATTTTGATTCAAAAAGGGGGACGCTTGCAAGTGGGGAAGCAGTTTAAGCAATTTTTCTCTTTGAAGAGAACCATGAATTTTTAACCATCGACCCTGAAGAGAGACGCAGAGACTGCAGGGGCGACACCAGGGATTTCAATATTGCCTGCTGACCAGGATGGATCTTGAGATGGTGCCATTTCTGCGATTGGACATTGACTCTGAGGGCTGAAGAGAGAGGTTTAACAAGGCCCTAGGGCCCCGGGTGGAAGAGACAGGCTTCCACGGCAGCCATCCAAGACTGGGAATCCGTTACTCAGGCGGCCTGAGAAAATGATCAGTGGGGTTTTGATGGGGAGATCTCTGAGCCAGGTTTGGCTGTCTTTGAGCAGAGAAGTCCATTCTAGGGTGCCTGACTCACAGTAAGAGTTCCTGTGACTGCTGGGAGACTCCAGAGTGTTCACTCCTTCCTCCATTCACCCAGACTCATGCTGGGTAGGTTTGGGGTTCTGAGGTCAAGCCAGGTACACAACTCAGAGAGTGTGGGTGAAAGAAACCTAATGGGGTCTCTCAGACAGAATCTGCTAGGAAGGGCTGGGGATGTCCTATATGCTCTTAAAGCTGGGAGGCACCTGAACTTGAGGAAAGACAGAAATAATGAATACATCCGTGGGGCTCAGCAGTCCCCATTCATTAGGCCATTCCCCTGTCTCTGATTCCAGGCAGTCAACCTGCGGAGAAATTGGAAGAGAATCGGTATGTGTGTGTGTGTGTGTGTGTGTGTGTGTGTGTGTGTGTGTGTTGGAAAGAACTCTGCCTGTACTCACTATGGAGTACCCCAGATGGCCCGTGAGTTCAGATTTACCAGGTGTGTGGGCAATCTTGACAGCCAGCTTGACAGGACTGAGAGCCACTCCAGAGGTAGCAGAACACACCTCTAGGTGCTGTGGGCCTGGTTCCATAGACAATCAGCCTATGAGAGCACTAACCGAAGGAACAGTTTGACGAATGGGAGAGTTTTGCATCCAGGGGCTGGTAAAGCCGGGGAAAGGAGGCCTGGGCGAAGGAGGTGGTTCAGCGAAGGTGCCTGCGTGAAGGATGTGTTGACCCTGCCTTGTCCTGTCTACCTCTCTATGTCCTGTCAGTCACGACGTAAACAGGGTTCCTGAGCTATGCCCTCCCTGCCCTGATGCTCCCAGGGGTGATGAAGACAAGCGAGCATGGACCTCTGAAGTCAGGAACCACAATACACCTCTGCTCCCACAAACTGTTTACCTCGGGGTGTTGGATGTTGTCACAGTGACAGAAAGTCTAACATCCTTGACATTCAGTGGTCGCTCAGGTCCTCAACATGGAATAAAGTAATGACTGAAGTGTGGGATTCTATCTCAGAAAAATTCTTTAGCTATCAGACGGGCTCCTTCACATGGGGCAAGGGTGCCATGCAGACCCTGGAAGGCTCTGAGTTCGTATTGCAGGAACCTGTTGATATGAGCATACCTGCCCCTCCCGGCACCTCACCTCAGCATCTCAATACATGGCCTCACCCGCCTTATTGTTATACAAACTGTCCCCTCCTGTACCCAGCCTGGCCTTGGGCAGCAGTACTAGTGCTCCTGCAGGCTTAATGTGGCAAGAGCTTTGGAGTCACAAACCGGTTGGGTTTGAATCCCATGTCTGACACTTTCATATCTGTGACCTTGGGCAAAATAATTAATCTTTCTATACATGATTTTTTAACTATAAGATGGGCATAACAATAGTTGCTAAATTAGAGCAAAATTTGAGAATAGATGTAGGCGTCCTTAGTAGAGTGCCCATCAAACTAGAGTGTGTAGTAACATTGTCATTACCAATGTCATTACGTGTTCATTTATGTCTTGACATCTCAGTAAAATGAATCAAAACCTCAGACAGTATACAAATCACCACCCCTTTGGTTGCTATCATTTAAGCCTGATCCGTATCCCGCAGGTTCACTGTATCCCACAGCTAGAAAAGCAATTGTATTCTAGCTGGTAGCCCTGGTTAGGAATCTGAAGGAATGTGGCTGGCAGAACAGTCACTAGGAGCAGTCCCTGAGCCTCTCAGATGTATACCTGCGTGTTCTGGCCCCGTCCACCAGGACATGAGCAGCGCTTGCCTCACGCTTCTGCTGAGGATTCAGATGGAGCTGCTTGCCCACTCTGCCTGCCCCGCTGTGACTGACTGTCATCTCTCTGAAACTGTGATTCCAAATTAACCTTCCCACCCGTGTGGTTTTCTTGTCAGGTACATGGCCACTGCTCTGCAGAAGTAGCTGCCATTTCACAGGCAGAGGCAATGATTGTCAGTGTAAAGCCTCCCCCATGGTGCTCTCCACTGCGTGACAGTGAACACTTGGTACAAAGCAGAGGCTAGAGAATGGTGGGGAAGACAGGATGTTGGAACAGACAAGCATTACTGGTAGGATGATGGGTAGCGAGGCTATGGTTAAGGCACCAGCTCGGGAGCAGAGGCAGCCTGAATTCAAAGCATGGCCATGTTGTAATTTTGGACAATGTATCCATTTCCTCATTGTTGCAAGGAAACACTTGATAGCAACAACTTGAGGAAGGGGGCGTTCACTTTGAGGATTGAGAGTGAAGTGTTTCACGGCTGGGAAGGGATGGCTGCAGAAACAGGAGGCAGCGGGCCATATTGTGTCCAGAGCAGAGAGGTGAACACTGGAGCCCAGCTCACTTTTTTGTTTCTGTTGAGTCCAGGCCCCCAGCTCTCAGGAATGGTACCGCCCACATTCAGGGCGGGTCTTCTCACCTCAGCTTCCTTTCTGGGGTTACCCTCACAGACACATCCAAAGGTATGTCTCCCAGGAGAGTCCCAATGCATCCTGGTGACCCTGGAGATGAACCATCGCACTGAGGTAACCTGTGCTTTCTGCATCTAGTTTGTTTGTTTGTTTTTTTCTCCTGGAAAATGAGAACTTTTTTGCTGTGAGCACTTCCTTAGCTGTCTTAGGAACAGAACTCAGGCTCTGCGCATGCTGGCCAAGCTCTCCACGCCAAGTCACACCCCAGCCTTCTCGTTTTCAGTATTTATGAATTCAGCTTAAAAGTAGAACCCCGAGTTCCTTTTCCAGAACCTTTTCATGTGGGTAGGAAGGTCTGGTTTGATTAGCGCACTGCACCCCATTTGTGACCCAGGGCTCGATTTCAGAGGGTTCCCCCAGAGTCCTGAGAGTCCTGTTCGAATGGGAGTTCTAGCAGGAGACCTCTCCCATTCCTTTCCTGCCTGCCTAGGAGAAGGATGTCTGCACACCAGCTGGGGACGAGCCAGACTAATCAGCCCAGAGTTACAGGCGTGACGAGGACTTACTAGAGATGATGGTTTGCAAGTTCAGGGTGAAATATTTAATTAATCAAGGCTGCTAGCCCAGTTGCCCCATCGTGTCAGAGAGGGTGTGGCTGTACAGGGCTGAAGGCCCTGGGAGAAGACGCCTGCTGGCACTGGCTTCTTCTTTACCTCAGACACAGAAAGAGAGCACCAGCTATGCCGGCAGGTGTTGGCACCTGACATTTCACAGTTCCAAAGTGTCTGGGATGCCCAGAAGAAGGTGGATGAATCCTCAGGGTCTCATTACACTTTGGGTCAGGGAGGGCAGACGTGGGCACTTTTCTTCAAGGACCACAACAATGGAGAAGACCTTGGCATAGTGATGGGTGTGAGCATGTGTAACAGTTTATCTGGGTGTGTGCATGTTTGTGTATGTGTGTGTGTGTCCATGTGTGGGTGCACACCTGCGCACATAAACCAGAGGATGACTCTTGGTGTCGTTCCTCAGGCACCAATCCCCTTGTTGTTTTGGACAGCATCTCTCATTAGCCCTCCCCCATGCTAGGGTGACATACCAGCTCCACCACACCTGGCTTTAATAAATGCTTCTTTATTTTTATCTTCATATGTATGGATGTTTCCTCTGCATGTATGTATATCCACCACATGCATATACATAGGCCTGTTCCCTAGGGAGGCCAGAGGATGGGTTGGATCTTGTGGAACTGGAATTTCAGAAAGTGTGAGCTACTTAGTGGTGCTGGGAATTGAACCTGGGTCCTCTGCGAGAGCAGCCAGTGCTCTTATCTATTGAGTCATTTCTCCAGGCCTGCTTTTTCAAAACCAGAGAGTCTAGGAACTGAACTCCGATCCTTCTTTAGAAAACATGTGACACAGACTTTTCCTGGGGATGTGCATCCCACAAACCTACTTAGCCCAGAGAGAGAGCACAAACACCACTGAAGCCCAGCTAGCTGAACCAGTGAGCTTATTGGGATCAGGCTGCTGGGCAGTGCCCATGGAACTCTCACCTGGACAGGGAGAAGGAAGCCCCTTGCCTCCCGCAGTCATCTCATCTCCCGTCTCGAGCCTCAAAGGCCTGGAAAGGGTTTCCAGCAAAGCACAACTGTAGACACAGGATCCTCAGACTCATTCCCCCAGGGCAGCAGAGAGAGGGTGACTTAGAGCTCAGATAACAGCAACTGGTGCAAAGATTGAAACTGTGAGAGAGGGAGAACAATGATAAATACACACACACATACATACATGCATACATACATACATACATACATACAAAGTACAAAGATAGGCAATGGATTAGTTAGCTAGATAAATGGATTAGATAGATAGATGGATGGATGACTAGATGATAGATAGATAGATAGATAGATAGATAGATAGATAGATAGATAGATGGATAGACAATAGGTGATAAATAATAGATACATAAATTATGGATGATAGAGGGTAGATAAAAGATTGATAAGTGATAGACAGATGATAGAAAGAAGATAGATTGGCAGATGACAGATAGATAGATAGTGGCCAGATAATAAACAGATGATAGATGATGGGGAAAGAATACACAGACGGAGGGTAGGTGGATGGGTGAGACATGATTGATGGTAGATACTCCCTATCCCCTCTGCAAGCTCTTTGTAACTGGGAGCAAAATGTCACACTCTTCAGGTCAACGCTACAGCTACAAATGCTAAGTCTAAACATTTGAGAGTGAGTCTTAATTTCCTTACTGGCTGGGGAGGGAGAGTCTGCAGTTAGGTCTCTCTGGCACACTTGGCTACACACCTCTAATAAGCTGTGTAAATTCAGGAAGTTACACAACCTTTTGGGGCCTCAGTTTCCCATTCTGCTATCTCAAATGTTTCTTTTAGCCACAAACAGTTTTCCAGTCACTGGAGTCCTCACCTTTGGATTCTCTGACCTGAGAGACTCACACAGCATCTGTGGAGCCTTTTCACTCCTGGTGGTGGAGATGCAGCTACTTGAGGGGCCTATGAGTGAGCTGTGGCTTCCATACACGCACTAATAATAATAAAGAAGGTAACTGGACACACACAAAGGAAATGAGATTCCCAAGAACACCCTTGCTTATGAAAGAGCGCAGGAGAAGAGAGAGACTTCATGCCGCTGAGGCTGAAACACAAAGGAACATTCCCCAGGCATCGGATATCTTGGAAACAGGGGGGTCGAGGTCCCACGAGGCTGACACATATGGAAAATGTTAGGTGGGGAGGTGAGGGAAGTAAGAGTATACACGGGTTCAGAAGACACCTCGATTTGTTTCTGGTGAAGGAGGAAATTGATGTTCATGTGACCAAGTCATGAGGATAAAGGAAGCTAAATCTCAACAGGGGAACTGGCTCAGAGCCCTCTCTTTCTCCTTTGTGTGAGTGTGTACAAGTGTGTGTGTGCGTGTATGCATGCGGGCCTGTGCTTATGCCATTGCCGTTCTTTTCTGTGCCTCCGCAAGTATATTTGTGTGCATGTGTGTATGTGTGTGGAGGTCAAAAGCCATTCTCCAGAAGCTGTCCACCTTGTTTGTGAAGCAGGCAGGTCTCTCACTTGACCTCTGTCCTGATTTACTTCCACAGCCAAATCAAGTCCACCACTGAGGGCAGTCAGGGCAGGATGCTGGAGGCAGGACCTGATGCAGAGGCCATAGAGGAGTGCTGTTTATTGGTGTGCTCCTCACAGATTACTAATCTTGCTTTTCCACACACCCCAGACCAGCCTCCCACAGACAACACAACCCACAGTGAGCTAGGCTCCCCCACATCAATCACTAATCAAGAAGATGCTCTACAGACTTAGCTATTAGCTAGCATGATGGAGGGATTTTCTCAGCTGAGGTTCCTCTCTCCAGACAACTCCAGCTGTGTCAAACTGACTGAAAACTAACTAAGGGGCGGGGCTAACTGGCCAGAGTCATCCATCTCTCTCCCCCCAAGCATGAGCCATCACAGCCAACATTTTAATGTGGATTGTAAGAGTCATACTCAGTTTCCTTGTACATGTATGACAAGCATTTTCTTGACTGAGCCATGTTCCTGTCATCATTTTCCTTTATCTCTTAGAATCCTACTTGTAAAATTCTCTCCTCTTCTGTAGTGAGCAAGGCATCCTGAGTTCAAGTCCTACCACTGTGTCTAGTTTATCAAGAGAACATAGCAAACTTATCAACTTCAGTGAGCCTCAGTTTCCCTTAACAGCAACTGCTGGCAACTTGGCTTATATATACCAGATTGGGTAGGATATAGGGGCAGGGAACCTTCTGATCAGCAGAAACTGCCCACAGCCATAGTCGAGAATATAATATAAAACCCATACAACCCAGCATTCCTACAACTGAGTTTTGGTTTGTCTGAAAAACATAATCCGAGATAACTTGTCAGAGTGGGCCCAAATCACACGAATTTCCCTCTACACATCCTAAAGTTACTCAGAAATAACTGGCTGTAATAGCCCTTCTTCACTTCTCTGGATTGATTTAAAAAAGATTTTTGCTATTTTATTTTAGGTATATAGTATTTCCTTGCATGTATGTATATGCAATACATGTGTGCAGTGACTGTAGAGACCAGAAGGGAGCATCTATCCCCTGGAACTGGAGTTACAGGCAGTTGTGAGCTGCTATGTAGGTGCTGAGAATTGAACCCAGGTCCTCTTCAAGAGCAGTCAGTGCTCTTAACCTCTAAGCCAGCTCGCTATCCCCTTGGATTCTGGGTTCTGAATGAAGACAACTTTTAAAAATTTTCCAGTATTTAAAAACCAGATTTTTTAATATTTTCACTTAGAAGATACAGATTCAGTTTTATAAATCGTGTTTCTTATAGCCCCCCCAAAAGCAACCTATACTGCAGGTTAAAGAGAGAGATACATATATATCCCAGGTAGGCCTTTTACTTGTCATCCCTCTGCCTCAAACTCTGGGGACCAGAACTACAGGCCCATGAAACCACACCCAGCCTGTTTGGACTATAATTTTGGAAGCTGATTCTCCTCCCCCCAACCCAGTCACCCTCATGACATGTTCATGAACATCAATTTCCTCCTTCACTGTGTAACTGTGAGTTCCCGCCTCAACGTGGGTGCAAACCAACCCGGGAGGCTGAGGTCTCCACTCATCACCTTCTTCTACCAGATGGGAGGAAGACAGTGGAGACGGACCAGGGAACAGGCTGTGTAGGGAACCCTACGGGTCTGCGCGCTGCTGTGCCTTTGTCTGTCACAACCATGCTTGCTGCTCTGCCCTCTCCATTCAAAGCTCCATTCAGCCATTCTATGGCTTTTGCATGGAAGAAGAAGGAGGAAATCACTCCCCACTGCAAATTGCAAGACTTGAGCTGCGCCAGATGTAACAATCTCAGGCACTTGACCTGTGGCTCATAATAGTTAACACGGGCTCCCTAGAAAAGCTTGACGTTAATAACATCCCCTTGTCCTGTCCCCAGGGAACCTCCGCTTCCTCCACTCAGATTTCTAAAGCCCCACACCGAGCTGAGCACAAAACAACAAGAAGGCAGGGGCAGATGCCCACACAAACTCGCGTCTCCCTGGCATCCATGCTTGGGGTGGGCAGGAAAGCGTGTGCAGACTTGAGCCTCAGCAGGGTAATCTGGGACAGAGAAGATAATGGATGTCCTGGAAGATTCAACATCGCATGAGAAATGGAGACAGAGGAGAGACAGCCATCTGAATTCAGGCAATACCCCACAAGAGTCCACACGCTCTGGGTCCAGGTTTGACCACCTGGTTCACAAGTTCCGGGACCTTGGGTAAATTCCTTAATCTCTCCAAACCACTTCCTCAGTCTGTGGTGAGAATCGAACCAGAGAATTCAAGGGAAACTATTAGTGGGGTGTTTGGCACAGGCTAAGCACTCATCAATCAGCCCAGCTCTGTCAGAATTCTTTGTTACTGCTGCTGTGGTGTTAAGCACCTGGGCAAGAACTTGGGTGCTTAGGGTCACTCCAGATCCAGCCAATACGATGAAGCGAGACCTCTAGAACTCCTGTGGAGGCACAAGAAGAAGGGTAGAGTAAAATGTGGGCTTTTGTACCACAAATCATAGTAAGGTGAGCCCCACATTTGCATGCTGTGTCTCCGATGGTCAGTGTCATCTGCAAAGCAGTGATGAGAAACCCCACCTTGCTGGCTTCCAGCTGAGATGGAGAAATGTAGGCTAAAACGAAGACATCTGAGCAACGTCCATTTCTCTCTCTGAATGTATGGATTTGCTATAGTGAGAGTGGGTCACTGTTTCTCTCTCCTCTCTCTCTAGCCCTGGATCTCACTGCTTCTCTTCTCCAAGTTCCATCCTGACCACCCCATGCCCAGGAATCTGAAGCCATCTACCCTGTCTACCCATTGAAAGATCCCTTTGTGCTGTGATGGCCTCCTTCCATGTAGCTCCCCTCCTGACACTTACTCTGCTCGGATCCGGAGCTGCCTGGCGATTGCCGTGTTAACCAGATTGCTCTCTTTTCCAAGCTCCTGGGTTTCAGGCTAATACTGCTGGGCCAAGTATGGCCAACCAAAGAGGATTCTTCAAGACCAGAAGGAGCAAGGGCAAAGGTAGAAGCCACGTCTCACAGTGATGATGCGGGAGTGACTTGATTGGGTTGGATTTACTCATTGGGATTCAGAGGAAATATGTTCTCCTCCAAGACAGGGATTTTTAGGCGTCCAAGGAGAAGCAACCCAGTGCACAGAGGGGGGATTTCTCACGTGCTAAGAATCCCATTGGAAACTTCTCAGGGTCTTTGGAGAGGCTTTATTTATACAGTAAAATCAGGGGCAATGTAAATATTTTCTTGGACTTGTCATCATGGTAACAAAAGTAGCTGCTGCTACTATGCCTTCAAGCTCTTATAAGATAAAACCTTATAAGGTAAAATAAAAAGTGGGAGAGAAGAAGGTCCAGGGGAAAGAGCTCCCTTCCTAACAACTTCTGAATTAACTGGGGAAGAATATCTTGGCAGAAAACCTTTAGCTGAATATCGTCTGTGTTTTCCCCTATTGGATTTCAGTGGCTTGACCAGTTTCGACGCCAGCCAAGAAAAAGGGTGTGAGGCATGCTGACATTAAAGTAAATGATTGGTGGGTTTTTTTTTTTGTGCTTAGTTCATTGTTCCCTTAAAAGAAATGAGGATTTTGTTGGCAAAGAAAAGAGCAGTAGAAAGTCTGTAGTGACAGATGTTCCCTGAAGGGTGTTCTTCTAGGGACTCTAGGGGTAGCTCGGCGGACAGTTTCTCTAGCATGTGTGGAGCCCTGGGTTTCATCCCCATCACCTAATCATCCAGACATTGTGGTATATGCCTGGAAACCCAGATCTTGGGAGTTGTAGGAGTTTAAGGGACTGCATAGAGAGTTCAATGTCAGTCTGAAGTGTGTGTGACCTTCTCCCAAAGAAAAATTTTAAAAAAAAGACAACGGTGGGGATGCTCATCTGCCATTGGAAGAAATCCCTCCGTGGACTTGCTTACATTGCTCATCTGACATTGGAAGAAATCCCTCCGTGGACTTGCTTACATTGCTCATCTGACATTGGAAGAAATCCCTCCGTGGACTTGCTTACAGACCCTGCTCCGGCAGAAAATAAACTGAGAACCCCGAGGTGTCCTGGTGCCAAGGGTGCATGTCTTCTCCAAGACCATGGAGGAGAGGGAACCTGCTGATTTTTCTGGAACAGTGTGAGCCTCTGCAATAACATGTCCTACAGTGGCAATGGACATCCTTTTTCCCTGAGGAGGCGTGGAAGGGATAAGGGTGTCCAGTGACAATACCCCATGCTCAGCTGAGTTCAAGAAAATTCTCTCACATGAAATGAGACAACTTGAACATTCTGAGAAATTCCCAAACCTCATTTACCACAACATTCTTTTTTGCTGCCAGCAGCCTATGAATCTAAACACAAGGGAAAAATATTTAGTATGTGTGTGAGGGAGGGTGGTGGTGGGAGAGAGGGGCCTCCACTGGTCTGTCTTGAGTCTGAGAATCATTTTGGTTGCCTACCTCTTGTGTTGGCCATACTCCTGACAGCTATCCAGAAGAGAAGAATCGGCTCTGATTTTTTAAAATATAAAGAAATATTTATTTGTTTTTAACTTTTAAATTTAAAAAATTTTCACACAATATATTTTAATCATGTCAGTTTCTTTTCCTCAACTTCTCCCAGACTCTTCCTCACTACGCAACTTTATATTCTCTATCTGAAGATAAAACAAAACAAAAAACCCGAAAACCAAAACAAAAAATCAAAAAAGCAAGCAAAATACTAATAACAAAAAAATGCCAAACCAAAATCAAAAGTGTACACACACACATGCACACACATGCACACAAACACACAAACACCCACTGAGTTTGTTTTGTGTTGAACAACTGCTCCTATAAATGGGGCCTTCCCTGCCATGTGTTGACCTACCCAGTGATGCTCAGTTGGAGAAAACCAATCTCTCTCTCTCTCTCTCTCTCTCTCTCTCTCTCTCTCTCTCTTTGCCAGCATATATCAATTACAAATGGCTTCTTGGTTAGGTGGTCCCTGTGTCCACTTGCCCCCCTCAGTGCTGGCACCCCATCTGGCCTGACTCTGTGCATGCTGCTATAGTCTCTGTGAGTTCATATGTGCATCAGTCTGCTGATGTGTCAGCAAGACTATGTTGCTGTGGAGTCTTGCAGTCTCTCCTCCTCCTCCTCCTCCTTCTTCACATAGATCCCTGAGCCCTAGAGGCCCCCAGGGGGTTGGTGAAGACATCCCATTTATTGCTGAGTTCATCTCTGCTCTTAAGGGCAAAACTGCCTATTTTCTCATCTGAAAAAGGGGATGGAAACAGTTCCAGTTTCTTTCTAATAAGGTTAATCCAAGAATAAAGGAACCATGATATATATAATATATTTTATATATTTATATATAAATATTATATAATATATAAATATTTATATATTTAATATATAAAATATAATTATATTTCTATATAAATATTATATTATATATTTTATATATAAATATTATATTATATATTATATATATTATAGCCAGTGCTTAGAAAGCCACGTGCCAGCATTACCAATGACTTACTTGGCCATTGTGCATGTGGCCTTCATTCCCCAACAGTCCCTTGAAATGGGCTCTCAAACCAGGCTACATGGAACCAAGTTGAACATTTTCAACATAAGTCAACTTAAGTTGAGTCGAGAACATTTCCTGGATGAACCATCACGGGTCAAAAAACCAGTAGAGTCCTTGTCTGAGATATGGATGCAGGCGGCAGCTGGACAATTCTCTCAGGATCCACATGTGGGAAACCGTGCAGAGGAACACAGAGGCCAGGGCTGAAGCCACACGCAGTGATGTTCCCCAGAATCCTTTCAAAGTGTCAGAGGATATTGAACCATGCAAGGAGGAAGGTGGCGTTTGAAACATCGTGAGAGTGGGGCCAATTGAAAACAATTGCCTTCCACTCTGCGTATTAAATCACTTCCCCGTTTTATGAGGTCAATAGAAAAATAATAAGAAATTATTTCCCCTAAGGTACTGGGAGAAATTGTACAGCAGTATTGGGTTAGGGCCTCTTGTACCAGTTAATAGCTATTTCAGGGCTGTTTTATTTTAATACACAAATAGAGACTTGGTGAAAGGTGAGATTGGAAGCACCAGTTCCTGCATCACTGGAGAGTTAGCATCTGGGCTCTTCCCACCTAATTCCTTAAGGGAAATTCTATTTCAGCTAGAAGCGGCTCACAGGAACCAGGGTACCAGGTGAAGCGATTACTCAGGGGATGTGAGCTAGGTGTTTGTGGGAGTTCGATCACCATGTCAGGGGTTAGTTGAGTGAATTACAGTCCCAGGGACATGTGGGTGGGGAGGAAATCCTATTTAGGATCAAATTCATGCTTTACCCTGCTAATCAAAGCAGGATCAGGAGAGAAGAACCCACAGAACCTGAGTTGCCATAGAGGTGATTCTGAGTCACTCAGAAACATAGCTCATGGATGCTAAGCCCAAATCCATGGTAAAACGTACAATGGGAGATTGAGACAAGATAGGCATGGGATAGGAGGGGTGACCGTGAAGTCATTTGATAGACTCTACAATAATCTCCAGTTGTTCCTCACCTCCTCCCTTTATGGGTGTTTGGTACTTGCTGCCTTTAAGCCAAGGGCTTCTAATAAATAGAATAGGATGCCATTGAAGGACAATATGTTATGACTTCAGCCATGCTGGGGAGACCGCCGCTCCATGTGTTCACCTCAGCATTTAAATAGGTGTTTATGCAGGTGACAGAGGCTTCTGGAGCTGGAAGGATGAAAAGCAGAAGTCAGATGACTTCATCAGGATGATGCCCTTTTGCTCTTCTCTGACAGAAACAGCTCAGATGACAGCGGGCTTGTTTGGTGTCAGGGTTTTAGAGGTTTCAGTTCCCAGCCTTCCTATTGCTTTGGGCTGCTTATGGGCTCATGGTACACACATGCGCGCACATCAAGAGGGGAGAGAAGATGATAAAGAAAAGGTCCCCATGGACAGGACACTGAAGTAGCCTCCAGCCAGCTCCTAGAGAGGAACTGACACCCTCAGCCCTACAGCCCCTCATCACAGAAGCTTTTGGTCATAATGCTCCATCACAGCAGTAAATCCTAAGATAGAAGTTGGTACCAGGATAGTCGACACACCTAACCATGTTGTTTTGGGGAGAATTGTGGAAAGAGTCTGGAACTTTGGGCCAGAAAATCCATTGACATTTCAAACCTTGGTGAACTGTTTGTTCAGCAGGAGCTTGGGAAATAAGCGTTGAGAGGAAGGCAGATGAGGGAGGCCTGGCTTGGGACCTTCCAGAGGGAAGTTGGGGAGTCACTTAAAGACTCTATTGGGGCTACTGCACATTTTGAGTTAAGACACTGTGGTTCTGGTCAGCTGGGGCTAAACAATCAACTAAGGTTAACAAGAGACCAGAATGACTAAAGGAAAACCTTCGCTCTACTGGGAAGATAGATGCTGATCCTCTGGGGCTGAAGAATTCGCTGTGACTAAGAAGATACCAGCGTCATCAAGGTGAAATCTTCTGAGAAATGTTTCCTGAGACCCAGAACAAAGGAGCCGGGTGCCAGAGGTAGCTCACCCTGGCAGCTGAGCTTTATGTGTACGAGTCTCCCAGGTGGTACTGGCTTTGAAGGCGTGGAGAGCAGCTGAGACTTGGCATTATGTGGCAGGGTTGGAGTCCCTGAAGGGAGCTCAGGAGGGGACAGTGGTGACAATGCAGGCCGGTTGCAGCAGAAGATGCCAGTACCATGGGATGGCCACCAAGAACAGCAGCAGTGGCGGAGTGGAGCCAGGCTGAGCCTAGAAGACAAGTGTGCTGCAGGGGTGGAGCTGGGGAAGTGACCCAAGCCCTTTGGAGGAGCCCAGAAGATCATGAGTGGAGCAAAGACCTTGGGTACTAAATTATTTAGTGTTAGACTTAGGTTTTGCTTTGATATGATTGTAACCCTGTGCCTTGGTTTTTCCTTCTTGAAGTTAAAAAAAAAGTTTTAATTTTACAGGGGCCCTCAGTTGAGAGATTTTAATTTTAAAAAAGATTTTGGATTTTAAAAGAGATTTTGGATTTTTAAAGAAGCTTACTTTTTAAAGTCATTGTAAAGACTGGGGGACTTTTTTATTCTGTGAAATGTTTCATATTGTGATATTTAAACTACTAATGTGACCTTGGGGGATAAAAAAGAAAGGAAAGGCTATGGCTTAACAGTGATGCTTGTGTGTCAAGTTGACAAGGGGTCAATTATTCTAGTTAGTTTTATGTAAATTTTTATAAACTCAAATTATAATCATCTGAAAGAAAGTTAATCCAACTGAGAAAATGCCTCCATAAGATCAGGCCATAAGTAAGCCTGAATGTCATTTTCTTAATTAGTGATTGATGAGGGAGAGTCCAGTCCATTTTGGGTGGTGCCAGTCCTGGGCTGCTGGTCCTATCAGGATTCTATAAGAAAGCAGACTGAGTAAGACCTAATGAACAAGCCAGTGAGCAGCACCCTCCACAGCCTCTGCATCAGCCCCTGCCTACAGGTTCTGTCCTGTTTGAGCTCCTGTCCTGACTCCCTTCAGTGGTGAGCAGTGATGTGGAAGTGTGAGCCAAATAAACCCTTTCCTCCCCAACTTGCTTTGGCCATGGTGTCTATCTCAACAGTGGGCACCCTGACTGAGACCCTGCTCGTCTGTCTTGGGTCTTGGCTTCATATTTGCTCACTTTCTTGAGCTGAGCCTATGGTGCCCTAATGAGCCCAGACTCAGCCAAGTTTTATGCAAATCAAGAACCAGGTTCTGCCCTCCTATCCTGCATCCTCTCCAGACAGGAAACCTACCACTGTCTGTCTCTGGCAAACTGATAGGACAGAGTAGCTTCTGGTCATCAAGACCAACAGCCTGGCGCTCAGAAAGTTCAAGAAGATGTCATCCAAGATTGTCCTCTGGACAAGAAATGGAGAGAAACATGAGGAGCAGAAGAAGGCAGTGTCTGGAAATGTAAGTCCAGGCCATGAGAAAAAAATCCCAGGTCGGCAGACAGATGTTTTCTTCTGTGGTCTCCGGTCATTCCTGTAGTGTTGATTTTCAGGTATGGAGAAGAAGACAATTAGTTAACACTCTTCTGGAGACTTCCGAAGAGCAGTGAAGGATGGAGCTGGTAGAATTAGGTGGCTTTTACCATGAGGTCTGAGCTGGAGAGCAGAAAGGGGCCACTGTGGTTTCCGTAGGCCAGAAGGGAATGAGGGGCCCATTCTTTCTTGTAGAGCAATAGCTCAGCAGAAACTGGCATTTTTGTTAAGTTCTTGACTGAAAGACTCCCAGGAAAAGTGATGCAGCTCCCCAGTCCCAAGGCACGATGGATAGAGTTTCCAAGACACAGAGATATCCAGGGGCATCTTCTATCCCCTACTCTCATTGTTTCTCCACTTCCTTGATTTCCTTCCTGGTGTTACTGGAAAGCTTGGGCACCAGGCAGCATCCTAAGCTTGCCGTGTTTAAACTCCACATCCATCTTAGCTGCTAAGTGCCATTTTACCTCCATCTGCTGATGGGGGCACCGTGGCTCAGAACAGGGAACTGACTTCCTCAGGGCTCAGTAAGAACACTTGAAAGCAGGCAGACTCTGGCCTATGGGTGCACTATTGGAGGCAGTAGGACCTCTACACTACACTGTTGTAAGCTGCTTACGCCATCACCTAAGTCCCTCCCTCAGTTGCACCAGCCACAGGCTGAAGAGAACAGAGGACCTGGGTTCAGTTCCCAGCACCTTCATTGGGTGTCTCAGGGGGTTAAATGCCCCTTTCTGGCCTCCTAGGGAATCCTTACTCTCTCTCTCTCTCTCTCTCTCTCTCTGTCTCTCTCTCTCTCTCTCTCTCTTTCTCACTCACACACACACACACACACACACACACACACACAGAGTAAAGATAGATTTAAAAAAGAAAGTTTTACCACACATCAGTGTGTGTATTGGTTCCCAAATCATTTTAATTTTTGTGTTTTTTTTTCCCACATCTACTTCTTTATTGTGTGTGTTTGGGGTATGGGTGAACTCTATGCCACGGCACATGTGTGGAGTTCAACGGACAGCTGTGGGAGTCAGTTGTCACCTTCCACCATGTAGGTTCCAGGAATCCAACCCAGGTGGTCAGGCTTGGTCACAAGTGCCTCTACCTGTCAGGCCATCTCGCTGGCTCTGGAACTCTTAACATTTCCACTGACATGGCTCCATGGCACCTGCTGGTGAGCTTTGTGGGGATTCTGAGAGCAGTGCCTTCAGAGACAGGACCAGTCCAACCTCACTCCACCCTGCTTCCACAAAGGAGCCTCTTAATTCCTTTCTGAGGAAACACAAAACAACCTAGCTATCTGGGATGGGAGGTACCTCTGGGACCTTGAGAGTGTCACAGAGGAGGAACAAACAGCACAGTGACAGACAGACACAGCATCCGTGAAACCTGGAGACACTCACAGACATACCGTGGTTACCCTGTGCCCCCACGCCCTGTTTCAGCAATCCCCCTGCCAAACTCACATTCCCAAGTTCCTCCTCTGTCCTCACCCGCACTTCCAATCCACAGCAAACCTGTTTCCCAATTCATGACAAGATCTTGTGTCCAAACCAGGTGACATTGTGGTATGAGACCTAACACCCAGTAGACACCCCAAATACCTCATTGTTCTGCCGTCAGGAAAAAAAAAATCCATCAACAGCCAGAGCCGGTGAGTCAGTTTGTGGTCTGGATAATCCAACTTTCAGACACTGGAGTTAGGGGATTAAGCATGGATCCTGGCCAAGGGTGGGGTCACAGGTGAGGTGATTTTTAGCACGGCCTAGGAGCCACCCGTATTCATCTCACTTCTCCCTGAGGCTGCCAGGGTGAAGCTGCCCACACAACAATGAGTCCTGGCATCCCACCTCTGCCGTTCAGCAGCCCTCCAGGAAGGACGTCGGTGTTCTTTGAGATTCCAGTCCTATAGCCAGGTTGTCACGCCGGTGGAACAAGGCTACTTTGAGGGTCAGAGGAAGAAGATGGCTGAAAGAGGCTGGCCCGCAGTAGGTCTTCAGATCAATGCTACACCCCACCTTGTGCAAGATGCTCACATTAAAGTGTTTGTACAACTGGGTGTGCATTTCTAGAGCATTCTGGACAGGGAACCAGAAATACCATGTTCCAATAGTTCCTCCCAGTGGGTGTCAATAAAGGAAAAAGACTAGACAGAGAAAAAGCAAAATGGCGTTGTGAAATTGTGGCTGTGGTGCCAGAGTGCAAGGCAGGGCTGCAGAGTCACCTGGGCTGGGTCACAGGGGTGGGAAACTGCTCCTCTGAGTTCACGTCTAAATAGCCTGGAGCCAAAGTCAACCTCAACTCCTGCTGTCTGCTCACAGGCCTTCTCTGCCTGCAGGAGCGGGCATATAGGGCATAGGGAAAGCCTCTAAAAGGCCAGGCTGCCCTCTGTCAGAAAGACATAAGAAAGGGGAGGAGAGGTGCAGGGCACACTCATGCCCTGCTTCTCAGCTGCAGGTCTAGGAGATGCAACCCAAGCAGGTTTCCAACTGATGGGGTCCAAGCACCCCTGAATATAGCAAGTATTCATTCTTGCCTTTGATTCTAAGGACATGGCAGCAGGGAGGAGCCACCAATTACAAGATGAATTGGCCAGTGTGGAGACTTTAGGATTCATCCTAGAACTGTGAGCCCGCGTTACCAAGCCCCTGGGAGAGGCACAAGGTTGAAGGATGATTCCAAGCTTCAGGCAGGAGATGGTGGTCAGCAGGCCTGGGATGAGTTCTCTGTGGTGGTCAGGGAGGAAACCTCATGATGTAGGCAACTCGTGTTCATCTGGCCAGGCAGCCTGCTGGAAAAGTCTTGGAAGAGTCGGTCAGGAAACATGTGCATTCTACAAGCTCAAACGGAAGCTTGGGGATCAAAGAATTGCAGACCAAATGCGTGAACTTGCACACGTGTATACACAAGAGGAAGGACATCAAAACATGGAATATTCCATGAACACACATGAGACCCATATGAACCATGGAAAAGCCAACACACTCATTGACCTACATTTTCCTAGCATCTGGGCACACAGTGCACATCCTTTGGGACAGGAAAGGGCTCCTAACGATGCATGAGGGCCATCCACGCCATTCACCTCAACTCCATTGCTAACTTACTTAGCTGCCTGCCTTCCAAACTGACTGTTCTCTCTCTCTTCCTCCTTCCTTCTCCTCCTCCTCTTCTTCCTTCCATCTCTGTTTCTTGAGATAGGCTCTCACTCTTTAGACTAGATCACTCTCATTACTCTCAAAGTTTCCATCCTCCTGTCTCAGTCTCCCAAGTGCCACAAACGTAAGTGCCTCCTGTCCCAACTGTTCACACCTTACCATAATCCTCCATTCCATCTCTGACCTCCCATTACAGATGTCATCTGTCCAGTCACTGTCCAAAAGCCCTCTACTCCCCATGTCCCAGCATCTTTAAAAAAAAATGTATGTGTGTGTATGGTGTGTGTATGTGTGTGTGAGGTGTGTGTTTGCATGTATACGTGACAGATCCTCACACTTAGCACACACAATAATCGCAGCAAAGGCAGAGCAGGCTAGGCCATCCCTAGGATCTCCCCACGACACGGTCAGCTGTATCAGAGTTGGAGCAGGTGGCACTCAGAGTTTATGACGGAAGAACAGAGGGACACAAGGACATGTTTTAGATTAGAAAGTCGTCTTTGCGGCAGGAAGGGGCAAACCATGCCCACATGTGCACAACACATGTGCCAGCCCCATGCTGGCACACAGCTCCATGTGAGAAAGGCCGGGAGGCTGAGGGCACTGTGTGTGGTCAGCTGCCATGAACATATGGCTACTGCCCGTCCAAGGGATGTGAAGACGTTGCCTTTCCAAGTGACCTGCATCAAGGTGAGCCTCTGCCTGGGCTCTGAGATGACATCATATGGTTACAGTAGCACCCTGCCCCCGCTTTGATTTCCAGGACCAAGAAATGCTAAAGGTGAAAAGTAGGGGAAACGCCCCAATGTGTTCCAGGGCACACTAGTCTAGCTGCCTTTTAGTGGTATAAGATTGGGGAGCAGGTAGGTGGGAAATTTGATCTTACACAGGGCATGGGGCTAAGGAGAGCACTCAGTCATTAAAGTGCTTGCCACATAAGCTTGAGGACCTAGTTTGTACAAAGTCAGGTGCAGACTAGGGGAACGGACGCAGGAAGATCACTCGCTGGGGATGCTGGCCAGTCAGTGTCAGTCAGTGTCACTGACTGAGTGAGCTTGAGGGTCCGTGAAGGTAATAAAGGAAGATTCCTGATGTTAATCTCTGGCCTCTGTGTATGCACATACACACACCCACCCACCCACACACACACACGCACTCACACACTCACACACATGCACTTGCACACATGCATGCACATACATATGCACTCAGACACAATGAACTCTCACACAATGCACTCAAACACACATGCACTCACACACATATACTCACACACACACATGCACGTACACACATGCACACACATGCACTCTCACACATGCACTCACACACACACACAAATAATAGGTATATGCGTCTTGCTCACAAAGTTCCTCAGTACTTGTGCTGTCTGAGACATATCGCATCTTTCCAAAGGCAGCCAGAGCAACATCACCTTCCAAAATCACCTAGGCGTAGAATCTTGCAGAACCACCGACCTCAGAAACATTTGGAGAGAAAAGTAAATCCATCCTTACAGGTGGGAAAATGAAATCCCAAGACCAAAGATAAGAGCCCTTGGTAGCACACCACTGAGCAGGTACACAGGGTTCCTGACCAACTGGGATGGAATCTCACCTCTGTCTTCCGGTGTCTCTCGTGACCTGAGGTCATCCTGAGAGTGAAGGAGGTTGTTCAATCACTCAACAAACTGTGGTACCTCCTGGGTTAGATGTCAGAAACCCAAAACTCAAGCAAGGCAGGTCTCTGCCTTCAAGGAGATGGTAATTTACCAAAACAAAATAAGTTTCAATTAAAGCACAGAGCGCGGCTGGTTAGTTCCAGGGTGCACAGTTCCATATGTAAGACTGCAGAGAACACAGATTTCATTCACTGGGCATCTGAAATAGCAACAGTCCCCAATGACACGGTTCTGAGCTCAGTGACCACAGACTATTAATTGCATGTAATTGTACAAAGGACAACCCTGCTGCTCCAACCACTACAGAGATCACCCGTGTTCACTCAGGAGCAGTGGCCCATTTCCTTTCAAAGTCTGAAGGTGGCCCGTCACTGTGGATCTGTGGTTCAGCTTGTGTGTCTGCAAAGTGTCTGTCACCTTCTGTCCCTTGGGGGATAAAGCCATGTGACATTTAAAAACAAAGCAAAACTGGACAACCAAAACGGAGGGATTAATCAATAAAGGACAAAAGTGGTAAATAGAAAGTCAATAATGCTCTTGGTAAAATTTGCATGGAATACGAATGGGACCATTCATCGGAGGGACAGCTGATTGTGTGTGTTTGGGAAGCAATGCTCTATATGAGAGACTCAAGGCAGACAACGAGAGGGACTTGATAGAGGTGAATGATGAATCTCCTTGAAGGAGGTGATGATACACATACCCTAGAAAAAGGTGACTCCATAAAAAAGTGTGTGTGTGTGTGTGTGTGTGTGTGTGTGTGTGTGTGTGCATGCGCGCAGATAGCTGATTGGATGGCAGAGAGGACACAGGCGCAGCAAAGGCCTGAAAAATGCATGAAGTTGAGCCCTGCACAAAGCACCTTGGATCCACGTAGAACATGAAAATAAGACCTAGCAGTTCTCCGGGTTTCTCACGCTCTGAAGAATGGAGTACCAAATGATGCTTCCGTGGGCTGGGTTGCTCCTGCAGCTCTGTACATCCTAAAGCAAGGGGTCCGCGATGTTCTACCACAGAACTCTAAATACAATTTATATGGATTCGGGTCTTAAAGGTTCCCAGAAACACACACAGTGCTGCTGCTCAGGGCTGGAGTCTGTAGGAGCTGAGTGGGTTGTGAGGAGCCAGATGTCACCAAAGGACACCTCCACTGATGGAGTCATTGTTTAGTGGGCTATTGAGCGTGGGATACTGGTTTATGTACCTTCCATGCGGTATTTTGTCGTGTGTCCCCCCAATTGCTCCCCTTGTCTGTTGTCTTCCAGTCATCATCTCCCACCATGCTGAGCCACCTTGCCCCCGCCTGGAAACAACAGCGGAGTGGATGGATCCCTCTGAAACCATGGACCCAAACAAACCTTTCCAAAATAAACAATTCAATTTACTTGTGGGCTTTGTCATGGCAACAGAAAGCTGACTCGTACAGAGAAGGGCTGTGATTTCCACTGCTGTTTAAAATGGCTTTGCCAAAAGTTTCTGCTTGCCAGGCTGATCTTAGAATCCCTCACTGCTCTACAAGACATGGCACCTGGAAGTAAAGACTCTGGGCCTTGGCTTCTGAGGAGTCCCTCAGAGCCCTAACAGAAAAAAAAAAAAAACCACAAAGGTGCACAGACATTAGGGCCATCCATAAAGGATCTTGTTTCAAAAACACAGCTGTGCTCAGACTCTGAGGGACTTGCTCCCGGATGACTCTGTAGATACAGAAACCCAAAGACGCACAAGTCCCTTATGTAAAATGGCGGAGGGGCAGGTCTGCATCTGACCCCTGCATACCCATGCAGGCTGTACATGAGCCCTGCTTCCCTCCACACCTGTACAGATTGATGCCATGGTAACCACTGGTTACCATGTTACCTAAAGCAGAACAGTCAGAAGAAAAGTCCATACATGTTCAGTACAGACAAAGTCTTGTTCTGAGTATTTTCTGTCTGAAGTCGGGACACTTTACTGGTTCAGAACTCATGAGTGTCACGGACTGACCACACTACATCATAAAACACAAAGGTGTGAGAATTAGAATGGTCCAAAGCATCACAGAGAGACACAGGCAGATGGCTCCAGATCTGTTACCATCCCAGGTCCCAGGGGATTACGGGAGGAAGTTTTCCAGATCCCAGAGACAGGGAGACATGAAAAGCAGGCAGCTGGTGTGGTGGGAGGGTGGTCAGTCCAAGAGACCCTTCAGAGAGGGGACAAGGGACTACCTGTCCCACATCACATGTATTCTCTTTCCTATTACCCATAGTGACCTTGTTCTGAAGCCAGGAGACTTTGCCTGCTGTGCATGTGTGTAAGTCAGGTGGGGAGTGACAGACAGCACCTGGGACACAGGGCACTGAGGAGAAACGTCACCCAGGCCTGCCTCCACTTCCCATATGCTGGAGTTACATGTGGAGTCTTGCACCCTGCCTGATACTTGGCAATTTGGAGTCTCAGGGAAATGTATTTTATACATGGGTTCTCAGACCTCCCAAACTGGGATAAACTGTGAAGAGGACCTAAGGGGAAGAGAATGGCTCCTCACAGAGGTCAGAGATAGGAGAGGCTGCCTGGCCCAGGCCACCTTCCTCCCAGCTTCTCTCCATGATAGCTAGCTAGAGCTCTGTTCCCTTGTTTCCCCCAAGACCACTCACTTATCTTTCTCTGCCTCTGTAAAATCTGAGGCCACCAATCCAATGGTGCCAGGGAGGCAGAGGCAGGGAGAGCCCCCAGGCTCACTGACCATCCAGCCTAGCCAATCTGACAAGTCCTAGGTTCAGTGGGAAACTTCATGCCCTCAAATAAGGTGGAAATTGACTAAGGAAGACAACCAACACCCACATGTGTTGACACATGTGAGCACACACATGCACTCATCATGCACACTGACCGCACATATGAACATGTGCATCCACAGACAATAATTTTTTTTAAAAAAGGAATCCTAGTGACTTCTACTCAGTGATTTTAGTTTCTTCATTGATTGAATGAATAACTGAGTATCACAGACCATCTGCCCCATATTGAAACCAAACCAGCTAGAGAGAAGATTCTAGAGTCTATCCCAAAAGTTCGAAAATAATGAGGCTGAGCGGACAGCCACAGGTACACTCACACTGCTCTTACTCTGCTCGGAAATTAACATTTTACACTAGAGGTGGTTCACATAGAAGTCTAGGACTGTGGCACCCAGGCCTGTGTTCTCAGATAGCAGATGTTGAGCACAATTTAGGAAGGACTCCCTCGTCGAGGCAGGGGGGTTTGTCTCCATTTCCCCAGCCTCCATCATGTCCGATTTCTTCACTGTCCCTGCTGCACAGGGTGTTCATAGTGTCTTCCTGGGCCCTGTAGACATTTTCTTAAAATTCTCTTTGGTGAAACAGAGAGTCAGACAAACAACTTTGATAAGTTAGAATGTTTTCTCCTTCTTCAAGGACCTGGTCTCAGAAACCCATGGCTGCCTTGTTCCCCCTACCCTTTTCCATGGTGCCCCCTCGGCCTTCCTCCTGCCCCCCTCTCCATGGTGCCCCCTCGGCCTTCCTCCTGGTCCCCCCCTTCCATGGTGCCCCCTCGGCCTTCCTCCTGGTCCCCCCTTTCCATGGTGCCCCCTCGCCCTTCCTCCTGCTCCCCTTTCCATGGTGCCCCCTCGGCCTTCCTCCTGAACCTATTCAGTCTTAGTATTCAGTCTTTGTATACTATGAGTTTGATGTGCCCTAAAATGGCTGCTACAACCCAATATCCATTTCCTGGTCTTTCAATTCGCCCCTTACAGCTTCCCAGGACCAGTGTCTCAATTTCCCAAATCTAATTTCCCCAGGCAAGACATGGATTGCTCTTTTCGTCTATTCAAGTCAGGTCAAGCCATGCTGGGCACAACTGCCTGCTGGCCACCCTATGCAGAAAAGCAGCTGAGGCCCCACCCTAGTTACAAGGGATGGAAAGGATTATATGGCCCCAATTCACCCTGGGCACCAAGGACTTTAGAGACATAGCTGCAAGAATAGGCATACCATGGCCGACACTCGTGACACGCTCTCCACCCCAGTATGGAAACAGACAGCACTATAGCCTCAAACACAGTTGTTAGTCTGACGTAATTTGCTTGAATTCTCCCAGGAGGTGTGGCCTCACCGGAACCTGGCTTCCAGAGGACAGAGGAACTGTGCTCAGGGCCACCAAGGCCTCTACCACAGGAGCGGATGGAAGCAGTTAGCTCATGTAATGGATTTGTAATGCTGAGACACTGGCTTCCGCAGGGTGCCTGCTGGCCTTTCAGAACAGTGTGACACCATTGGCTAACAGTACCCACTCTGCCTCTCAGCCATCCTAGAGGGCCATGCTGCTGCACCCCACCCACCCAGACCTACCTCCTCGGAAGTGGCCATGACAAATTGGTCTTTATTGGCCCGAACATGGGAACTTTGTGTTACTTGCCTCTGCAACAGAACAACACGGCTCTGTTTTTTCTGGCCCCTCCCACCTCTGGGATGGCCAAGGGTACTACAAGCTTCCCAGGCTTGGTAGAAACAAGGAAATTCTGACAGGGTAGGAGGCACAGATTGTGCTGTGTAGCCTTAGGTCGGCTTCCTTGTTTCTGTTTCTTCAGTAGAGACAACAGATCACATTGGGTTTTTTTTCAAGAATACGGTAAGAAATACAAGAAACTCACAGAGCTTCAACTGATATAAGCTAAATCGGTGCCTCGTACTCTCCTGCCTCCCAAATGCCTTCTAATTAGGAGAGCAAGGCCCTCAGCAAACAGCTGGGGAGAATTTAGTGTCTTGTTACCCCAGTGGGGTGCATCTGGGGACAGAAAGTGTAAGCAGCTGAGCCTGCCTGTTGGGTCCCATCTTGGCTTTGCCACTTTATTTTCGTGTGTCTACATCGAGTGCCTTAGCATCTTCTGGCTTCCCGTAACATCTTCCGAAATGTGCACTGGCACTTAACACTTCTCCTTCCTGCAAGAAAATATCTAATAGAAGCAAATCAAGAGGGAGCAGACTTGTTTTAACCTAGGATTTGGGAGGGACTAGCACATCATGGCTGAGGGAAAGCAAGGTGCTGGGAGTGTGATTTGGCTCCTTATATCACAAAAGTAGTCAGGATACAGAGAGCTGGGAGGAACTAGGGCCAAGCTGTGTCCTGTAATCCTCACCCCAACTTTTAGGGACCCACTTCCTCCCAGTAGGCTTATCTTCCAAAAGTTCCTCAACCTCCCCAGACAGCACCACCTGCTGGAGACCAAGCCTGCAAGCCTGTGATGGATATTTCACATTTATTGAAACCGTCACATGGCCATGCCTTTGTTTACTGTCCTGTATCCCCATCCCTGGCCAGCGCTTGGGATGCAATGAGCAATTTACACTGCGGCTCTCAAAGAGAGAATGAGAGTGTTGGAGACAGAGAAATGGGCTCTGGTGTTCCTAGTGTAGAGACAGCAGGAGGAGAGAAATGAGGGAGACAGAAGACGCATACCTGTCAATGTGAAGAAATGCCCAGGGCTTTGAGGTCCTCGAGGGCCCCAGCAGCCTTTAGCAGGGAAGACCAGAAATGGCTATTTTTAGATTGGAGCCTCCTGGGAAGCAAGCATCCAATGACAGGTGAAGAACAGAAAAGAAGACTAAACAAACACTAAAAAACAAACAAAAACCCTAGGGATTCTCCAGATTATCCCCATTTTAAAGAGAAATATCACACAGTAGATTGGGAGTCTCATACTTGCTTTTCTTCTCCTGCCCTTCTTGAACTTCTGTTTCTTTAGATTGCTTCAACGAGATTGTAAATGGTGTGTGTGTGTGTGTGTGTGTGTGTGTGTGTGTGTGTGTGTTCCTCTGTGTTCCTATGTGTGGAGATTCATGCAGACTCCAGAGGATAGCCTCATGTCTTTCTTTAGGTGTCTTGGCGACAATTTTGAGAAGAAAATATATCCAAGTGAGAAGTGATGATAATTTGGTTGACTTCCTGTCCTGTGGGCCCTTTCTCCGATCCTGTGCTAATGTCAGAGCTGACCGTCATGCCCTGGCCTCACAGATCACTGGGAATCAGGGTCAGACTGCGGCCTTTGTCTCCAACACTCGGGGAGAGCCACACCAGTAAATCATCGATGGATTCCTTGGTCTCCATCTTGGAGCCCGTGCAGGGCTGGGCACACACTAGAAAAGGAATACGTGAATGGATGATTCAGTGAAGAGTGAACGGGAAGTGAACGGGTGAGCGAGTGAGGAAGCAGAGCAGTGAGTGGATAAGTCAGAGAAGAGATGAGTGAATGAGTGAGTGAGGACATGAATGAACAGGGAACGGTGAATGAGAAAGTAGACGTTAAATAAATACATGAATGAACGGATTTTGAGTGAATGAACAAATGAGCCTATGAATGGACGAACCCTCTAACAACCCCCGTGAGACACACCACCTCCACGGGACTCAAACGCTGGCCACATAGGTGGTCTTCCTCCATCTAGCCAGAAACTAGGATTGACTGATCTTTGCCAACTGGTCTTGCCCTTCCCAGAATTTAGTACCTTAATCTCTTTTACAAACAGGAGAAAGGCAGTGGGGCCCCTTGGACTTGGTGCCTGCAAAGCAATGCAAACCAAGCTTCCTTTGTATGGGAAAGGAAGCTTCGATCCTTCCTTTCTCCTTGGAAAGGCAGGTAAAGCCCCAGACTCGGACACTGGCCTTCCTGACGTCACACAGAAGAGGAAGGACAAAGGAACGTCTCCCATGGGAGGGCTACTGGTGACAGTCCAAGCCACCACTATTGACAGAGAACCTGCTCTTTCCAGTTCCTGTGCCCATAGCTCTACCTGCTTCCTCTTACCAGACTGACAGTCCATCTTCTGGCAAAGCCAAGCCATAAGGTGCAAGTTCAAGGTCACAGAGGGCAAGCATACATGCGCCTACAGTTCCAAGACAAGGCTTCTCATGACAGCTTCATGGAGCCACTCCATTTTGCAATAAGCTGAGTTCTAGAGCTGTCCTGTGATATTTGATGTACATTGCCATCTCTGTGGCTATCCCCATGCTACAGATGAGGAAACTGAGGCACAGAGAGGCCATTAGCTAAGCCAAGTCAGCTATGTAGGTTAGAACAAGGGACCAGGTGACCTACTTAACTCCTTGTGTACAGGTTAATCTTGCCTTGGCCAAGATTAGCCTTTGACCAGTATGGTTCCCAAAGGGCATATTTTAAACCAGCTCCTTTCTGTCCAGAGTGACTGTCTAGGCAAGAGCCATGAAGACAACAAGATCCAAGTTCAGACTTTGCTTCAGATGAGCTCCAGGCCTTTAAATCCTCTGTGTGTGCGTCTCTGTGTGTGTCTGTATGTGTCTGTACGTGTGTGTCACATGAGCGTGCATGTGCATGCTGTCCTCTGTGTGTTCTGGTGTTTGTGTCTGTGTATATATGCGTACATCTGGTTTCTCAGGGCTTCCGGCCCCAGACAGTCTGGGCGCTTCTCTCCAGTCCCACACACTCTGGCTCATCATCACAGTGGCACTGGTGAGGCCCGTGTTGACATCAAGGACCGCGAGCCTTACTGGCCTTGTCCCATGTTGGGTTTGCTTTATCACAACAAAAGTTACCGAGGGAATACACCTGAACTTGTGAGTTAAGGCCGAAGATGGCCCATGTGTCAAGGCTGGACTCTCGTTTACACAAAAAGCAACTCAGGAAGTCCTCTTTACAGCCACAGCAAAGAGGGGACCCAAGCTCAGTTTCAGGGACGGAACCTCTTAGTCAATAATGAATCTTCAACTCCATACAACTGTGTGCTCAGAGTGCCTGGGACCCTGGTGCTTCTGACATCTTAGAAGTAGCCAGATTTCTGTCTATAACAAGATACCCAAGAAAGCTACCTAATGGAGGAGGGATTGCCACATTCAGGAGGGCATGGCAGAGGCCAGGAAGGGGAGGGGGGAGGAAAGAGAGGAGAGATAAAAAGAGTGGGGGGTGCTTTTGCCTTTCCCCTGTCATTCCAGCCTATGAGGACTGTGCTGCTCACACTCAGGGCAAGCCTCTCCTCAGCTAATTCTTTCCGGAAACCACCCTCCCAGACACACCTATAGGTGTCCCACACCAGTCTCCAAGGTGTATCTGATGCTGGTTAGGTTGACAAGTAGGATTAACCAACCTCTACACAAATATCTATTCATTGAAATGCTCATGTATCAGAGAAGAACCCAGCAGGGTGGAATCTTACTTCTGGCCAAGTGTAAATTGGTTCAAATGAAGGGGGAGGGCTGTAACCTGGCAGAATAATCCTCACAAATTTGATTGGATTTATGGCTGGGAAGACCAGTGGTTAGACGCCTCAGCAAAGTCCAGACACCCAGGTCCAGCCATCCTGCAGCAAGCTCACCTGAGCAGACAGTGGAGTAAGAGAATTTACACACCTGTCCACTAAGGCCAAGAGTTAAGAATTGTGAATAAGTATGTCAACGACTTGCTGTTCTTACACAGGACCTACCTCAGGTTCCCAGGACACACACAGGCAGGCTCACAGCTGCCTGCAATTCCAGCTCCAGGGGAACCCAACACCCTCTTCTGCCCTTCTTGGACACACGCACATACATACACTGAGCACACGTGTACACATAATTTAAAATCAAATAATTAAAAAAATGAATCACCCAGGTGTGTGTGCACTTATCATCCAAGCTCTGGGAAGGTAAAGACAGGGGGATTGGAAGATCAGACTCATATTTGAACACAGAGAGTTCAGAGCCAGCCTGGGCTACATGAGACTCAGAGAGAAAGCATGTGTGTGATGGGTGTGGGTCACCAGAGTGCTGGTACACATCTGTAACCCCAGCAGAAGGATCAAGAGTTCAAGCCAACCTATCAGCTATGTAGTAAATTGGGGCCAGCCTGGGCTACATGAGAACATCTCAAGAGCAACAGAAGAAGTTCTAAGTGTGTTACTCCCAATAGGAGTTTGCTGAGCCACCCTGGCCATCCCTTGCATGTAAGAAACAACCCCAAACTTGGTGACTTAAAACAACCAAAATTCTAGACTTTGATTATGACTCTGGCGTAAATACAGGGCTTGATGGAAATTGTTCCTTGTTCATGATGAGTTGGTGCTCACATGGGCCGGCCCATAAAGTCGAGGGCCATGTCAGCCGTGGGAGCCTCAGGGCATCGCCTTCTCCCATGGAGGCTCAAGGTGCTAAGATTTCATGTTCTCAGTGAAAGGAAGCAAATGCCCCCATTTAAAAGAAGAAAGATGGCATCGCATGACCCCTGCCCATCTTGATCAACTGAAATCACAGATCAATATACAGGAGGCTAAAGCATGGAGTGATGAACCCCACTTCTTAGTGGGCACAGCCATATGTAATTAATTGTCTGCAGTTTTGCAGCCATTTACGATTTGATGCCATGTTAGGTTTAATAGTCATGTTGGCAAAGAGACCACGTGAATGCTATCTTGAGGTAAACAAACGGAGGAGCTGGACACACAGTCTAGTGGATAAAAGCCTGCACTGCTCTTGCACAGGGCCTGGTTTCAGTCCCCAGTATCCCATGGTGGCTCACATCTGTAATTCCAGCTACTGGGGAATCTGACATCCTCTCTAGCCTTAGCAGGCACTGCACATGTGTGGTACACACACACACACACACACACACACACACACACACACGCATATATATATCCAGGCACATATACACACACACACATATCCAGGCACACATAAACACATTAAACAAATACATCTTTAAAAAAAACCTAGAACAAACACTATTCTAGACAGTCTGACCCATATACCAAAATCTCTCTTTTCTGTTGCTGTGGAGACGATATTTTCTTCTGTCTATTTTCTGTGTTTGCTGATTTTTCACAGGGCATGTTTAGATTATGAATCTCAGTGATGCTTAAGCTTAAGAAAGTTTCCATTGAAGTCACCCTGTTCGGTATCTCTGAAGATTTCTGGGTACCTACGGTACCATTTGGCTGGAAGAGAATTGAAGCCTGGCCCCTGTGAGAGGTTTGGGTTCCCTGCTTGCTACTGACACCAGCTGACCACCCCCAGCATTTGCTCTCCCTGCTTGTCCCCTGTAGACTTTTGAGTTTGTCGTTCTCAGCCCTTATGCATAGGCCAAGCAACTCTAAGAGCCCCATAAGAGAAAACCAAGGCAGAACACAGCAGGTTGATGGGGAAAATGGCTTCTAAAATATACAGCATCCTCATATCTGTATCCTTCTTAACCTTCCTTCCCAATATACACAATGAGTAAGGCGTGATGGACTCCAGAGCTGGCCAAGGGTCACCAGCCATGCAGATGAGCCCAGAGAAAGACGTAGAGAAGGTGAAAGGATCTAGGAATGAAACAAAAAGGGGAATCAAAGAGGCAGAGATGCCCATGTCTTGGATTGAGGACCGGCAAAAATTTCAGTGAGGAGAAAGCATGGGAAATGGCCATTTCATGCCTTTTAGGCCTTGGAGTGGAGGCCAGTGAACCCTGGCCTCCCTGGCCACTCCTTCTACCACTCAATCACCAGCAATAATGTGTGACCAGCATCCAGAAGGAGGCGGCAGCCTCTTCATGTCCCGTACAAGATGAGCATGTTGCCTGTGACCAATGGTAGATGCACCCCTAATCAGAAGCCCCAAGTGAACCAAACTCTGCAACTCTCTCAGCACATACGACATTGAGTCTCATGTGGAAAATTCCACCTTGTCCACAAGTGTCTGGTTCCAGCCAAAATGCAGACACTCAGAAGATACTGTATGATGTGATCTCCAGGTCTGTGTGCAAGGCATGTATGAAACAAACGCTTTTAGGGCTTCAGCCATCTATGGGCTACCTCATTACACATATGAAAATGTTCCAGGGCAAACAGAAGGCCCCTCTGGCCTCAAGCATGATCTCTTCAGTCATTTGAAAGCCAATTTCATGTGTGTGAATTTGCACAGTTTTGGTTGCTATTTATTTGTTTATTTTGGGGGGTAAATTTGTTATAAGTGGGATATTCTAAACTATCTTATTACTATGCCTGTGTGTATGTGTGTGCAAAGTTATAGACCCCAGCACAGCGATTCACAGCAGAATCCCAGAACCTCCAAGGCAGAGGCAGGACACCTGAAAGTTCAAGGCCAGCCTGAGCTACCTAGCAAGACTCCACTTCAAGAAATTTAAGTTATATAAATTTACAGTTAACTTGTTTTAAAGAAAAAGTAAGAGCTGAGAATGCAGCCCAGCGGGTGAAGTGCTTGTCTTGCGTTCACGAACCATGGCTTGATCTCCAGCACCACATTAGATCAGGCATGGCGACACATGGCTCCAGCCCAGTATCCAAGAAGGAAAAGCAAAAAGGATCAGGAGTCCATGGTCATCCCCAGCTGCAGTGTGTTTGAGGCTAGCCTAGCTACATGAAAGCCTTGTCTCAGAGAAAAAAGGAAAGAGAAAGCACCCAGTTCATAGCACTCAGAGGTCCCGCTCTTGTGACTTTTCCTTAGTCTCACCTCTGATTTTGAGGTCCTTCCCACTCGTAAGCTGTATAAAGGAATATTCTAGAACTGCACACCTTCACATATTCCCTCACGATGTTATTTACTGCTATCCTGAAGGTGCCTCAGTCAACCGTGGTAGAATGATTTATACCATGAACCTCGGTGAATGCCTGAGCTTGGGGCTCTTTTGTCCCTAATAGCTTGTTATGAACCATTCACATCTTTGTGGTTTTATTAAAAATATACAGTGTGTGTAGGATAACATGTCATGTCTCTCCAACACACATTAAAACAAACCTAGGTACAAATTGGCATGGGAGGGTGTATGTACACACACACACACACACACACACACACATACACACACACACACATGCTCAAGTTCCTAAAATCCTTTAAATGGTCTTACATACCCCAGGAGGAAGTGCACATTCCTCCAACCTCACTACCCCAACAGTCAATTTGCCAGGAAACCTGAGGCCACGCACTGAGTCCAAGGCCATCCTTAGCTTTTCCTGCCTCCCTGGGAGCACAGCAACCGCAAACAGCCAGAACCAAAGAAGCATTCTTGAGGAAAGGAAGGAGGAAGGGAGGGAGGGAGCGAGAGAGGGAGGGGGTAACTGAGGCAGGGGCATTAGAAACTCACCGATTAATTAGCCAATGCTGAGGACCCAGCCATCTGGATAACCCACTGGTGAGGATGGCAGGGGTCCTAGTCCCCAATCCCCTTGTGGGTTACCGCAGGCTGAGGCAGATCATCCTCCTCTCCCTCCATCCCCCACCCAAAGCCACTTAAATATTTGATGCAAAATCAAAGCCCTGTTCCAACTTTTATGAGCTGGTGCCAGGCGCCCACCCCTGCCACCATCTCCCCAGGAGCCCCCACCCCCGTGCTGCGCAGCCCTCGTCCTCCATCAAGCCCAGTGCATTAGGACAATTAGCGCTAGCCCACTGGCGCCAATTAGCAGCCAATAGTGTCTATATTATGAAGAGGGGCGGCAGGGCGCCTCTGTCTCCAGCCGGCCTTCACACTCAATTACATTAAGTGGAGGCTCAGAGCCGAGGCCCGGTGGACAGTTGCTGGGGTAATTGTGTCTTCTCCCTGGCTGCAGGCGATCTACAGGCTCCCTGGTCCCCAGACTGACTCCCCTCCTTGTCCATTCTCATCAATACAAACTCCTCCCAAAGGGAGGGGGAGCACCTAGGAAGGAGGCTGCAGTAGGGAGAGAGTCCCAGGGTGCAGTGCCAATGTGCCCCCTCCTTCCCTCCCTCTCTTCCCCCTTCACTCACTCAAAAATGCTCACACAGTGCACCCGGTGCTTCCGTGGACAGGACTGGTCCAGGGCAAAGTGGAAACAGAAGACTCCTTACTCAAAAAATGTCTAAGTCCATGGAGCTGGGGAGACAGCCATGTAGGTAAAGTCCTGCCCTGCCCTATGTTCGAATCCTGGCACCTGTGTAAAAACTGGGTTCTTATCTGTGCTTCCCTGTGTTACTCAGAGGCCAGGTCAGTCAAACACAACCTTTGAACCAATTTTGGTCAGTGCCATCTTTTTGTATGGTGGTATACAAATCTGCAGGTGTCTTTGTCAGGGGTCTTCCTTGGTTAGCCTCCATCTTGAGTCTCTCATTAACCTGGAACTCACTATTTCTGGTAGCGTGGCTAGGCAGCTAGTACTAGGGATCTTCCTGTCTCTGCCTTCTCAGACCTGGGATTATAGACACTTTGTGCCACATCGGGTAAACACTTCTGCAAGCCAGGGATCAAACTCACGCTTTCATTCCGAGCGATTCACCGACTTAGCCACCTCCCTGGACCCATTCCTGGGGGTCACTTACTGTCCGTGTGGTGTGCTGTACCTTTAAGGGCTTCGGGCAGAAGTCAAGCTACTGCCCACCCTAGCAGGCCCTTTCTCCCTTGCCCATTAAACTGTTCACTTGGTCCCTGGCTACGGACACCCCCCCCCCCGTATATCAAACACCCCGAGTGCACCTGGCTGCGTGAAGAGATGGCTTTGCCCTGTTGCAGCATGCAGTGTGCTGGCAGACCACGTGACTGGTCCTGGAGGATGAAGCCACCTTCTACAAGCTGCTCATTGGGACCCAGGGCAAAAGGTCACCACCGGGTCATTTGGCACAGGATGCCCCCTGGGTAGACAAATGCAAGATGCCTGCAGGCCTAGAATTTTCCATCTAGAAAAGCATTCAGTGTGCATGGTCCACAGACGCCAGAGAGAGGACTTGGTGGTATGAAAGGGTTCTTTCTTCCACCCGTCCTTCCACTGAGTGACCAGTACTGTCACAGGGAGTTGGCAGTCAACAGGGGTGTGTCTTGGCTTGGGAGACCTGAAGGAAGACAGTAATTAACTCATGTCCTCTCCCTGGGAAAGAGCAGAACCCACAAACCCAGGTCAGTCTAGCCAGAAGTGTCCTCTGTCCACAGGGCAGAGCAGCTGATAGGAAGGTGTAGGTGGTGGGTGGCCCGCAAGGATGGATGTCCAGTACCACCATCCCACACCTAGAAGTTACTCCATTCCCCCTGGTACCCATGAGTGACTCTGGCTCCACAGGCCTCCGTGTCTCATCTAGCAAATGAGATGGGAGCAACAGGAGCCGTGGGGCATGATTGGAATCCCAGCACTGTTCACAGTAACCAGGGTGGGGAAGCAGCCTCAAGGCCCATGCCCAGGTGAGTAGATTAATAAAGTGTGGTGCACACACCTAATGGAGTCTTACACAGACGTGAAGAGGAACAAAAGCACACCATTTGCAGGAGAAGGGGCAGAACTGGACATCACCATGTTAAGGAAAGTAAGCTGGATTCAGGAAGACACTGACATCACATGTTTTTCTCCCATATAAGGGATCACAGAAGAGGAAAGATGAATGTTAGGGAAAAGGAAGAGGGTCCTAGCTGGATATGATCAAGGTACATTATTTGCAGACATACAAATTTCCTATTGAACCCACTGTATTGTACAAGTGATGTGTGTTCACTAAAAATGGTTACCTTTGGGAATGAAGAGATGGCTCAGTGGTTGATAGACCTGCAGACTCAACTCTTGGGCATGTGGTCTCTAGACCAGTCTGTTGTGGACAGCTGTCCTGGCCCCAGACACCTGCAGCCATGGACAGACAAGATGTTTTCTGCCACCTGCTCTCGAGGAGCATAAAGGACGGGGCAGTAGAACCTTGATGTCTATGGGCTCTGACCAAGCAAAGAAGCTTAGGATGGCATGAGAAGGGGCAGAGGCTAGCCAGGACATCTTACACCTCGGTCTTCTCAGTCTCCCCATCCGCGAAAAATCTGGATCACTAATTCCCCTTTTTGCATAAGGGAATTTGGTTCAGTGTAAAATTCACACCGTTGATCTTACTAGAAAACCAACAACTCTGGCCAAAATTTTAAAAAGTTAACTAAACTAAAAGCAAGAAATCAAAAACATGAAAAAAAGACAGTCCCTAATATGAGAGAAAATGTGGTCAAGCCATGGGTTTAATAAGGCCCTCGAATCCCAAACATAAATAACGCTTGGGGCTCACACACTGACACAAATGGTATCTAAAAAATAAGAAAGGGATCCTACTTACAAGTCCAAAAGTGTTTGCCTCATATCATCATAATAATGAGCTGGAGGAAAAGAACAGGGCGGAGGGGAGGAGGAGAAGGGGAGTGGGAGGAGGGGGGAGGAAAGGAAGAGGAGGGTAGAGGAGAAGGTGGAGGAGAGAAGGAGGAAGAGAGGAAGGAGGCATGGGGGAGACAGAGGGACCAGATCTAACCTCCCCTGTCAAGCCTTCCACACTGCATCTCATTTGAATTTCAGAGTTAAGCAGTGCAAAGGGGGAAATCAAGACCCAGGAATTCACAAACTTGACCAAGGTCGTGCCTCACTCTTTCCACTTCTGGACAAGTGGCCAGGCGCTTCTTCTCCAAGGCATCTGAAAAAAGGCTGCCAGATCAAGATGCCCCAGTGGGACAAGGTCTTGGCTGAGCATCCTCCCCCCGGGGTCTGAGCTATGCAGCCAGTGGGCAGAGATGTCCCAATTCAATCCAACTAAACTTTCATCTTTGGAAACTTCCTTGGCGGGGACTCGGGGCTCAAGGGCAAAACACTGGCGAACTCAGGGAGCTGGACAGGGACAAAGAGCTAATTAAGACTGAAAGCAAGACCAGGCCCCCAGCTCTGCTTTCCTGTGCTGCAGACACCCAGGGCCTTTGTGACACACATAGCCCAAGTGGATTCTAAGCAGGGCTACCCATCCCAAAGAGGGACCTGCCCCAATAGGGAGCTGGCTATGGAAACCAGGTATCACAGGGGCTGAGATCTGATCTTCTTGTTGGAGACACCTGGTGGTCCTCAGTGCTCCCAGGGCCATATTATTGGGGGGATTAGCATGGAAGAGACATCATTTGTTGCTGAGAGGAGACCTCAGGTTCACGCAATTGCCTTTATTCACCCCAGATTTAATGTAAAATTCTGCCCCTCGTTTTTTTTTTTTTTAAAAAAAACAGGACTTCACTATGTAGCCCAGGCTGGCTTGAACTCAAGTTCCTCCTTCCTATCTCAGCCTCCCAAATTCCAAGATTAAAGGTGTGTGCCTGAACCCCAGGCTTTTACTCATTTTCAAGACCCTTCATTAACCCACTATCGAACAGACTCTGTGTATGTGTGTGTGTGTGCGAGTGCACATGCGTGCTCATGCCTGTGCCTGTATGTGCATGCACATGCATGTATGTGTATGTGCATGTGCACAAATGTTCATGTGCATGTGTGCGTGCGTGTGTGTGTGTGTGTGTGTGTGTGTGTGTGTATGTAGCTTCCATTTCCCAGCCTTTTCTGAAGCAATATCAGCTTTCTGGCCTCACTCTGGGAAATGCCAGAACCTTCTAGAGCAAGTTTTGGAAACCATTTCCTTTCTTGATAAACACAGGAACAGATAATGGCCAGTTGAGGCCTTATGTGTCTCACCTCTCCATCTAACCTGGAAACTAGATGCAATGCCTAGGGGCAGGGCAGTCATATTGCAACCAGGAGGCATGCCATGTGACAGGCAGGAATGTCATAGGCTGGCTGTGAGGTGCTCAGCCTGACATCTCCTGCAATCACAAGATCTGAACACACACAGCAAGCAAAGAATCTCTGGATCCCACCCATCTCCGTTTGGCTAACACATCTGACATATTATTCTCTAGAAGTATGTCCTCTGTTGCTTTCTTTCCTTGTCTAACTGAATGTTGGACCAGTTTGTCCCATCTCCAGTCTAACTCCTGGGCCAAACATTTCAGTGTGAAGATACAATGTCCTTCTCTGTTATGGTTTGGATGGGCTTGCGTGGTGAACCCTTGGTCTACAGCTGACGATGTTCTGGGAGATTGAGGAACCTTTGGGAGGTGAGCCTGGCCAGAGTAAACAGGTCACAAGGGGTAGCTTTTGATAGTTATGTCTTTACCTAACCTGCTTGCTGGTTCTCCATCTTTCACTTCCTCAACCACTTGCTTCTCCATGACTTTCCTGCCATGGTGGGTTGATGGCTCTGAAACCCTGAGTTGTTGTTTTCTTGTTTGTTTTTGTTGTTGTTGTTTTTCCCCTCGGATTGCTTGGAAACCATGCATCACCTTTTTCCAGGCTAGTGTGGATGGTCTCACTATGCTGTCCTCACTAGTCTAGAACTCACTATCTAATCCAGGATGAGACCTGCCAGTCTCTGCTTCCTGAGTGGTGGAATTAAAAGTTTGTACCACCATGCTTGGCTGTATCTATTAAGCACACACTTTGGGGGGTCATTTGCTACAATAACCATGGAAAGCTTCTGCAGCCAAATGTTGGATCCATGCTTGGACCCAAAAGGCACTGGTACAGCTCACACTCACACTACGGGGGCACCCGGCATCCTCAGGTCCGGATCCCTCCTCTGGAAAGCCCAGAGGCAGGAAAATCTGACTTCCTGGCTCCACTCTCCTTCACTCCTCGCAAAGAGGCCCCAAGGCCGCACTGGAGCCTTTTGGAGGCTTCCGCCTGCATCCTGTTTGAGCCAGGGATTTCCCTCCCAATTACAAGCTTCCCCTTCAGCTGTCCCTGCTTCCCCACACCTGTCAAGGAAGCACGTGTTGGCCATTAGCCTCCGTCCTTGCCACCGTCCCGTCACCTCATTGTGCCTGATTCAGCAGTGGTGTTTCAGATGCAACCCCCATTGGAAACATTGTGGGGAGGGGACTCAACCAAAGGGTCACTCAGGAAAAGTGATGGGTCACCATGGCTACCTTCTCTCCAGCATTTAATCCGGCATGTGTATGGATGTGTGCTCCTTGCTGGATGACCCACGTCAGCCCCAGCAGACTAGCAAACACTGGGAGCTAGGAAAGATGGCATCTGCCTCTGCCATCCAGACTTGCCCATCAGAGCCCATTTTAGTCAGATAGAAGTCTGCAGAGAAAGAGTCTTCTTGTTGCCTGGGGAGTCATCATTTCCTTTCTGCTCACTGTGGATGGTCTTCACTATCCCAGCCAGCATCCGAATCCCGTGTTTCCAATCGCTGTCTCTCGATTAGGCATGGATCCAACCCTAGCAATTGAGCCTCAGGGTGTGGAGGGCCTGAGAATTCTCCTCGGAGGCCTTCGACTCCCTGAAGTGAAATGAACATATAACTTGATCCTAGAGCTGTGGCTGTCGCTGTGTTTATTCTGGAGGGAGGGAGGCCACATCCCCCAGAAAGCAACTAAAAGTGGCAGAGACACTGAGGCAGGTGCCCTAGGACACATGAGAGACTTCACTGATGGGTCACTCAAGGCCTCCCACCTCCTTCCCCCCATGGCCTTGCTGTATTTCCCGGGTCCAGGCGGCAGTCTAGGACACTTCCACCCAACAGTCTAGGACACTTCCGCCCGGCAGTCTAGGACACTTCTGCCTGGCAGTCTAGGACACTTCTGCCCGGCAGTCTAGGACACTTCTGCCCGGCCTCCCTCCCCGCTGCTCTGCCTCTACACTGGACTCTCGCATACACTGTAGACTCTCCACCTCGGGCACCCCCAGCTCCCCTGTGACTATTTGTCCTAATATCCTTGGAACTAGCTTCTCAGAGGACTACACATGAAGTTGACCGAGTCAGCCATAGCTCTCTATCCGACCTTAGAGTCCAAACTGAAATATCCATCAAGGAATGGGACACGCCCACTGTGGAATATTACTCACCAATCAAAAGAGCAAGATCACAAACATGGAGGATCCCAAATGCTTTCTGGGAACGAAAGGGAGCAGAGAACACAGGGCTTTGGTGCATAGTGAGCCCTGTGGCAGTGGAGTCGAGAAAAGATGAAGTCCTAGGGACAGAATCAGGTCACCAGAGGGCAGAAGAAGAGAGGAGGCAAGAAGGTTATTCTCAGTGTGATTAACGTGCTGTTTGTGGTGAATTTGAAAATAGCTATGAGACCATATTTCTCAAAATTCAGTGCTCTAGGGCGTGGAGAGATGGCTCAGAGGTTAAGAGCACTTGCTGTTCTAACAGGGGACTCAGGGTCACGTCCCAGCTGGGTGCTCACTGCTGCCTGTAGCTCCAGTTCCAGGGGTCCCAGTGTCCTCTCCTGGCCTCTGCAGGCACCCAAACACAAGCACACACACACACACATACACACACACACACACACACACACACCCCTTAAAAACCTTATTGTTTCAGAAGCTGGACCTGTAATCCCAGCACTTAGGAGGCCGAGGCAGAAGGATGGTAAATTTGAGGCCAGCCTGCTTTTATAATATGACCTTATCTCAAATAAGCAAACAACAATAACAATAAAAGTCCTCAATGTTCCACCCATTGGGAAAGAGTCTGTTTCACTGACTGTAAATTATATTAAAAACCCATAAATAAGTGTGGAGATATGCATACACTTAATAAATCTCGGGGGTTTTCGTGTATTTTATTTTGTTAAAAATATGTACCTTACTCGTGCATGCATGTGCAGCTGCAAGAATATACCCCATGTGCCTGCAGGTGCTGGCAGAGGCCAGAGGAGGATGGTGGGTCCCCTGGAACTGTAGTCAGAGACATTGTGAGCCCCACATGAGCGCTGGGAACTGAACTTGGGTCCTCTGCAGAGCAGCAAGAGCCCATCACCTCTGAGCTGTCTCTCCAGTCCTCTATGATGTGGTCTGAAGGCTTTCCCTGAGTTAAAACTCTGAACCCCCACAGAGCCCTACAGAGTGTGTGATCTTACTATTCCCATTTTACAGAGGAGGAAACTGAGACTGAGAGGCCAAGTCACGTGCAGAAAGTCACCCAGCTCACAGCTGGCCATCCTGAGACTCAGTTCCAAAATGTGAGCGCAAAGGTCACATTGGGAACCTTTGAGCCTTACTTTGAGAATTGCGGGGGCGGGGGGGGGAACCCCACTCACTCCCCACCTCCTGTCAACACTAACTTCCGAGGCGGGATGGGGGAAACTTGGAAGAAAATAGATTGAAGGAGAAAGTTGTTCAGGCCTCAGAGATGCCACGCCCCCCCTTGCTGCCCCAGTTCCTCATGCTAATCCTTCAACACTGAAAACTCTCCCAGAGACCCTAGGTACGACAGCAGCGAGAGTTTGTCAGGGAGGTGGCTGCTTTTTCAAAAGTACCCCATGGATTCCCCCAACATGTCAGCACTCAGGATGCCCCTGGTGACTTCTGAAATACTTTCCAGGTGAGCTTCCTGGTTGCGCATGACCTTGCCCCTCATTACCCCATCCCTACACACCTGGGGGAGCCTGCTGACAAGCCTCTCTCACTCTCTGGGCCCCACAGTTGGCTTCCCCCCACTTTGCTAGGCCAAGTGCAGAGGAAGATGCTCAGGAGGAGACGCATGTGGGTGTTAAACGCCCATTTCTCCCCCTCTTAGCAATGGGCGGCAGAAGGTTCTTGCTTGGGTGGGTATCTACGCTTGATGGCTCTGGGACCCACATTGCCCAACAGCATACACTCATTCCATCTGGGCTCCTGCCATGGCACGGGCAAAACTGGATGGATAGCCGAGTGTGGCTTCAAACTCTGGGTTACAAAGGATTGGAAATAGCTGTCTTGCAAAAGAGTCCTCCCAATTCAGCAGGAAACACTGAACATAAAGACTCCCCCAGGAGGCAGCTGGAATGCAGCTCCAGGGTCCCTCAAAATTGGCAGGAGCAGGAACAGTTGCTGAAGCAGAGAAAGCATCCAATAACTCGAAAAGGGCTTGCCCAGGCTCTGTTTACTAAAAGTCTGTAAAAGTCAGAAGACAGGGAAATGGCTCAGTTGGTAAAGAGCTTTCCCAGCAAGCATACAGACCTGAGTTCAAACCCCCAGAACTCACATAAACCTGGTACACTTGCCCACACCTGTAATCCAAGCACCTCCACAGGGGGATCAGAGGTTTAGATAAGAGAATTCCTGGTGGATCGGGAACCAGCTATCTGGGTAAATGCCCAGCCAGGAAGACAAGGTCTCAAACAAGGTGGAACACTAGGCCTGACGTGGACATTGTCTTCTGGCCTCCACATGTGGAAGGGTGGAGGCTGCAGCTCAGCCTTTAGAGCAGTGGTTCTCACTCTTCCTGATGCTGTGATCCTTTAATACAGTTCCTCATGCAGTGCTGACCCCAACCATTAATTATTTTTGTTGCTACTTCACAACTGTAATTTTGCTACTGTTATGAATTATAATACAGAATCTGGGTCTTCTAATGGTATTGGGCGACCTGGTCTTCAACCCCCACTGCAGCTCCCATGTCTGTTCTGATCTTGTTCCCCTTCTCTCTTCTCAGGGCTTGGTCCCCTAGAGATCTCATTCACATCATTCCTGCTTCTCCCCGGATTCCAGCCTTGAATGCTTCATCCCTGATGTAGGTGAGAAATTCCTGATAATGCGAGGCAGCCAATGAGGGCCACTGTGTTCCCTCGTTAAGAAGGCAGGGAGCAGGAAGAGGAACCCCTCGTTGGAGATTAATTGATATGTTTTCCACACCTCTTCCCATGGTGCTGGGTGTACTCAAGACAGTTGATACATCCCCCTAAACTCTGTAAAAACACATGGAAGCCCCGGAACATGGCGTCAGCGGGAAGAGTGGAGAGAGCTGTCAAAGGGAAGGGAGAGGAGGGAGCAAGAAGCCCTCAGAATCCACAGGGCCCACTCTTCAGCCACTGGTTTGGTTGCTGCCTTTGGCATGCAAAGACCTGCACAGCACTGTTTGTTATTTTGAATTTACAGATGTCATACACAAGAACTACATACCAGACCTTAATGATTCCATCTCTCTTTGGGTGATTCCTGTTGATGCAATTGAGGTCTACCAAAATCCCGGCATTATCCCCAGGTAGAGACCACACAGGCTAAATGCTCACTGTGTGCAAAAAGCAGAATAGAGAATTATTTACTCCTCCTCCTGGTTAGTGGCCAGCTGACTTTTTAGTAAGGACGTCTGCATGGCACAGGGTCTCTGTCCTAGCTATATATTTAAGAGTGCTACTGCAAGCATGCTAGTGGCACTTGAATGAAGAACAAAGGGTGTTACCGTGTGCCAATAAAACTTTATTATCACCAACAGGGGGCTATAGCTCTTAGTCATCATTCAGGCAAGAAGCACCAAGGCATGGTTTTGTGCTTTGCACTGGGGACATGGAAGTAAGATCTGCCCATTGAGCTTTCAATGCAGTGTGGAGATGGTGTCTTGTAAGAGGTGCATGTGTGGGTGTTGGCGTGACATTGTGGGAAAAAGGGGAAGGAGAGAGAAGGGCAGCGGGGCTGCAGGGATGGGAGTGTCTCGACAGAGTGGGGAGGAGCTGGAGTCTTGAGAGGCTGCCTGTCCTCCAAGAAGACCCGAGTTCTGTTCCCAGCACACCACACACACACACACACACACCACACACACACACACACCACACACACACACCACACACACACACACACACACACACACACACACCACACCACATGTGCACACGCATGCATGCTAAAAACAAATCATTCTTTTAAGAGCGTAAGGTGTGGGAAGCTGTTACGGGGGCTTCCTACAAGAGTTTACAGTGAAGGCTCTCTAAGGTCCCTCCACGTCCCCAGGAATTCTGACCTACCATATAAAAAGCCACCAGCTGGTAACTCAGTGTGGCCTGACCACCTTGGTCTCATATGGCGATGGGAGGAGGCGTAGTCTCTGTGTAGTTCATTTTAAGCCTGAGTCATTCGAGGGGCCTGGTTTCCCCAACACTTGGGAGACACCCAGCAACCATCTGACAACCCAGGGTCTTTGTCATCCTACCAAAATTAGGGAAGCAGGAACAACATACTGAGAACAAACCGGATCAGCCATCAGCAGGCTTACCTCTATTCCCCCTGCACACTCTCAATGGCTGCTCTTCTGTGTACCCTTTGACCCTTCCTCTTTAATGAATGCTGTGCCTCAGTTTCCCCAGATTTAACAATAAAGGACCAAATATTTGTTTTGTGAAATATTGCCGTGGGAACCCAATGCCATGCTTAAATACTGGCTAAGAATGACGCAGGTACTTGTGAGCAGAGGCTAGCCAATTGTCACTACTGTCTTTCTCCTTGCTGGTAGCATTCTCTCTCTTCAATTCCTCCTTAGAAACCATTCCCAAACACTGCCCCGTTAGAGGTGACCCCTGAACTAGACTCAGGAGGCAGCAGCCCCTGGCTGACCCTGCTGAGCCTGGGCGGAGTGCATCTGGATTTGTGTCTGCTTACAGAAGATGAGACCCAAGGCCACCAGAGCTGGAGACAGGCGGCTGCCCTCCCCACAGTCACTTGCCCACCCACAAAAGTCTCTTTTCCTTTGCAGTGCAGCTTCCTCCTGCCTGGGTTTATGGAAGGCGACAGCAGAGGCGAGAAAACAGGCGGCGGAGAAGCCATTACAATCAATTTGCGCAGCTCGCGCACGCAGACAGACTCCGTGTGGACTGGATTCTGTTACTGGGGCTGGGGGGCTGGCCCGGCGGGGGGCAGGGGGGCCTTCAGGGAGGCTGGAGCCTTCTGCCTTCCGCGGATGGGCCCCATTAGGGCTGCAGGCTGGCGCCACTGCTGCGGGGGCTCCCACCCCGCTCAAGTCCCATCCCAGAGCAAGATGGGGGGCGCCCTTGTTAGCTTAACTCCTGAGGCTCCCAGACTAATTGCTCACGGTGCAAACACGCCTCAAAGTGCTGCGGCCTCGTCAATAACAGGGTATTAGACGCTTCCATTCCACAAGCATTGATCTGTTTCCCTCCCTACCTCCTTCTGGCTCCGCTCCCTACATCCCTCTCCCAGCCAGGGCCGCCTGGCTCCAGCTTTGATGACCCCCCCCTCCCCGCCACACTTTAAAGTGTTTTCTAAGCGTGTGTTTAGCGTGAGTGGTGTCTAAGTGCTAATTGTTACACCACAGGTTGATTGGCGACGAGATGGCTTGCCAAGTCCCTCCAGTCTCCGGGGGGGGGGGGGGGGGGGGGGAGGCAGAGAAGAGGTGGGAGAGGGAAATCCTTGATGTTTCTGAGTTTCCGGTCCTCTTTGCCTTTTCTGGCCCTGCTGCGGAGTTGGAGAGGGTAACCCCTACTATTATTTTTATTGTTGTATTTTATTTATTATTTCTGGAAATAATAAAAGAAAGAAAAGATTTCTCTGCAGGTGCTGGGTAAACTAAAGCCTGGTTAGGTTTGAGCGTGGTGGAGTAGAGCTGGGAGGAAAAAAGGGATGGGGGTTGGGGCAAATCACTCCCTCATTATGCAAGGAGGACACAGTTTTTTCTTTGAAATCTTTCAGTAACCCACCACCAGTCCAACCTAGGGTAGGGAGACATCATATATGCAGAGGACCCTATGTTTACCCCAGCCCTCCTCTAATTCCCAGACTCTGGTCTGGAGACGCCACTCAAAGCCCTGGATTGGATCCCTAGGTCTGGATAAAACAAGGTGTGGTGGTCCACATGGGAACACCTGGAGTCCAAGGTCTTTCTCAGCTGCATGATGAGTTTGAGGCCAGGCTGGGCTACATGAGACCCTGTCTCAAAACCAGAAGTTGCCAGAGGGGACCGTGGCTTCCCCTCGGAAGTCCAGAGATTTATCTCTGGCATTTAGAGAGCAATGCAATCCTATAAGGGGCCTGATGAAGATGACCTAAAAGATGCCCCCATGTCCCGCAAGCTATCAGCATTGAAATAGTGGACCCCACGAAAGTGTAGCTTTCCTCCAGAGCCTCATGCTTGAGAAGGGGATGCAGAAGTCTAGCGCCAAAAGTGGCAGTGGGCTGGGGCGGGAGGCGGGACTTCACACAGAGGGACAGCTTTTTGTACCTAATGGGAAGATTGGAGCTGAGACTGTGGTGGGCCAATGTGGGACAGACCGCCCCCTGACCAGGACCATGTGGATGTGCTTGTCACTTGCTCTCTCTCTATTTAAGCTTAATCTTACCCCAGGTCCTGGACTTAGAGGTGGTCACTGCATCTCTTTGTCCCCCTTTCCAGGGTGGCCTCTATGTCCCTTTTCTGATTTTTGCTCTTTAGCTGTCATAATTGGGTTCTTGAGGGAGAGTGAACAGATTTGGCTTCTTGGGGTATAGGCTGTGACCCCAAGGTTGGTAACAAGTTGAGCATATCAGATGAGAGGTAGCTACCCTTGGCTAGCCTATGTAGAGCAGGCTATCCTCAAACTTAAGATCCTCCTGCCTCATGTTCTTGGAGCAATGTGCTTAGAGATGTGCACCCTCATACCCAGCCTTCAGGTGCATTCTTGTAGGGAATAGAATCTTAGTTTGGCCTACTAATAGCCTCAAACATTCCCACCTGACTGGTAAACCAACATCTGGATATGTGCCTGTTTAAACAGACACGCAGAGGTGTCCAGACCCCATCTCCCGGGTGGGAAGCCTCAAGGAAGAGAGAGAAGAGATTCCGGTAGCCCAAGACGGAGTTAGACAACCAGGGCTCATTTTCTGTCACTTTGCTGACACTGGACAAGACGCTGGACCACTGGGTGACTGGGTCTCCTCAGCTGTACGGCAAGAGCGCTGCCAGTGTTCACCCGTAGAGGATTTGTGTGGTAAGATGAAAGGACAGCTGGTGAACAATGAACATGCCACAAGCAGGTGCTGTGGTCATCCTAGTTTGCCATCTTGCTTTGTTCTAGAATATTCTCTGATCGGTATTCTTGATACTAAACTGTGGCTCCAGGACACGTGAATCCTCTCAGGAGTTTTTGGGTCTCAGACCCTATCATGGACCTTCCTGGGGCCATCTAAGTGGCGGTCATGTGAGCCATGACATCTCTATCTCTCCAAGATTCAGCTGCACACTGACGTCCCTGGTGCTCCAACCCCTCCTGGCACAGAGACTTCACAGTTTACATTTGGAATTCTCAGAACAAGCATCACACCCCCCACCGGCATGAGACCAAGGCAGCCTATTTCACTTCGTTGCAGCAGATATGAGCCTGAGTCTCTCAGCTGACCAAGAGCCATGGTCCTTGAAAGCCTGGCTTTGGGACGAGCATCTTTGAGACTGGGCTTCCTAGGAAATGACCGTTTTTATGATGCTTCTCTGTGAATGCCCAACAAGGTCCTGCTTCAGTAGATAATGGGGTGTCCAGTGAGTCCACAGAACAGATGTGGAGGACTTGCAAGACATAGGACATCCACCTCTGTCCATCCTGTGTCCACTCCAGGGCCTTTGCTAGTACAATTCTTCCTAATTAGATTGCTTTGGTCTCCAGTGACCTCTTTCCATTATTCAACTCTGACCCCATCTGCCTGGAGACACCATCTTCTGTATCTCAATCAAGCACGTACCTACTGACCCTCAATTAGCTCATCTCTCTGTCTCTCCTTCAGCAAGCTAGTACCAGAAATGTCATTCACTTGCAGGTTCTGGGTCTGCCATCACCTACCCTCCCCGCATCAAGGTAAGCTTGGTTCATTGAAGTTAGTGGCCATGTCTTTGTCACTACAGCACTACAGTGCCTGGAGCATCAGATGGCATATAGTGGGAGCTCCGAAGATAATGGTCTGCAGACTGAAGCAAGCTCCTCTTGCAAAATGAAGATGAAATCTGATTGAGGAAGAGTCTGAGTTCAAGCATTCGCTTTGGTTCCTGCTCAACAAACCCATGGTTATGACAAGAACAGTGAGTATAATTTGATACAGAAAATAACCCAACTCCTTCCTCGGCACAGATCCCCCTAACACTGCAAGTAGCTCAGTAGATCACAAACACACACCAGAACAACCACAGAGTGAAGTGATGGCCATCTCGGAGTAGCATTCTGATTTGCTCCTGAGCTTGTTTGGGGACCCAAGATGGAACACATAGGATGTGAATTCCAAAGCAGAGCGCTAAGCAAACAGACAGCAGGTGAAGGCTACCTCCCAACCTCCCATCACTGAGCAGGCAACTGCGCCTGGATGGGCCTCAGCTCTCTTCCTGTGAAGTCTGGGTTAGTCACATCACTGTGGTGAAGACAGATGTGGTGTGTGGACTGACAGCTGGTATGGGACAGAGACATGCTTCAGGAAAGGTGACTTTCTCATTTAATCCTCGCTGGGGAGTTCTGCACATCCTGCCTTCATTCCATGCTCAAGGACCTGACACAGATTAGCCTAAGTCTTTGGTTCCCAGATTATCTCTTCAACTGTAATGTTATTTGAGCACATAGATGATGAAGAAGAAGAACATGATGATGGCGATGGCGATGAAATTATTGATACGACAGTGGTGGTGGCGATGATAGCGATGACAATGAAGGATATGATAGTGGTGGTAATGATGATGGGGTGATGCTACTGAAGAAGATGGTGATAAGATGATGATGATTTTGACAGTGATGACGGCAATAATACTTTTGGGTGACCACAAAATGTCTCTAGCTCGTAGGTGCATTTTCCCATTTAACTTTCAGACATAACACATTATTTTAATTCCCTATTAAAGATGAGAAGGCTGAAGCCCCAGGAGGAAAAGCCATTTCCACAAGGTCACCCAGTCAGTATCTTGCCAACCCTGGAAAGGAAGCCAGATGTACTTAAACCACACTGAAATAGTGAATTTCTAATCGTGCTCATTGGAGATCCATGAAGAATTAATTCCAAGGACCCTTTTTGGCTTCAGGGGACCAATTTTAAAAACACAAGCCATATCCTTCCCAAATAAATCCAAGTATTCATAGCTTTAGATTGTTGGAAATCTGAGTCCCTGGGTCTCCTCTGGTGTTCACTGTAAACCTGAAAAGGGATAGAATGAACAGCCGTGGAAGAGACAAGAGCATGGCCTACTGTTCCTTCTTCTCCAGTGTTCCACTGGCCATCGTCTGTCAAGTAAGAAGCCTCCTCCACAGGCTGCATTTTGTGATCATTCCTTGGTTCAAATTCCAACTTCCAGTCTAATTGCTGTGTGGCTCTGAGTAACTGAGTCACCTAGCCTCGGCTTCCTTTACTCTCCATTTGCTTGGGGATTTACAGAGAGCATCCATTTAAAGATACGTAGATTGCCTGCAATACAAGTACCGTATAAACCTTTACCTCTTCATTTTATGACTAACCACACAGACGACAGCTCTTTTTCCACTTTTCCACTTTTACTTGGTGCTTAAGTTACCAAGACTTAAAAATAGATAGGTTAGCAGATACTCCTGGGCAACTGGCCTCCTCTTGGGTGAGATATAGGTGTCCAAGCCTCGGACTGACACTGCTGGGCTGTGAAGTAGGAGAGCTTCCAAATAGAGCTGTTTCGCTAATAAGAGAAATTTGCATAGCAAGTGAACTATCTTTTTCCCAAGCAAAATCTTAAGCAGAGATGAATATAAAAACAGGTGAGTTAGTGAGGTAGCCCTGCCCTCTCCCACCTCCCTTGGTACAGCCACTGAAGTTCTGGATTCTGATAAAGCCAGTTTAAAAACTGCACGACATTCACTTACATAAGTCCTGTCCCCAAGATCGCCCGCTCTAGGAGGAAGCTGGAGGGAAGGATCTGTATCTCCAAAATCATGCTGTTTCTATCTCTGTGGTTCTGGAGCAATCAAATAGGATTTTAGGAGACATTATCACTTAGACATTATCATACTTATTATACAACCAGTATGAATAAATAAGTGGGTGGTTGCCAAAAAGATGAGTGGATGTGTAGATGAATGGTCAGATGACCCACTGGATGGCTGGAAGGTGAATGAATGGATAGATGGATGAAATGGACAGAAGGATTAATGGGTAGATAAATGGTCTGTGAATGGATGAATAGTAGGTATGTTGGTTGGTTTGACTGGCTTTTAAGTGATGAACAATAGGTGGATGGATGGATGGATGGATGGATGGATGGGAGATAATGGCTGGATAAGTGATGGATTAATAAATAGATCAACAAATGTATACATGGATGGGTAGATACATCATGGGTGGATAGATGGATGGATGGATGATTGATGGAGGATAGACAGATAGAGGATGCTGGTTGCATGGCCAATGGATAGGTAAGTGGAGAGATGGAGATTGGATGGATAGATGGATGGAAGATGATTGGGTAAATAAATATATGGATAAATGCGTGGATGGATGGATGGATGGGTGGATGGGTGGGGTAGGATGGGTGGGTAGATGGGTGGATGGATGGATGGGTGGGTAGATGGGTGGATGGATGGATAGGTGGGTAGATGGATGGATGGGTGGGTAGATGGGTGGATGGATGGACAGACAAATGAATGGATGGATGGATGAATGGATGGATGGATGGATGGATGGATGGATAGACAAATAGAGGAAAGTAGATGGATGACCAATGGATGAGTAGATGGAGGATAGAGAGACAGATGGACTATGGATGAATAGATAGCTAGATGTAGGTTGGACAGATGGATGGATAGGTATATAAACGGAGGTTGTACGGATAGACAGACAGACAGATGGATGCTGAATGGATAGATGGCAAATGGCTGCACAAATGGCCAAGTAGAGAGTCAGTGGTGACATGCTGGTAGCACACACCTATACAAGCACCATCAGTGGCAGTGGTGACAGGGCCTGGCTAAGAGGTCTTGAGTGGCAGGATGGAGGTGAAGTTGCAACCACAAAACTTTTGCTACTACCACCTAAAACCTTGCTTAATTAATGCTCATGTGGCCCTGGAGGTGCAGCATTCCAATGACTGTGGTACTGAGGAGGGAACTCTAGAGCAAGGAGTTTGGAGGCCTCACCTGCATCTTTATAGCTCCTGAGTGGTGGGCCAGGGTCTCTCCTCTTTTCAATTTTTTTAATTTTGAGGGGGGGGCATGCGTGTGAACACATGCCCAGGAGCATACATACACAGTTCTGGAGAAGTCCAGAAGAGGCACCAAATACCCCAAAGCTAGAGTTCTGGGCAGCTGTGAGCCACCTGGCACAGGAACTAGGACCTGACCTGTCCTCTGGGCCTCTGGTGAGCAGCATTCTCTGCCCAGGGTCGCCTCAGGCCCTGATCAGGTTCTTGTTGTGAAACAAGTGGTTTTGCCAGGGAAGATTTTCAGTCTGCAGAGAGTCTCCCAGAGATGGAGAGTCACTGAAAAACACAGGTAAACAAAGAGAATAAACAGAACAGAGAAAAGCTCAGTACATGTACAGATTAGTATTTATTTGGCACCGAATGTATACCGGACCTTGGCATACATTTGTGATCAACTCTTGATGGTGGAGCCATAGGGCTGGGCTCCACACAAAGGAAACTGAGGCTCCAATAAAGTAAAGGACTTTCTAAACTCAGGGTGCAGAGCTGGGATATGACTCTCTAGCTTCCTTCCAGATCTGCTCTGCTGTTGCCCGTTTCATGAGATGAAAATTAAACAAAAGAAAGGAAAAGGGGAGAAAATCTGCCTCTACACAAATAAGGGAGACCTTAAAAAAGGAGAAGAAAGATGAGATTAGAAGCCGGAAAGGAGGAAAATGTTACAGGATGAGAATAAAAGCGAGGAAAAGCAAAAGAGGGCAGAGGGCCCTTTCCCATCTGCTCTTGTCCAAAGAAACCACAGCGCAAATTGCAGTGGCCCGTTCTCCTCGCACACACAAAGTGCCTTTTAGCATTCACGCCGGCCTCTGAGGGCCCGGCAGGGAGAGACGGCTGGCGTCGGCTGCAAGAAGTCTGAGGGCCCTGGCAAGAAAACCTCAAGGATGGCTTAGTGTCTGGGGTCATCGGATTAAAGGAGGCAGCAGAGCTGGAAATGGAGGAGACAGCAGGGAAGGGGGGTATGGAGAAGGGAGCCGCTGACCCCTGTGACCTCCTGCCTGCTCTAACCTGATGTAACATATAATCCTGGTAAACAAAATAGTATTAACCCTTGGGGCTAGGTCAACCCCTTCCACATCTGCCTGCAACTGTCGGACTGTACGTCCTGGAGGCTTAACTCTTTCTTGGGGTCCTCTGATGGCTGTCACACAGCCCTGCTATCCAATGCATTGACTGGAAACAGTAGAGGTCCAGGGGAGGAGGAAGTTCTTAGCATAAGTAAGCAGACACACACAAGAGAGAAGGCTCTCCTGGTCATCAAAACTAGAGAGGAGTGTGTAAAGGGAAGATCACACTCTCAGCTCTCCACCATGTCTGGCGTTGTGTTGTTAAAACAGGTGATGGTCTCTCTCCTGCCCCTTGTCTAGCACCAAAGGTAGGTTACCATGAAGCCATGCTACAAGACCAGTGATTCACAACTGCGTGATGTGAGCATCATGGGAGCTTTGAGGAAGGCTGCCATGTCCCAGAGCCCCCAAACCAGAGTCTGCATTTAACCACATCTGTAGGTGAAGGGAGTGCACACTGCACCCACAAACCCATCATGAAGTATGTTTTGTTTCTCTGTGTAACAGTCCTGACTGCCAGGGACTTGCTTTGTAGACCAGGCTGGCCTGGAACTCACAGAGATGCACCTGCCTCTGCTTCCCAAGTGCTGGGATTAAAGGTGTGCGCCACCACTGCCCGGCTGAGACAATTGTTCTTAAAGAGCATCTGTCTTAAACACAAATGAGCTCGCAGGCTTTAAACATAGCAGCATTCCCCCAACCACATTTCACATTTGATGCGGATGAGACAGTCAAGATCACTGTGAATTTTGGTCAGGATTCTTATCAGTGTGAGTGTTGAGCTAGGCAAATGGAGATGGGAAAGGCTGTGTTCTGTATCACTCTCTCTTCATCTGAAGGGGGGGGGCGTGAAATCAAGACAGGTCTCCTTGGATTAATGCTTCCTCACTTCTTTCCAGAAGTTCCAGCTGGGGCTGCTGTCACTCACAGCTCATCTGTGATGACACAAGCCAGACCAATGGGAGGCCTCCCTGAGATTTGTATGTTGTACATGCCAGTAGGCTAAGATGTGTAAAGTTGGGCACAGTCCGTAGCCAGCTTCTTCTTCCAGTCCACCAACAGACAAAATGCCCACCTGATGTGTGCCCAGCAAAGCCCAGGCTAAACTCTCTCTCTCTCTCTCTCTCTCTCTCAGTAGAGGGTGGGATATATGTCAGCTTTGGAGTCCCTACAGTTTCTGAGGTCACCCCATCTCTGGATCTCTTTGTGTCAATAAGTTCCCATTAGGGATCAGGCCAATGTGAGGAGTCTTTAAAACGTGGAAGAAACCAGAATCAGAATCATAAGCTCTGTGGCCTTGAAATTCTGTGACCTTGGGCTTCTGGAACTCAGGCATCTCTTTCAAGCTACCCCAAGCTCTGCCTTCTTTCTCCCTTGTTCTAGACCACAAGATCTGTTAGGAAAGTGTCTTGGACTGATGACAACTTATGCTGCAGAGGTTGTGGGGTAAAGGGAACACTACTCCATTGCTGTTGAGAGTGCAAACTGGTACAGCTGCTTTAGATATCAGTATGGTGATTTCTCAGAAAATTAGGAAACAACCTACCCCAAGATTCAGCAATACCACTTTTGGGTATATACCCAAAGGATGACCAATCATACCTCAAGGACATGTGCTCAACTATGTTCATAGTGGCATTATTTGTCATAGCCAGAACCTGAAAACAACCTAAATGCCTCTCTACTGAAGAATGGACAAGAAAAATGAGGTACATTTACACAATGGAGTACTACACAGCAGAAAAAATAATGACATCTTAAAATTTGCAGGCAAATGGATGGATCTAGAAAACATCATATTTAATGAGATAACCCACACCCAGAAAGACAAATATCATATGTACTTACTCATAAGTGGCTTTTAGACACAAAGCAAAGCAAAACCAGCCTACAATTCACAATCCCAGAGAACCCAGACAACAATGAGGACCCTAAGAGAAACATACAAGGATCTAATGTACATGGGAAGTAGAAAAAGACAAGATCTCCTGAGTAAATTGAGAGCATGGGGAGCATGAGAGAGGGTTGAAGGGGAGGGGAGAGGAGCAGAAAAAATTATGTAGTTCGATAAAAGCAACAATAAAAAAATAAAGTGTCTTAGAACAAATATCATCCCCCAGGCTCCAGGTTCTGGGCAATCTTTCGGGAGATGTTTCTGAACTCCCAACCTCCAGATGACCCAAGAACCACACCTCATGACCTGTCCGTACAAGCTGCAGGATTCCTGAGAATGACTGTATCTATCCTTGTCACATGACCAGCCCATCCTGGAGAACTATTCAGCAACCATTTTTTGACTTGATGTGTCTTAAATGTGTAGGACTGGCTGGGTTGCCAAGGATGGAGACATTAGAGAGAAGTGATAGGTAGGAGAAAATCTCTATCCAATGTTCTTTTCTGGAAATAGGAAATGAGGAAAACCCTTAGCCATGATAGCAAGGGAAGGATAGATTTAAGCAGAATCAAGGCATATATGCCCAGCTAGTTGACAGAAGGCCTCCAGCATAGCTTCCTATATGGCATCCTAAGGGCACTTCAGGGCTGTTAGGTCCTTAGGGACACCCAGACATTGAATGGATACCTTCTTTTCTTGATGCCTACTCTGTCAGCCAAACTGTCCTCTTTGGTTCACCATCAGAATCGGGAGCCAGAGAGTCCATTCTTGAATGTTGACCCAAATCCCCTGCTTAGTTGAGGAAGACAAAGAATAGAAAGGTCCAAACAGGCCATGCGCATCTCTTCTTTCCAATGTGTTTCTCAAGGGGGATGGACAGGATGCGTGGACTTTCCTGATCCTAGAACCGGTGGACCTTCCTCAAAGACTCAGGGTGAAGAGGCAGGGGTGGCAAGGGTGGAGACTTCCTGGCTACCCCTGCCATCTGTGGGTGCTCTCTTAGACGCCTCTCTTCTTTGTTCATCTTCCTGGTTTCCCCTTTAATCTGACTTCCATTCTCACTCTTTCATCTTTGTTATTCTTTTTCGGGAAGCCACAGACTAAAGACTCCTCTCAACTCCAATCCTAAACCAGCCCAGCTGCTAGTATTGATCATGAGAAAGACAAGATGATACCAGATGGCTATTTATTGAACCCTTGTTCTGTGTCTGGCAGCACACTAAGGACCTCCAAAGATTACCTATTTCAGTCCCCAAAGCTGCCTGTTGTAGTACCATGAATTCATTCATAAACAGTCATTTATTAGATATCTACCACATGTAAGGAGCTGATGAACACATTCATTAAATTACTTTCCTATCATTACTATGTGACAGATCTCTCCATCTCCAAGGCTTAACATTGTAAGCCAATTGTTTTTTATTGTCTGATAGACTCTCCATGGATCACAGAACTCAGGGGTAGCTGAACTGAGTCTCCACAAATCAGGTCTCAGAAAGTCATAGCCTAAACATTATCTGCGACTGCAGTTGCTAGTAGGCTTGCCTGGCACTGGCAGATTGGCTCACTTCCTTAGTTGATGTAAGCTGGCATCCAGAAGCTTCAGTGATGTCATGTGGACCACTCCAAAGTCTGACTGAGCGTGCTCACAATATATAGTTGACTTCTTTGAGACCAAGAACCAATGGGGAACAAGGAAGAAGCCACAGGTACTTTTATAATCCAGAGCCGGTTGTGACCAGCGTCATCTCTACAATATCCTGTGAGTGAGCAGGTCAACCCTAGTCTGTATGGGAGGGGTCGACACAGGCTATGGGTACCAGAAGATGGATTCACTGAGGGCCACCTTTCCAGAGTGGCTGCCAGAGTGAGTGCATGCCAAGATAGACCATGGTCTGAGAGTTTACTGTCAACTGAGTCATGATGTCATCTTAACATTCAAGGGAATGGCATCCGCAGAAAGCCAACAAGGAGTTCAAGATCCACATATGATACTATAAGAGCAAAGGCATGAACTTGACCTCAACTCCAACCCCAATAGGCTTCCCCTATCTTTCCTACCACAATGCGGCCTAGATCCCAGAACGAAACAAGCCACTGAGATTTCAGTTTGGCAAGATCCAGCACCCAAGGTTTGGCCAACCTCCAGCATCCTCACCCCTTCTGCCCTCTCTGCGGATCATTTATTCCAAGACCTGCTATAAATATCCACTCAGTGAAATACCTCACTCCTTGGGTACCCACTCCCCACCCCTGGCAGCCTGTACCCTGCTCAAAACAATGCCAGCTTGCAATCAGCCTGCAATCTGAACCCACTTTGCTCACCCAGCACTGAAGGACTGCCCAAGCTAGTCTGCTGGGGCATGTTGGCATGCCCCCAAGATCGCTTTTGCAAGTTAATGGCACGGTAGTCAGTTGTTAAAAACACTAATTGACGTTAAATAGGTGATGTTATCTGACAACACACAGACGGCTACGGGTCTATACTTTCTTCTTTGCTTCCTTTTCTTCTCCTTCTTCATTATTTTTTCATGCCTGGGAGTCCCAGCTGAGGTCAGGAGTCACTTAGGGCCAGAGGAGAAGGACATACAGATCGCCATTGGCTTCCATCACCAGTAAGAGAAGCCTAGGGCAGACTTAGCCATCACAACATGACAAATTTCCTGACCCTCTTGCTGGACAGACCATTGGACCATAATCTGTCCCGAGATAGGAGGTTCAACCCAAGTCAGTGTCTATGCTAGGCAAGTGCTCTACCACTCAGCCCCAGCCTCAATCCTGCCTTCACCCTCTGAGTCTCCTTAAGAAAATCTCTGGACTGAGGAGATGGCCCAGTCAGTTTGGAAGCATTTCCTAGGTATCGCATCACTTAGAAATGCCTGGCCTTTTGCAGGTATTATTCCCACTGTCAGTGACCCCAAACCTTGCCTCTCTAATCCTCCACTGTGGAAAGAATCTGGAACCTCCCAGAAATCAAGTCTGCGTTTAAGGGCACGGAGTGAACTGGATACAGTCTAGGTCAGTAACTAGAAAGTGTGTCTGAGGCCATGGGCTAAAGTACAGTCCCCTATGCCTACATCCCAGTCCCTGTGACCTGTAAGCACAGTAGGTCATGGGGCAGTGGATCGTGGCATGGAAAGGTGACCATGGATTTTCCTAATAGAGTCACATATCACTAAGAGAATTCCAGAATCAAGTTGAGCATGAAGATGGGAGTCAAGTAGAAAGAGCTGAGAAGCTCCCATGAGGCTGGGAAAGCAGGGGGCGGAGCCACAAGGCAAGGGGTACAGGTGCCCCTGGAGGCTGTAAGAGATAAACAGTGGATACCCCCAGAACCTCCAGAAAGAAGCGAGTTTTACACAGATGCTGACAGCTCCACAGGAACTCCCACTCCCAGAACTGTAAGATGTCCTCTTTTAAGTCGTCAAGCTCCTCGGCAACAGCGGCCAAATGTTAATGAGCCTGGGCACATGCTAAACAACACAAATATGATGCCATAGCAGCCAACTTGGGAAACGAGGTTCTCTCTCCCTCCACTGTGTGGGTTCTGGGGGGTTGAACTCGGGTCTTCAGGTTTGGAGGCAGGCACCTTTATCCCTGGAGTCATCTCCTTGGCCCTGCTGGGTGAGGTTTGAGCCTGGAATACCTAACACATGGCTCACTGGCCTGCCTCCCTTCCTTCCTTCCTTTCCTTCTCTTCCTCCTCTGTTCCTTCCCTTCTTCCTGCCTTCCTCCCTCCCTCCTTCTCCTCCATTTTCTTCCTTTTCCTTCTCATCTCCCCCACCCCCTCTTTCTTGTTTTAGTCCCTTGAAAAAGGCTCCCATGGATGCCAGGCTGGACTGATCCTCAGTATGTACCCAGGATGGTCTTGAACTCTCATCTGCCTGCCTCTATTTCCCTAGTGCTGGGATTAGAGAAATGTGCCACTGCAGCCAGCTCGAACACCTTCTTCCTGTCTCTGCAAAGTGGAGACACTGAGAGGCATCTAGAATGCCCGTCACCTACTGAGAAGCCAGTTAAGTGCCTTGAGATGTGGAGACATTTAGGACAAGCAGAGGTACGAGGCTGTGGCACATGAAGGCTCTCCCTCCCTGGATAGCATCCAAGGGTAGTTGGAGGGGAGGACTCAGCCATCTCTTTGGAGTCACTGAGGTCATCTTGGGCCTGCATTCACCTCAGCAGAGGGTGCAGGCTGACAGGCGCCTGACCATCTGGGTCCCCTGATGAAGGGATTTGGCATGAAACCTTAATGGTATGGTGAGTCTGGGGCGTGGGAAGCTCTAGCTTAGCCTTCTTAGGGGAATAGCGCTGGCACCATGAGGACGTGGGGACCACAGCTGGAGACAGAGAAATGGGTCTCTGGGGGCCAAGTGGTGCCTCGGTGGGCCCCAAGGGAGACAGAGACTGGGCTGCCACCGGCCCCATGCCTCTTAAAGGCCATTACATGCTGCTGTGGGCGAAGAGCTGGGCGCAAAGCACTTGATCAGCACAGATTGGACCCAGTGGATCAATGGCTGGGTGGACAGCTTCGGCTCCCTTCCTGAGCCCACCCCTCCTTAACTAGTGTGGGCGCCAGACCCACAACAGGTCCTCAACAGCTGTCAATCAAAACCATGAAATATTCATCCCAGTTAATCTCCTTCAGGGACCTACCCAAAGCCCTGATGGGGTTGAATAATACTCACATGCCTGTAAAGGATAGGTGTGGAGGAGGGGGAGAGGAGGGTGCTGGGGACACAGGTTTAGGAGGCAGCTAGACACCTCAGCCAACATTTCGGGGGCATCTTTTTGCTCCTGAGCTGGGGAAGGTATTTGCACCCACTGCTTGGGTCTTCCCAAACCTCAGCTGGCCACAGACCTCCTGCCATCATTGCCAAATGAGCCAGGGGTAGCAAAGACCTGTCCCCCACCTCACTGTAGCTCAGGTTAGCTTAGACATTGATGTGAAGCTGGAAATGGCCTTGAACTTCTGGTCCTGCCTCCACTCCCCAAGAGCTGGGATCACAGAAGTGTTTGTCAGCTCACTTTGATGATGCAGCGCTGGGGCTGGAACCTCAACTTTGTGCGTGCTAGGCAACTGCTCTGCCGTGAGCGATGGCCCTACACCCAAGGGAAACTGTCATATAAAATTTTTGTTATGCAGACTTTATGTAACAACATGCAAAACTGTCATAACGGATATAAAACACACACTATAAACTATAAATTAGATAGATGTGTATGTTGAATAATAGTGTATAAAATATAAATATATAATATGTATTTGAGTCTTTGAACCATCTGCATATTCCATACTGGGGTAATTTTAATTTTTTTTTCTTGCTGTACTGGGGTCCCCATGGTCCAGAGCCTTGTTCACACTTGGAGAGTAACTTGTCACTGAGCTATAACCATGGCCCTTCCTGAGGTAAGTAAATAGGCTAGTCATCTCCAAGAAGGTGTCATCGCCCCTAGTGCTAGTGAGGGGACTGTAGCTTGGAGGGATATGGTGACAGCTGTGTTGGATCCTGTAATCACTAACAGCCTTTAAAATAAAATCGGGAGTTTGTAAGTCATTTTGTTAATAAGCATGGAGAACGTTCCTTCTTTGCTTTGACCTCCAGTGGGCAGTGACCAGCGGATGGTGTCTGTGCCCTGTTAGTGGGCAGTGACCAGCGGATGGTGTCTGTGCCCTGTTAGTGGGCAGTGACCAGCGGATGGTGTCTGTGCCCTGTTAGTGGGCAGTGACCAGCGGATGGTGTCTGTGCCCTGTAAGTTCCTGCAGAGAACGCACTCTCTCATCCCCAACTCCAACAGGTAGGAAGCCTTAATAAACACACTAGAGACCAAGTGACCCATGACTTTAGGTTCTCCACAGGAGCACAAGGTCTGCCCTGGGCAGTTATTGGGTCCTAGTGTCCTTCCCCAGCATAAGCCACCATACTGCTGCTGTTTCTTAGGCTGAAAGTGAGCACGTGACTTGAGATCCCTTGCACTCTGTACTTTCATCATGCAAGAATGACTTTAAGATGTCTGATGACAGATGCCCTTGGCCAGAGACTTTCAGATAGTGCCCCCTTCTATCAAAGGCAAAAACCAGACTCCTGGTGGCCCTGTCCACTCTCCTACCACCTTCGGCCTCTCAACACCTCAGCCCCCAAGCTGGAGACCCAGGTTCCTTTCTGCAGCCGTGGCTCCCACTCAGGCTCTGGGCTAGCCCTGTCCTCTGTGTGGGCTTTACGGGCTCCAGAATGCCCAACTGCTGACTTCCTAATCCCATCTGAATCCTCCTTCATCCTCACAGGCAAGGGTCAGGGATGAGCATGATTGAACTGAGAGTCGACTTAGAATCGTCCACGACCCTCTTCCCCAGTAACCCGGAAGAATGACTCTCTTGGGCCTCAGTTTCCTCTCTGGTGAAGAGAGGCTGTTGAGTTTCCATAAGTTGCAAGGGTCAGTCTGATTTCTCTAAGCACTGTAGGGCAGGCTTAACCAGCCAGGCTTATATCAGAAGGAACACTGGAAGGAGAATGTGCAGATTAGAGGGGTCATCAGAGCAGTGTGAATAGGGAGAGAACAGGAGGTGACACACGAGTCACAAGACACAAGAGTGAGGTAGATCTTCTGATGAACCATCCTAGGATGCTTGGGGCTTCTGACTACACACAGGCACACAGGAACACATGCATGTACGTGTGCACACACACACATACACACGCATACACACCCAGACCTCACATACACAGCACAGCGACACCTATAGGCACATACATACATATACACACAGACACAGAGGATGACACCTTCTGCCTCCCAGCACGCCACTCCCCTCACCAGGTTGGAGAGCCAGGCCCAGCACTGTCTCTAAGTTGTGTGTTTGAGTATGCTAAACTTTCAGCCTTGTACGTTTTAGCACAGCCCATGTAGCTCCGATCTCAAGCTTGTCTCATCCAGGTGTGCACAGAGGCAGATGGCTGCTTTTTGCCATGATGTGGGGAGAGCGATGATGATGATGATGACGATGACAGCCATGAGTCTGACATGAAATGATGCACACTGAGCGAGTACCCAGGTGAGTCACCAGTGTGTGCCACAAGGCTGCACAGGAGCAAGGGGGTCCAGGTGGGTCCACGCCGTATGCACCTGCTGGTCAGGGTCCTCTAGTATCTCTGTGGACTGTAGATGCCATCTAGGACACCCCCACCTCATACAAGGCATCCTTCCCTCCAGCTACAGAGACAAGTGGAGATTCTCCAACTTCTGGAGCAACTAACTCCCACCCCCATTCCTGTAATTCCCACCTGCCCACAAACTCAGAAAAATGAGGCCTGGCCCACATGTGGTCTGTTCAGCCCCGGGCCAAGCCAAGAGGTCAACGTGACCTCTTGTGATTGCTCTCAGATAGACACTTCCTCCCTGCTGCCCAGCTCCCCTCTCCACCCACTAACCCTTTGCAGAGTTCTGGAATAAGTGGGGCTCTGTTAGTTTGGGGTCTTTAGATGCCACCACCCCAGCTGCTGAGGCCACCAGCCCTCCAGGCAGGTGGGCCCAAGTGCCGGAAAGTACCAGCACTTCCTCCTCCGGTGCTGATGGGGTCAGGGATAACAGCTAATTGGAGGATGCTGGGCTGATGTCTGTCTCCGGCTTCCTGTCACCTTGCATCGGGAGGTCACTCACTGTGGGCAACAGTCATCCATCCACCACCTACCTCCAGCTGCTGTAGGGCAGCCTCGTCTCCGATACACAGCTTCTTGCCTGTTGTTTGCCACTGTGACCCCCTCGGTATATTCCAAACTTGGCATGCTGACCCCTTCAGAAAGGATGGGGAGGGACTGGGGAGAATGCTCAGTTGGTCAGATGCTTGCCATGCAAACCTGAGGACCCGTTGTCTACCCCCAAGGTCAACATAAAAATGTAAGGCCTAAGGCATGGAGGCTTGCTACTGTGACCTCCACTCTGGGTAAGCAGAGATTCCAGCTGACCTAACTGGAATCAGTGAACTCTGGGTCAGTCAGCCACCTTGTCTCCAAAAGAAGTGGAGGACCAGCAACGTAGCTCAGGAGGCAGAGTACTTGCTGCCAATCTGGAGGGCCTGAATTGGGTCACTAGGGTGGGGCTCAACTAGCGGCGGAAGAGAACTGATGGCTGCAAGTTGTCCCCTGATCTCCACACGCCTCCCCTGCTCTCTATAAATAAATACAAATTCAAAACATTTAAAAAGAGTGCGGTGGCGCATGCTTTTAATCCCAGCACACAGAGGGTTGAGGCGAGTAGGTCTCTGTGAGTTCAAAGCCAGCCTGGTCTACACAGAGTTTCAAGTCAACCAGGGTCACATAGTAGAGAGACCCTGTCTCAAATAATAATAATAATAATGACACACCTGAGCCTGAGGTTGATCTATGGCCTCTACACAGGCGCGCGCACACACACACATACACACACACGGAGAAAGAGCTGATATGTCTACTACCGTACATCCCATATTCTCCACACCTACTTGATGCTAGTTTCTTGAATGCTTTTGTAGTCAGCGCGGGCAAGCAACAAGCACCCCAAACTGCAGTAGCCTAATTGTGCATGAACAGGGTGTACTGTGCCACCCCAGAAAATCAGGCTTTCTTCCTCTGCCATCTTTTAGAGAAGAAGCCTTGCTAATTGAAACAAATGTCTGAAACACCTCAGAGATTTGTTCAAGGCCAGCTCCTGGACTCTGCCTACAGGGCTTTCTGGTGTAGTCTCTTTGGATGGAATCAGGCTCACACTTCCAGTGTGGGGACCACAGCTTGAGAAGTCGGCATGAGAACTCCTAGAATTTTGCATCTAGCTGCCGGGTGAAGGGAGAAAAGGCTTAGAGGCTGCATAGGGATCATAAAGAATCAAGACACATTCCATTGGCTAGAAGCTTATCATTTGACCCTCACCAAACCACAGAGGACCCTGGGAAATGCCAACTATGTGTATTTCTAGGAAATGGGGGACATTTATGCTGGCAGAGAGACTGCAGGGGTCCCTTCAGTGACCATCACCTCCAACAACCCAGGTAGCACTCTCAACTTGACAAAAAGTTGTTCCCAATACTTCACAGGAGAGATGAATAAGCCCAGAGGTCATGTTACCTTCCTGAGGCAAAAAAAAAAAGCTAGCAGAGAACAGAGCTGGGGTTCAAACTCTGACCTGTCTGATTCCAAGGATTGGTGAGACAATGCTGGAGGCAGGCACCAGTCATTGCTATGTGCCTGGGTGACACCAACCTCCGTTCTCCCAGGTTTAATACCAATCCCATCCAGGCAGCATTATCCAAGGGCCAACAGGTGACAAGAGTCAAGGGGCTCCACTGGCTCACAGGAGGGTAGATATCATAGTTGAGGAGCTGGAAGACTTCAGAATTTGACATCTGGAAATAGAAAAGTGACTCTCCACCCATGCCTACAAGTTAGAGACTGGGGGTCCTTTGGCGGGGTGCAGAGTCGAGAGCCCTTGGGAGGGGGAAGGCAGGCGTGGGAGGAGAGACTATGGAGAAAGTGGTAGATTTCAGAAGATGTGTATGAATAGAAACTTATAAGGCTGTTGTGACCATCCCCATGGTGAGGATGGGGAAACTGAGGCTGGGCTAAGCAGGTACTAAGGTGAGTTCGCACAAACAACAGCTGTAGCATATGACTTCAGCCCCAACTCAGGTGTGTGACTCATGCCTGCCCAAGGGGACAAGGGCCTCCCACTGTTCACACATTGTAGGGATGCTGTCAAAGGTGGCATTCTGCCAAGATGGCAGGCAGATCTGGGCCCACCTATTGCCCTTTCGACTCTTCTCCCTGCAGAGGAGGACACGTGACTTCCAATGTCTCTGACCCAGGGATCTCCTTATCTGTCAACATGCTGAGTAAGTGTGCCTACCTCGGAGGATAAAGGGGAAGCCCGATGAGCAGAGATAGCAAGCAATTCATTTAGTAACTGCTAGCTGAACACCTCGAATGCATGTTGTTCCAGGCTATATGGAAAAGCGAACGCCCTCCCTCTTAGTTCTCATAGAACAAACACAAAAGATGTGTGAGTCAGGTTCTAAGTTATTCAGGACGACAGGGAGAAATGAGGAGTGGGATTGAGGGCGCTTAACCTTGGTGGAGGATGTCAGTGGGGGTTCTTCTGTACAAGCAGATGGAGAAAGAGGAGACAAAGATCTTGAGGCCAGAAAATGGAGAAGAGATGTTTAGAGAGTCAAGGGACAGGGCAGATGTCAGGGTGGCTGTCTAAGTGACTGGCTGGAGCATTAAAAGAGAAGATGCCAGCAAACTCAGGGGCTGTTGTGTAACTCAGGGACCCAGAGAAATGGGGCCAAGTGAATCTTCAATCCTCAGTACATAGAGGCAGAAATCAGAGGCTTCTATAAGTCTAAGGTCAACTTGGTCTACATAGTGAGTTCTAGGCCAGCCAGGGCTACATAGTGAGATCCTATCTCAAAAGGGGATTTAGTCTAAGGAACTGACTTCTGATTGTGGGGATTGACACAGTCCCAAAATCCCAGGCGGCCAGCCAACTGGAACTCAAGCAGGAGCTGACCTCCCTGTCTTGAGGTGACAGTGGGTTCTAGAAACCTCAGTTTGGGCTCTTCAGGTTTTCAGTTGATGAGTCCGGGTCCATCTAGATCATGGAGCATCCAGGTTGTCTTCCATACTTTCAGCCACACCCAAGTAGGCTTGTGTTTGACAGTCAATCATACGAACACAGCAATCTCACCGTCACACTGTGTCTCTAGTCGTACGCAAGAGCGGAGAAGGAAGTCTGAGCACTAGGACTGGCTGCTTCTGGGCACAGGTAAGGGTAGACTTAACTGGAGGAGGGTGTAAGCCAGGGGCTTAGGTGCCTGGTACTAGAGCTGCATCAGTGAAGGCGGGGTGTGAGGAGGTGGAGGATGGAGAGGAAAACCTAGGACCCTCTGGGGTTAGAACAGAGAACACACTAGAGAGCTGCTGGTAAAAATCTGAGCATGGTGCCTTGCACTTCTAGTCCAGTTCTGGGGACAGAGACAGATGGGTCTCTGGACTCTTTGGCCAGACTACTCCAGGTTCAGTGAAAGACCCTGACTTACAGGGTAAACAGTGTCTGAAGAGCCATACCCAAGGGTCTCTTCTGGCTTACACACATGCATGCGCGTGTACACATACACACACACACACACACACGCCACACACAACATAGACACACATACAGGAATAAATAACCTTTTGTTTATATTGTTTTAAAAAGATACCAAAATACATATTATTATCACTATCAGGCATTATTATTATTATTATTATTATTATATTTATTTACTTATTTTTGTAGAACTAAGGAAGTGTCCAGGGCTTTGTGTGTACTAACTAAGCCCTGTACCACTGAGCTACACCCTAGCCCTTCTCTGTTTCTAAATGTGACTACTCAGACCATTTAAAATTATGTAAGATTACATATTTATATTATTTCTGAACAAGAGGGCGAATCTAGACCAAGAGGGTACAAACATTGGCCCATGTGCCAAATCTGCCCTATTATCTCTGTTTGCACGACCTTTGAAATCATGCACATTTCACCTTTCTTGAAAAAAATACCGTGTGTACGTGTGCGTGAGGACACACTTGCTATGTGTGGAGGTCAGAAGACAACTTGTGGGAGCTGGCTCTCTCCTTCCACTAGGTGGGTCCCAGGAATCGAACTCAAGTCCTCAAACTTGGCAGCACATGCCTTTACCCATGGAACCATCCTGCACACAGGTTGTGATCTTTTTGAAACTCTTGAAATAAACCAAAGGGGACAGAGAGGTTGCTCAGTGGTTAAAAGCACTGGCTGCTCTTGCAGAGGACCGGGGTTCTATACTCAGCAGCTCACAACCATTTGTAACCCAGTTCGAGGGGATCCTACTCCTTCTTCTGACCTCTGTGGGCATCAGACATACGTGTGAGGTGCAGACATGCATGCAGACCAAACACAGAAATTCACAAACTTAAAAAAAATGTATTATTTTATGTGTATGGGTGTTTGCCTGCATGTGTGCCTGTGTACCACACATGTGCCTGGTGCTGTCAAAGGCTCTCAAGCTGCCATATGGGTGCTCGGTCCCGGTCTGGGTCTTCTGCAAAAGCAGTCAGTGCTCCTAAGTGTGTGTGTATGTGTGTGTGTGTATGTGTGTGTATCTCACAGCCCATTAAACTGATAGGAAATTTAAATTTGGTGCCCACAAATAAAGTTTTATTGAAACATAGATTGGCCTGTTCCAGGGTGCACTGTTACAGAAGTAGGAAGGGGAGGCCAGCAATGCTGGACATTCTGACACTAGGAACTCTGTTGGCACAGATAAAATGGTAATAGTATCTGTGAATATGTGCCAGCGTAGCCCATAGACATGTGCATTTCCCAGGTACAGTGCCCAGCGCTGGTGGCAGGTGAGAGAGGGAATCTTCGCATTACTAAATGGTAACTAGATGGCTGGCCTGGGTGCAATGAGCCAGGTGCTGAGCCCTACTCCTTCAGGTCCCTGTGGTCAGAAGGGGAAACTGAGGCCCAAAAGCACACAGGGCTTGACCACACGCCAATCCCAGAGATGAGTGACCATCCTCTTTGTCATTGCCCACAGGAATGTGCCCACCCGTCCCCTGCTGACGCCAGGGCCTTTGTGCTGGGTGGGAATGTCTTCCTGTGTTTCTCTGCCTGTGTTTTCCCCGGATCCTGTGGGCTGAGCCACATCCCTGGGGGCAGCCTCGCCCACGGCTGTGTGCAGCGTCCCAGGAGGGGGAAGCCTGGCCAGAGAGGCTCCAGATCTAACTGTGATTTCATAAGCAGACACTTAAGGCCCTGATGCCCGGCGCGGCCTGTGCAGGACAGGCCCCTCCGCTAATTGTCCATTGCCTGCTGCGTCCGGCCAGCCGGCGTCTCCGAGCTCATTAGGAAGGGGAAGAGGGGGGTCTGGGAAGAGGCTCCTCCAGCTCCCGGAGCCTCCTTGGAGACGTTATCACAGCAGATCACTCCTCCCCAGGAGCTTCAAAACAAGGCTGTTCTGAGCATCTTGCTCCAAGCATAACCCAGAAAGGGCATGAGCTTTGAGTGCAAATCCAGACTCAGGCTGTGTGACTGTGAGCAAGAGATTCAAGGTGGCTGGACCTCATTTATCTCATCTGCAAGATACTGCTAACCCATAATGTTGTTTTTGGAGGCAATATATTATGTGGTGGCACCAAGGAGCTAGGCAGCCTGGGTTCAAATCCCAGCTCCTCCATGGATGTGCGACTTGAGCAAGTGAATGAGTCTCTCTGCCACCATCTCTGTCCATACCTCTAAAATGCAGATAAAGTCAATGCCATGCTGTGATGTTGTGACCTGGAAGATCAACGTAAGTCAGAACATGCAAAAGTGCTTGATGAGGGCCTGGAGAAATGGTTCAGCAGCTAAGAGCACTACCTGCTCTTCCAGAGGACCCAGGTTCAATTCCTAGCAGTCACATGGCAGCTCTCGGCAGTCTGTAATTCTGGTTCCAGGAGATCAGACACCCTCACACAGACATGCATGCAGGCAAAACACCACTGCACATGAAATAAAAAATAAATAAATAAAATGTGCTTGATGAAATACATGGCAAAATCAATGCAGAGAAGGAAGGGTGTTTTCTGGTTCAGAGCAAAGGAATGTGGTTGTGGTGGGGACGGAATGGCTACATTGTATCTGCAGTTAGAAAGTAGAGACAATGAATGGCCCGTTGCTTGCTGCCTCTTTTTCCTTTGGACCAGGACGCCAACCCATGGGATCATGGTTGGTCTTCCCACTGCAGTTAACCCAGATAATCCCCCACAGGCATGCTCAGGGATGAGCATGGTCTCCACAGTGGTGATTCTAGAATCTATCAAATTGATCATCAAATCAACCATGGCACGGTGCTCTGTGAAGATTCTGCACTACTAATTAATTGCCATCTCTTTGGGGGTGACAACAAGATAAAACGGAAGCTGTCTGGCTGTCCTTCTTATGGACACCCAAAGAGATCACATTTCCCAGCTTCCATTGCATGGAGGCAGAACCTCACGCTTGGATTCTGGAGATGAGCGGGCATGTGTGTCCAATCTTCATTCTTGGCATGCACAGACTCTGCCCCACTGGCCCCTCCATCATTTTGAAGCCTAAGGAGATGATCTTATTGAATAGAGAGAAGTACAGTACACAGGAACACAGGCCCCGAGATCATGAGTTTATTGTCAACTGGGAAAAGAGAATCTCGTATGAGAAAGTGCCTCCATCAAACTGGCTTCTGGTCATATCTGTGGATGTTTTCTTGGTTAATGATGGATATGACAGGGTCCAGCCCACATGAGCAGTGGTCCTGGATGCTGTAGGAAAGCAGGCTAAGCAAGCCACGATGAGCAGTCCATAAGCAGCGTCCCTCCATGGCTTCTGCACCCCTGCCTGCCTTAGGTTCCTGTTATGACTTCCCTTGATGATGTAAACTGTAAGCTAAATAAACCCTCTCCTCCACCTCCCCCATTTGCTTTTGGCCTTGGTATTTTCATAGCAATCCATAGACAGCAAACTAGGGCATGTTACAAACCATGGTGTCACCGAGAGTGGTCCTAACCTCTCACTCAGCCCCATTCTACATTGCAATGAGCATGAAACAGTCTTGCTTTGAATTAAGGCGCAGGAATTTGAGAGTGTTCTGCCTTATCAGCTCACTGGCTTTGCATAAGAGAAAGATCAGAATGGCTTAGGCAGCGAGCAATCATTTAGTTTCATGGACAAAGTTTTGCATGCATTAGGAATATCACCTCAGCACAAAGAGGAAGGGACAGGTGCTTGACAGACTGTGATCTTCTGTCCCCAGGATCTTTGTCACACAAGGCATGGCTCTGAGCTGCCAATTCCTCCCCTGGAGATAGGCAACTCTAAGAGCTACCTGGGCCATAGTTTCAGGGCTCACCCAGAGTGCAAAGCAGTGACGGTGACTTTCGGAGGGCAGCACACAATGCTACCTTGTGTCTGTCGTCAGTCCTTTGCCTTCCATCAGTAGGGTAGCTCTTTCCTCAAGGGTGGTCTCAATGCTCAGGGTGGCTTGCTGGCTAGTCCCTAGACTTTCTTCTGCAGTGAAGGGGTCTTTGGGATCAGTTGAAGGGCCAAGTGATAGGCTGTGGGAGAGAGACAAGCTTTTACTTCCTGCTTTCTCCCAGGCTCCCACTGAACTGGCAGGCCCCCGCTGAACTAGGCAGAACACTGACGTTGTTTTTAATAAAAAACACAATTTCTTCTTGGTCCTATTATACGTTGCGTCCTTGCATCAGAGTAAATACCTGGACCTCTAGGGGTCCCTCCTGGACCTGCTCCCTGAACAGGGTAACCAGTGAGTGTCTGCAGGGCTCCTTCCCTGTATGTTCACACCTGCTGCCACTCCTTTGTTTGTCTTTGCTTGATATCTGGTCTATCACCTCTCTAGACCACACTGCCTGGGAGGGGCAGTGACAACCTGAATAACCTGTTTCCTTCCTTCCTTCCTTCCTTCCTTCCTTCCTTCCTTCCCTTCCTCTCTCCTTTCCTTCCTTCCTCTCCCTCCCTACCTCTCTCTTCTTTCTTTCTTTCCTTCGTTCTTCCTTTTATTCCTTCTTAGACAGTGTCTCAAGTATCCCAGACTGATCTCAAATCTCTTTGTAGCCAAGGGTGATCTGGAACACTTAATCCTCCTGTCTCCGCCCACTATACTAAGATTACTAGGTTGTACCCCCATACTCAGTCACAAAAGTCCAGTTTGTCTGCAGCGTTTCCTCTCTTCCTGTCCCTTCCCCCATTCTCCTCCCTCTCCCTCTCTCTCTGTATGTGTGTGAGTGTTTGTGTGTGAGTATGTGTGTGTGTGGCACATGTGTGTGTGTTGCTTGCCTATAATCACACATTCAGAAGCCAGAGGACGACATTGTCATTCCACTCCATATCTCTGCATTTATTCCCTTGAGGCAGGGTCTCTCGCTAAGCTTAGAGCTAAGCTGGCTGTCAACAAAGTCCCAGGGATCCCCCTGCCTCTGCCTCCCACAGTGGGGCCACATCTGCCTTTTTCTGTGGATGCTGGGGATTCGAACCCAGGTCCTCATGCTTGAGCAGCCAGTGCTCTTACCCACTGAGCCATCTCCCCTGACCCAGTTTTCTTAATCCTTCTGTAGACCCCAGAGCCCTGGTTGGCTCTGTATGATGTCTGCCAGCTGGGCTGCTTCCAGGGCCACTTCTACGGCTTTGGTGGCAGTCACTTATAACACACGCACAGAATACATTGTGAAAACAGGAAGTTGTTATACAATGGGTGTTTTCCAGGGCTTGACACATAGCTGCGACTTCATGCCTGGTAGTTTCCACTGTTTCAGTCACTGCTGTCACTTGTCCAGATTTAGGGTTTTCCAAAGCAGGCCCCCAAATAAGCAGATCCTGAGAAGGACTGAGATTTAAGATGTATGAAAGACGCCCTTGGATTTGGACTGGACGTAGCTACTTCCCTCTAAGGAGCACAATTAAGAAAGAGTAAAGACCGCAATACTGACACACACTTTTAACCCCAGCACTCTGGAGGCAGAGGCAGGTGATGTCAGCCTGGTCTATGCAGCAAATTCCCAATTAGCCAGAGCTACACAGTCAGCCCCTGTTGCAATAACACACATTCTTGAACCCCCATCTCACCTCCGGGGTCTCTGGGAGGGTTCACTCTAGATGAATCCTACAACCATGTCTGATCTCCAAACACCCCTGCAACGAACAACAGAGACCGCCAGCTAGCAGCCACACAAGCAGGCCTGGGAGTGGGTAGTCTGGCCTGATGAACAGTTAGAGGAGAACATGGCCCTGGCTGCACCCCGAGTCTAGCCTCCAGAGAGAAAGTGATCCGCCCACCTAACTGAATCAGAATCCTTCCCCCCACGTGAAAGAATACATACTTGTGTTTTTCAATTCCCACATTTGGAGATAACTTGTTACCCAGCAACAAATAGCTGACACACTCTGCTAGAGAGTCGATTCCTATAGAGGACAACGGAGAACCCTTCAGAGAGTGCCTTGGAGCTAGGCCCACTCCTACCAAACTACCCTGCATTTGTACATGTTACTCCCAAGATTACCTCAAAAACATTTCCACCTTGCTTACTCACTCACTGAGGCCCAGCGGGCACTACAGGCCATCCTTGAACGGTGAGTGTGAGGTGGACAGGGATGGTCAGAGGTGGTGCAAATGATCAACTTCTCAGATGGCTCAAAACCCACAAGTATCTTCCTTTTCCATATAAACAAGTGTGCAAATGCTCGCCTAGAGCTGAGGGGATGACTCAATGCATAAAGTATTTGCATTGCAAGCCCAAGATTGAAGTTCAACCTCCAGATTCCATGGGGAAAAAAATAACACAGGTGTAGCAATGCATGCTAATAATCCTAGAATGGAGAAGCAGAGACAGGGACATGGCTCCCGAGGAACACACTCTAGGTTGTCTTCTGGCTTCTGTATGCTTACACAATGTGCGCATGCACTTAAATACACACTATGCGCATACACATGCACACACAGCATACACACATCCATGCATGCTTGCACACATGTACACAGAGTATGTACATAAACATGCATGCACACACATAATGTATCCACATGCACACATGCATACACATGTATACATACATAGAGTATATGTACACTCACACAAATGTAAGTGCACACACACACACACACGCATGCCCGTACATAGAGTGTATACACACACATGCACAAAGTATATGACCAAGGCAGTTTCTTTTGCGGGCTCCTTGAATGTGGTTCTTAAAAATAAACCCACAGATCAGAACATTTCTTGCCTGGGGAAGGTAAAAAGCTCTCCCCTCCTTTTCTTTGTTTTATTCATTGAATTTATTGGTTAGTGAGAACCTCAAGAGCAGCACACAAAATAGCACTGTGGGGGACAGTCAGTGGCAGAAAGTTTGCCTGCAACATAGCAGTCAGCTCTGACATGGCACGCAGCGTGGCATGATTAAGCAGCGGGGTCCCACAGAGCAGCATTTTTTTTATATTGCCCTCGTAAAATACCCAATATCGAACTTTATAAATTACATCGATGCCTTTGAACAAACAGCGCATTCTTTTTAATAAATAAAACGTTGGAAAATTATTTCCTGGATGTGCGCTTTGGACGTTAATAACTGGCTTCAAATGAAATTCTGCTTCGGAGCGATAAGCAAATGTAATTGCCGTAAACTAAAACAGCCTGGAAGGGCTTTACCTGCTCCAGCAAGAGAACCAAAGATTGAGCTCATGCAGCCATCAAGATATATAACCTGAGACTCTGAATAAACCCAATTCCATCTCAAAACACAGAGAGCTCAGAAACTCAGGCCCAAGGACATAAATACAAGGTATTTCCTGGAATTAGTTTCATATGCTTTTATACATTGCACTTATCAATTGATCTGACATGCTATCTTAGCCACTTTAAAAATTACGTACCCCGAGTCTAAAAACACAAGCTTTCATGACGTCTGGTGCTCCAAGGTACAAAAGGCATAAACTTACTTATTTTAAGGTTAAAAACGTCAATATTTCCACATCATTAAAAATAATTAAAATATTATAAATTATTATAAATCTCATTCAATTCCTTAGGCACAAGTCAGCCAGCTTCTGCATGAGGGGCCACAAACAGTGACTTCTTTCTCATGCCACAAACCCAGAACGGTTTAACCTTTGTTTTTTTTTTTTAAATTTGTGTGTGGGAGGGTACATGTGCATACATGTATATGTGTTTGTGTACAGAGGCCAGGGGACAATTTCCTTTAGGACAGGATCTCTCTCTTGTGCCAGAGGTCACTGATTGAGGTAGCTGGGTTGACTAGAGAGCCCCAGGGATCTTCCTGTCTGGGATTACAGATGTACACGAGAACCAGGGTGCTTACACAGGTCCTGGGGCTCGAACTCAGGTCTTCATGTTTGTGTGACTAGTACTTCACCAAAGGAGCCATCTTCCCAGGCCGTGGTTTTACATCCTTAAATGATTGGAGGGGAAAGTAGAGTATAAGAAGGATATTTTGTGATTATGTGATAATTATACAGAATTCAAATTTCAGCAATGTTTCTGTCTTAGGGTGTCTATCCCTGGGATGGAGCACCACGACCAAAGTAGGGGAGGAGAGGGTTTATTCGGCTTGTACTCCCATATCGTGGTTCATCCCTGAAGGAAGTAATGACAGGAGCTCAAACAGGGCAGGAGCCTGGAGGCAGGAGCTGATACAGAGGCCATGGAGGGTGCTGCTCACTGGCTTGCTCCCATGGTTTGCACAGCCTGCTTTCTTACAGAACCCAGGACCAGCAGTCCAGGGTTGACCTCACAACGGGCTGAGCACTTCCCTATCAATCATTAAATAAGAAAATGTCCTACAGTTGGATCCACCTTTCAGATGACTACAGCCTATGTTAAATTAAAACCAGCAAGCTAGCCAACACGGCACCCATAGATAAACTTCAATTGGGCTCAAGCAAACCTTCGTCTGCATACTATTCTGGTCATTTTACATACTATTCTGGTCATTTTACATACTATTCTGGTCATTTTACATTGCCTCCACAAAGCTGAGCTGTTGAGACCAAGGTCTCGTGGCCATGAAACCTAACGTACGTGTCATCGCACACACCCTTCCAGAAGAGGCATGCAAGCATGCAGCGCCTGCTCTACCCTCCTCTGTCTCCGCTCTGAAGATTTAAAAGAGGATCATGTGTAGAGAGCCTCATCTAAAATCAAGGGTCTCTTCGAAGGCTGGACCAACCTAGGGAAGAGAGGACTAGCCATCGGTGGCTCCATATCCATGGAAACCAATCTTGTGTCCCTGAAGGTCTCAGAAAGAAGCCCGGTGGTTTTGCTAAGCTGTCCCCTTGGAGTCAGTCTGTCAGAGAGGGCTGATAAAGACCATCACCAGCTCCTTCACTTTGCCCTCTCAGGACACTGCTGTGGAAGAACAGACACACTCGGGCAGTGTGCACACTTGAATATAAAATGTATCCCTTGTGTCCCTCACAGGCTCTTGGAATTGAAGCCAGCGTGGGGCACTGTTTGGGGAGGTTATGGAATCTTTGGGGTTTGGGGCCTCACTAGGCAACTAGACACGGACCTTGAGGCCAACTTCTGCCCTGGGTTCCACACTAGTTCTGTTTCCTCCTTGGCCGCAACGTGAGCTGCGGCTTCATGCTCCATCTGCTTTGGATGAGGTGAGTTCACACCCTATTCCCTCCCTCCATGCTTTACATGGGGCTCAGAACTCAGGCTATCTATCATGTTTGTAAGACAGACATTTTGCCCTCTGAGCTATCTCCCAGTCCATGGGTAAACTTCAGTGCCATACCTGTGTGTTACTCTTTAAATAAATCCAATGACGGGACACTTCATTGAGCCCATTATAAATAATACACAGATGAATGTTGGTAGTGTTAAATCCATGCAGATTTTCTTGGCACATTTGAAAGCTAATGCTACCATCTCCAAGTAGGCATGGATGATAACGACTTTAAAGATCTCTTTTATTGATGTGTGTGCACATGCACCTATGCACGTGTGGAGGCCAGAAAAAGATCGGGTCCCTCAGAGTAGAGGTTCCAGGCATTTTGGGATGCCCAGATTCTTAGATGGGACCCAGGGTCCAAACTCCAGTCCTCACAATTATGAAGTGAGCGTGTGTAACCAAGGAACCAACTCTCCGATTGCCCAGACTTTTTGACTTACATCACAAGACCACTTTTGACAAAGCTCCTTTCCTGGACCATTATACAATAGTGACTGTCACATGTCCGTGTAGGCATGCGCGTATGCACACATACAGCCAACATTTATTGAGGATCGACCGTGTTCTAAACACCTTGTAGATATTGAGATAGAAATGAACATGATAGACAAAGATATCTACTCTATGAGGTTCATGTGAGAAGGAAGGAAAAGAGGGGAGACAAGAGGGGAGGGGGAGGAGATGGGGAAGGAGGAGGGAAAGGGAAGGAAGATAAAAGAAGGGGAAGCAAACATGACCAACCAGTTTCTTGGTAGGTAACAAACAGGCGCAAAGGTAGGAGTCGAGGGATTAATAATCTCTTGAAAGAAGACAAACAAAGGGTTTTTTCCGTCAACGATGACCAGGGTGACAGATCAGAGCCTGGCGCCCACCACGTGCGTCAGGCCCCTCTCAGAGGCTGCGGTTATTTATCTGTTCAGGCTCTTGTTTTTTCCCTTGCTTTAAAGTGAAATGCGCACACAGTCTCACTTCAAAGGGGAAAAATCCTCATAAATGTCATTTTACTGCCGGCCTGGAATAACAACAACCCGTTCTAAAAGCAGGGAGGTGGACATGGGGTCCCCAGGAGCAGCTATGACTAAGACGGGATGCACACGTGGTTGGATTCTGGAGGCAGGAGAGTCAGGCTGCCGAATCCAGATGGGTTTATCCCTGTGGCAGCTCAGAGCAGGCATCAAAGCCCAAATCCCTGATCCACCTCCTTTTTAACTTTTATTTTATATATTTTCATTGTATTTATCTCTGTGTGTACACACCACCTCAAGTGTAAGTCCTCACTTTCTACCTTATGTGAGACACAGTCCCTTGTTCTGTGTACCCAGATCAGCTGCTGGGGAGTCTCCTGTCTGTGTGCCCCATCTCGCCATAGGAGAACTAGGGTTAGAGACAGGCGCTGCCATGCCTGGCTTTTCCAGATGCAGAGAATCAAACTCAAACCCTTTTGCTTGTATGTCTAGGGCTTCACCTATTTAGCCACCTCCCCAGATCCCCAAATGCCCTTCCTTTTGTCCAGCCAGGGACTCTTCAATCTGCAGTGGGGATGAGTTAATAATGACCATCACAAGGGATTGCTGGAGGATCCTTCTACACCAGTAAATTAGCAGATAGCCTGTGTCCAGCATCTCCTCTACCACATGGCTCTTTAGCAGATCATAGCATATATTAGCCACTGTCTGAGGGCCTCTTACAGAAGAACAGAGCTGTGACTCACTGCCTTGCTCCTGTCCGTGGATTTGGGGAGTTGTGTTATCTCACGTCTGTGGATATTGAGGTTTTGAGTTATCGGATGTAAGGCAGGTCTCCATAGGGGAACTGGGAACTGGAAACTGGGAAGTAGTCTACAGTCTAAAACAAGTGAGCCACCAGACCAGAGACCCGAGAATCCTTCCTGGAAGTGGTAAAGCTCACTGCCCACACTGCCGGCCTCCCTTGCAGCTATGAGACAAGGCTTCATTTTGGGAGCCTCTGTGAGTATCTACTGCAGAGACTTTGGAAACATTCTAATTTTATTGTTAAGAAACAACTACATTAGAAGGCTCCTTCCTCTTTCCTTTCCTCCTTCTCTGTCCACCTCCTGCCCCAGTCCTGTGGCCATGAATGTAAAGCTGAGAGGGGGACTGGACACACGGCTTAGTCAATAAAGCGCTTGTCTCACAAGGACGAAGGCCTCAGCATCCCAGGATGTATGTAAACAGCCAGGCATGATGGTGTGCTCCTGGGAAACAAGATGGGAGGTGGAAAGAGGCTCACCCCTGGAAGCTCTCAGGCCAGCCAGTCTGGCTCGTGTGTCGAGATTTAAAGCCAATAAAGGACTTTGTTTCAAACAAAATGAATCAGCCTAAGGACTGTCACTCAAGTTTATCCCCTGGCCTCTGCACACACACACATGCATGCACACACCAGCGTGCACCCCTGGAATTGAATTCAGTCGTGGTGAAGCTGATCAGTGACGGGTCAGTTTCTGGTACCTAGTCTCACGGCTCCATTTCCTACTAAGGACCTGTGTTGTGGATTTCATTAGAGGGAAATGCTTGGTTTTGTTTAAAGAAAAAAAAAAGTTGAACAGAACAGAGCTTCAAATGACCAGGCCAATGAACTTCTCACAGCAGAAGAGACAGGAGTGGCACCAAGACAACACTGTCACAGTGGAGGTCACACTGTGGGAACAGAGAACACTACTGCCTTGTGTTACTAGAGCCCAGAGCAATGTCTGGCTTTGGGGGGAGGTGCTCCCTCAGAGCCTGGGGATGGGAGAAGATGAGGGAAAAAGGGAGGAGAGGAGAAAGTGTGGGGGAGGGGGATAGATGGGGAGAGGGAGGGGAGAGGAAGGGAAGGAGGAAAGGGTGGCAAGAAGAAAAAGGGAGGGAGGGAGGGAGGAAAATGAAGGGAAGGACTCTCTGAAGGGAGGAAAGAGGAAAAGAGGGAGGAAGGGTGGGAGGATGAGGTGCCTGTGAGAGATGTCTCATCCCCCACAGAGCCTGTGGCCTCTGGCCTGCTCCTGGACAGGGTGTGGCAGTCCTGTGTGCAAGGTCAGGCCTTGGTCCATGGCAAGTACAACAGCCCCAGGTCTGTAACCTAAGGGAGCACAAGGACCTAGGCTCTGTGCCTTCCCTTCGTGGCCCCTCTGTGCTATGGCCAGTCACAGTGGCTGCAAAACCACCTGAGATGGATGAGCATAGGGCTAATGCCAGAGATTCAGGACACTGTTACACACACAGCCGTTAACTGGTAGAGATCCCAAAACTTATACCATGCATTCACTCATGTGTGTATGTTTAAGTGTGCACATTCATGCGTATTCACGTGTGCAGAGGCCAGAGGTCAACCTCAGGTGCCATTCCTCAGGAAGCAGCCACCTTGAATTTTCTAACAGGGTTCCTTATTTCCCTGAAGCTTATCAACTAGTCTAAACCACTGGCCAGCGAGCCCTGGCAATCTCCCCATGTCTTCAGCGGTGGTGTCTAAACTGAAATCACCAGGCAGAGCTTTTCTTGACATGAGTGTTGAGGAGTTAGACTCAGGCTCTCATGTTTGTGTGACAGGCAGGATACCAGCTTCAGTCCTCAAACTTTTTTGTTGGTTTGTATTGGGAGAGGAACCCAGGGTCTTCACATGCAAGCATTTCACCACCGAACTGTAGCCCAGGCTCAGACCTTTGCCTGTCTCTACTGCATGTGTTCCCAGAAAAACATGGATCTGAGAAGAGGACGCCTCTGAGACTGAGGCTCAGCAGAGCCGACCTCCAGTTCCTATGGCGCAGCCACTCTGTTCCACGAGCATGCGCCAAGGCCTCTCCCACTGGAGAAGAAAGTCCATCTGCGGGAGGGGAGAGGCACAGCTCCCCCAGGGTCAGGGTAATTGTGTGTGATTAATGGCCAATCTCTTAGTGAGCCCCACACAAGGGCTCCCAGCCACACACTCCTCCAGAAGGCCGAGCCTGCCCTCTCTGCCAGCACTCAGCTCTGGAAAAGAGTTTTGTAACCCCAATTAGCACAATTTTCCTACAGTGAGCTGACCCAGGGACTAGCCATGTTTACTCCTTTTTAATGAAGACAGAAAGCTCAAGGGAAGGAAGGAGAATTTGAAGATTATCCATCATGAACCTAGTCCTGTGTCATCCTCCATGACTAGTTCTTTCTGCCTTCAACTCCTATCTACCATGATCGCCCCCATTTCCCAGACAAGAAAACTAAGGCACAGAGAGCACGAGCCCTTTATGCCATACAGTAAATGGCAAAGGCAGGATTTAAATTTGGTTCTTCTGACTCTCTGCAGTAGTTTCTTTGAGAAATCCTATTGGGTTTTTTTTTGTTTTAGAATCAACTTCGTGTCTTTGTCCTGGTCATCAGCCACTGCCACCCCCACCCTCCATCTGTCGATAACTGAGTGGGAAACCACTGATCTGTCCCCACCCCAGTGGCTCCTGTCCCGTCATCCTCCTGTCCATAATCCTAAGTGGTCTCAGTCTTGCTTATTTCCTTTCATGTCACCAAGCATACTCGGCGTCTACATCTTTCTGTGCATTTGTGTCTGCTGTGTCCCCTGCTCTGTCCCTGGCTCTGTCCCCACATGGCCACATGTGGAACAGTTCACATGGCCCAGACTCTTCCACTGCACACGGAAGCCCAGTATCAAAACCGAAGTCAGCCAGCCCATATTCCGTGGTTCAAATGAGGCCTTCCACATGGGCTATTTTTCCTCGTTCTGAAGTTGAGCATAGGCATTCTTTATGAGAAATGACCATGAGAGGAGCTAAGACTCAGGATTTGTTGTGGGGTAATAGGTTAAGATGTGTTACATCCGTTCATGCTGCGGAATATTTGTTTAAGGATGCAAAGATATGTTGCATTTTTTTATGCTGCATTTAACTCCGTTGTGTTAATTTGCCTGTCTAAAACACCTGATTGGTCCAATACAGAGCTGGACGTCCAATAGCTCGGCAGGACAAAGAAATAGGTGGGGCTGCCAGCTAAGAGAATAAAGAGAAAAAAAGAAGAGGGAGGGGCAAGAAAAGGAGGAAGAGAAGGGCACCAGGACCAGCCACACAGCCAGTCGAGGATTAAGAAGTAGAGAAAGGTATGTAGAATAGAAAGGTGAAAGGTGGACGGGATAATTGAAGTTAAGAAAAGCTGACTGGAAACAAGCCACGCTAAGGCCGGGGGTTCATATGTAACAATAAGTCTCTGTGCGTATTTCCTCGGGAGCTGGGTAGTGGGCCCCTAAAGGGCAAAGAGCAAAAAAGAAAAACAAAATCCAACTAAAGTGCTGGCTTAATCGCAGCTGGATTTTCTATCAGTTGTACCAGGACGCAGGATGGCTGACTGCCATTGTCCACCTGGCTGAACTGAGAATTCTCAATGAAACCCCGCACTGATTTAGCAGAGGATGGAAGACCCACCGGAAATGTGGACAGCCCCATCCCATGGGTTAGAGTCCCGGACTGGGAATATCTGACCTTCCTGTCCACGTCAGGGAGCATGCTCTGTGAACATATGACCTTCCCGTCCATGTCAGGGAGTGTGCTCTGTGAACATATGACCTTCTGGTCTATGTCAGGGAACATGTTCTGTGAACATATGACCTACTGGTCCACGTCAGGGAGCACTCTCTGTGAACAAATGACCTTCCAGTCCACGTCAGGGAGCATTGCCTGTGAACATATGACCTTCCAGTCCACATCAGGGAGCACTCTCTGTGAACATATGACCTTCCAGTCCACATCAGGGAGCACTCTCTGTGAACATATGACCTTCTAGTCCATGTCAGGGAGCATTCTCTGTGAACATATGACCTTCCGGTCCACGTCAGGGAGTGTGCTCTGTGAACATACGACCTTCCAGTCCACGTCAGGGAGCACGCTCTGTGAGCATACGACCTTCCAGTCCATGTCAGGGAGCACGCTCTGTGAACATACGACCTTCCAGTCCACGTCAGGGAGCATTCTCTGTGAACATATGACCTTCCGGTCCACGTCAGGGAGTGTGCTCTGTGAACAAATGACCTTCCAGTCCACGTCAGGGAGCATTCTCTGTGAACATATGACCTTCCAGTCCATGTCAGGGAGCACGCTCTGTGAATATACGACCTTCCAGTCCACGTCAGGGAGCATGCTCTGTGAATATATGACCTTTCGGTCCACGACAGGAGGCGTGCACTCTGAACATATGACCTACTTTCCCCGTCAGGTCAGGGACAATTATCTCCTGCCATCTAGGTTTCCTTTCCCTCTTTAACATTTGAGTCATGTTTAATGGCACCTTCTTTGCTGACTTCCCTGAGGTGGTCTGCCTCAAAACCAAAATGGCATCGTCACACAAAACGGAGAGCCAGCTGTAACTGTGGGACGATGTCTTCTGCACTATCCAGAATCCAATGAGAAAAAGCCCTAAAAGATCTTAATACAGAGGAGTTGAATAAGGACTCTGCCTGGCTCATAGAAGGACTGAGAAGCCCATGGGAACAGCTGACACAACCCAGAGGTCAGCAACAACTGGGGTCACTGTGATTTCACCCTTGGTCTGACAGGACAAAAGGAGGAGGGGTCCCCAGAGCCAGAAACTGGAGCATCTGTGGGCACTAGAGCCCAGGCGAGGCTTCCCGAGGAACCAAAGCTGCACACTGTGTAGTCTGGAGGTGGGTGAGACAGGAGTCAGAGGGTACAGCTGCTGGAGATGCCCCTAGAAACAGAAGCCGTGCACCCCACTTCTCTTTTCCACACTCCAGTCTATCCCCTTGGCCCACCATTTCCTGGAGCCCAAGAAACAGGGCTGGTCGTGATGTAGAGCCTGGCACAGCAGAGAAAGGGGAGAAGGCTCCCAGCAGAGCGCTGGTGACCACATGGACCATACAAAAGATGCACACAGGGAGCTCCATGCTCTTGACTCCAGGGATGGGAGACCAGACATGGTCTCCAAAGAGCACCTGCTGCTCTTCTCCCACACAGCTACAGCAAAGAGGTAAGATGAGAGAAAAGCCCCTAGCTGAGGATGCTGCATCTCAGGATAAATTCTTGACTGTACAATGATGGGGGAAGGCTACCAAGTGAACCTGTCCAGACTTCTGTTCATGGGACGGACTGTTTTCATCTTAAAATAGAGGCAGCCTGGGGACCATGGAAGTGACTTACACCCCTCATGCGGTCACTGCTGCAAAGACTTAGAGGAGCACAGCCCGGAGACCAGGAATGACATTGTCCCCAGGCTCTCCCAATCAGAGGCTGACAGCCTTCCTGTCAAGCAGTCAGCTGCCTCCTGCTTGAGGGTGTCACTGGCCCAAGTAGGCGACATCTGCTGAAGGCTACAGCTCCCACTTTTCTATCCATCTAAGCTCCAGTCTTGATTCTGTCCTCTGAGCCAAGATCCTGCAGAATGCCCACAGCCTCTCCCCTCCCTAGAACATGCTTCTCCCCTGGTCCTGTTGGATCCTGCAGAATGCCCACGGCCTCTCCCCTGCCCAGAACACGCTTCTCCCCTGGTCCTGTTGGATCCTGCAGAATGCCCACGGCCTCTCCCCTGCCCAGAACACGCTTCTCCACTGGTCCTGTTGGATCCTGCAGAATGCCCATGGCCTCTCCCCTGCCCAGAACACGCTTCTCCACTGGTCCTGTTGGATCCTGCAGAATGCCCATGGCCTCTCCCCTGCCCAGAACACACTTCTCCACTGGTCCTGTTGGATCCTGCAGAATGCCCATGGCCTCTCCCCTGCCCAGAACATGCTTCTCCACTGGTCCTGTTGTTTCCAGGTGGCTCCTGAGTGGAAAGACTGAAGATTTTACATGGAGGGACACGTGTCCCTGGTTCCCTGGACTGGGATAACGCCTTAGTGCTGGAATTGCAGGCATACACCTGGCGCTTCTTTTTTATTAACGTCAGTTTGTCCTTCTCAATCAGCACTCCTTGATTCTCTCCTTCGTCCACCCTGAGCCATTCCACGGCTGGGGCATGTTAACCCGCAGTCGCTGGATTTAGCCATCAGTGCCCTCTCGGGTCTGTGAAGCCTCACCAGACTCTCAACATTTAGGTTTGGTTGTATACGATCGCAAACCCAAATCATAGACTTTAACAGACTCCCAGCCGCCTTCTCTCTCATATGAAGGCAGCTCAGAGGCAGGAAGCAAAGGGGTCCTTTCCCGCCTAACGTTTGACCCAGATCTAAGCAGCGGCCCACATTGTCTTATCGCCTTTAACTTCCTGCCTCACAGGCCAACATGGCTGCTTTGTCCCCAGCCTTCATGGCTGCTTTCCAACCATATGGAAGGAAAAAGTAAAGAAAAATCAGAGGCTTCCTTCCAGCTCTCTCTCAAAGACATTAACTACCCACACTCTACCAGAAGAAAACCTGGGAAATAGTCCTTCTTGCCAACACCGCGTGCCCAGCTAAACACGGACGGTCTGTTACTGCTGAAGAGACGTCAGCGAAGGAACACCTACCTCTTCTTGGTGTTCAGCTAGTCCAGCCACGGGCAGATCGTCTCTGCCTGCTATGGAAACGCATAGAGACCCAGTTTAAGTTAATGATGTGCAATGTGCGGCCAGGCTCATCTAGCTATACGTCCATCGCTCATGCAGCCCATAAACATTTACGTCCATCTGTCCCAGAGCAGACTGGGCAAGATGCACTAATTCAGCATGATCAGGGCTGAGGACCCTACAAAGCATGAGGATCTTCATGACGAGAGCCCCTACATAGCCTTAACGACACAGACTTCTGCTAGCATGCCTTTCCCCAGCCCTTCATGAGCTTCCAGAACTCTCGAGCATCTCCAGACCCAACTTCCTAGAGCTGTTCCTGCCTGGATAATGTCAGAGAGGTCTGCTCTGCCCCTCCCCCGATCACGTCCAAGGTCAGAATCCAGCTGGAGGCCTCAAAGGGACAGAAATATTTATGCCACATCCAGGAGACCAAACCAAAGAGATGGGGCTGATGGCTCTTGAAAGGGATCTGGGTGGAATCTCCAGAGATGAGGAACACGACAGTGACCGAGCTCAAAGGGGAAGGGTGAGAAGCGAGGATTAAAGCCGCCCGGCCATCCATTATTTTGATTTGTGCCTTTAAAAAAAAAAAAAGAAAGAAAGAAATTAATTTCAAAGGGAATTAAATGAAATGAATTAAGGTCTCATTAGACCCCGACAACCCCAGGAATATTAATCCATCTTCCATCTTCATTAAGACTCAACAGCCCGTCCCAGGCTGCGGATGGGGTTCTGTCCTGCCCTGCGCCCAGTCCCCACCCCGCGGGCCACTCTCCCTTTCATGTTTTTGTTTGACGTCTAAAAAAGACTCATGAGGTGCAGAGTACCATTAACTTCTAAACACACACGAAATCAGTAGGAGAGTGCAAACATTGGGCACCACCCCCACGACCAACCCTCTCTGTCTCAAGCCCCGCCCCACCCCCAGCTCTGGAGATGAAAAGAAAGGCTTTGAGAGGTGACGGTCCTGAGGAGAGAGGGCTGAAGGGACAGGAGGGGGATACGCAGGATAAATGAAAGTATGATTGACGTCTTACTCTGCTCCGGTTCACACATGGTTCTGGGCATTTAATAAACAGGTTGACACCCGGAGTTCCCCTCATTAGGTGAACGTGGAGACCCGGACTACCATAAATCAGGAGGGCAGGTTATCAAAGCATGCGATCTTTAACAGCGTCAGGGCGCCCTCCTGTCTGCTCGTGGAGAGGGAGCAGCGTGCAAGCTGTGAAGAATTAGTCCCGGCACCACAATTTAATATACACTCTCCCCCAGGAGGAGCGAGGTGCGGCCAGCAGAGAGAGCTGAGCCAGGTAGCTGCGCATGTGGCTAACGGAGAGGTGCAGCTGTTCTGGGGTGCTTGGGAAGATGCTCAAGAGAGAAGCCTGTGCATCGCAAGCCCCAGCATGGAGAAAACTGGGAGTGGAGGAACTAGTAGAGGGATGCTACGACTGGCAAGTTTCCAGTGGAAAGCCCTCATTCTGTGGGCCCCAGCCTTGTTCCCATGAAAATCAAGTGGAAAACTGTCCAGCAATTTCTAACCAGGTTAAAGATGCATCTTCATCGGGAAGGCAAGCATTGGTTGTGAGAGAAATGAGAGGATCTGCCCACACAAGATGCAGACTAACGTTCCCAGCAGCTCTGTAACAGCCCTCGACTGTAACACTGTAACCAGACATCAGCTGGAGAATGGAGCACACTGTGGTATGTCCATACAATGGAATACTACTGAGCAATATAAAAAGAACTAGAAACAGATGCACCAAATGACACAGAGGAATAGCACAGACATGAAAATGAGGCATGGCTAAGTGGATGTCCTGTGACTGCATCTCCATGAACTTTAAAGAGAAAGAAATTCATCTAGGGCAATGAAAGTCAAACTATAACAAGGTAATGAAGTAGGATTTGGGCGGTAGAGTGCTTTCTAGGGATGTGAGGATGCTACTGTAGAAGCAAATTGATTTGCCAAAATCACTTAGCACTGTCTGTCCATCCATCTGTATGTCTATGTATAATATATATTGTCCTAATAAAATACTGCAAAGCCCACTAAAGAATGTAATTGTAGATCCTAGAGCCTTTGGACGTAGCTGTTTCCTCTACTTGGAATACCCCTGCCCCCAGTATCACCACCTCAAACAGCTTGGCTAGTCAATGTGGCGTCAGTCTGATTTTCTGTCAAGTTGGACAGCAGCTCCTCATTTCTGTCCCCCAACACACACACACACACACACACACACACACACACATGCATACAACACATGCATACACACATTCGCATACACACACATTCACATACACACACATACACGCATACACACACACACACACTCGCATACACACACCCACACCCTGTCAGCTGCCATTCTGGTTTCTGATTCTCTAGGTCTGTTTAGGAGATTCCACAGATCTACAGAAGCAGAGATAAGAATTTCTCTCTCTCTCTCTCTCTCTCTCTCTCTCTCTCTCTCTCTCTCTTTCTCTCTCAGACTGGAGCTTGTATTTCTTTAAAGATTATAAATTCTTAATTCTGGAATGTTCTCAGATGTTAATGGGCAAACTGAGGCCTAGACAGAAGACAGTGCTTTCCAAGGGAAACTCCATGGTGAAAAGTAATCTGGGGGGGAGTGTAGAAAAAAGTCTGCCCTGGGCTATGCTGTCCACGTCACCACTCTCTCCTGCTTTCTCTTGAGTGATTTCTTCCCTGCCATGGCTAGTGCAATAGCCTAGTACATGTTACCCAGCACACACTTGGTTGTGGAAGAGGAGCAGTTTATGAGTGTGTCCTCCTGCTCACCTGCACACGGCTGAGTGTTCAGGGATGGAGGGGCTGAGGACTTACTTCTTGTTCAGTCCCAGGTTCTATCAGATTTAATCTCCATGACAGACAGAGGCTCAGCACCACCTGCCTCAGTCTGGGCACTGGAGAACTGACCTCTGGGGCTTATCCACAAACTTCCACATGGCACGGAAAGTGCTGGGTACATGTTGAAGTCTCAGTGAGTAGTGGTCCCGGGTAAGAGGCCCTCCAAGGCCAACCTTTTGGTTGCATTTTGGTCGTCTGCATTTGGGTTCTAGGATCCTCAGCATTCCCAGTGTAGCTGAACTGACAAAATGAAGCCAGAAATCCCATCCGCACTCGTGGTTAAACCACAAGGCTGATGAAAGTGAGCCCCAAGTCACGAAGAAGACCCAGGTTCCGGTTACTTAGGATAAATAGGCTTAATCCAGCACTCAAGGGGATCAAGAGTTTAAGGCAGCCTGGGCTACATAGTGAGACTCTGGGTCAAACATCAACTAAATAATGAAATTGTCAATAGAAAAAAAAATCTATTCCTTTGCATAAGAGAACAGGGGATTTGTATTAGCTACTTTCCTATTATTGTGGCCATCTATCAATAGGCCATGTAAGGGCAGGGACGTTTATTGTGACGCTAGGTCCAGAGAGTTTAATTCATCCTGGTGAGGAAGGACTAAATCCAGAAAACCCTCACACTGAGAGCCTTCACTTGCAGCTAGGGAGGCGGCTCAGTCAGTAAGTGCTTCCCAGGCAAAGGAACCTGACTTTGAGGATAGAGGGACAGCTCAGCCATTAAGAGCACTGACTGCTCTTCCAGAGGACCCACGTTCAATTCCTAGCAACCACACAATGGCTCACAACCAGTTCTACTGCATCAAAGACCCTTTTCTGGCTTCCATGGGTACCGGGCACACATGTGGTGCAATACAACATGGAGGAAAGCACAATTTGGATAAATAAATCCTTTAAAATAAAAATGAGCCTGAGTTTGGGACTCATATAAAAGCCAGACATAGTCACAGTGATCTGAACCTTCAGCATTGGGGAGGCAGAGAAGGATGGCTCCTTGGGTTTCACTGGCTAGCCAGCATTAGGGTCAGTGAGAAAGTCTGTCTCAAAGCGTAAGAGCAGAGAGTGATTGGGGAAGATGTGTAATGCCAGTCTCTGGCTTCCACACAAGTGCACACACACACGTGCACATACACAGACACACACACACGTGCACACACACAGACACACACACATGCATGCACACACAGACACGCATACATGCATGTACACACATACACACGCACACACATACACACATGCATGTACACACACACAGAGACACACACATGCATGCACACACACAGACACATGCATATGCATGTACACACACATACACACGCACACACATACACACACGCATATACACACACATGCATGCACACACGGAGACACACACATGCATGTACACACACATAAACACGCACACACACATGCATGCATACACGCACACACCATCCCTTCCAGAAGACCACTCACATTTGCAAAGGCATTTTCCGCATAAGCCCGAATGCATTCTGGATCCCAGGTAGACTCTTGGGTGGAGCAGTACCATTAGACCCACAACAGATGGAGACGGCACCAGCTTCCCCACCCTGCTGCTCAGATGAGCCAGCTGAGTGACATTGAGCCTCCTCTAGCCTCACGGAGACAAGTCTTGCTGCTTCTCTCTCTTCTCCAGCACTCCTTCCTCTTCTCAGAACTCAGCAAGTTGGCCATTTCACTCAGAAACAGAAAAAAAAAGTCCTAGAAGGCACAGATTCGACCAAATCAATCAGATAAATGACATTTATTCAGAATGAAAAATCGACCACTCATTTTCAACACGTAGCTTTGCATGTCTCCGTGACATTGAAGTTAAATAGAAAGTCTTTAGGATTCCATTATGTGAAAGCATAGTGTTGCTCTGACTTTTTAAAAGAAAGGAAAAAGACCTGTAAATGAAAAGCACAGCTTACAAAAGAGCTAAATGTGGAAGCTCCTACTTACAGAAGAATCTGTCCTTGACCAGAGAACTCTCGTGCTGATTTATTCCCCGTGATTTGAATCACAAGGGACAAGAATAATGTGGAAGAGAAGCAACTGAGAGCCCAGAGAAGGTTTTATTCTCAGCTTTTCCAGTTCTAGCTGGTATGATCTGCTGCTGGAGCTCATATCTATGCCTTGGTGGCCCTACTATAGGATGAGAGAGGGTTGGAAGAGGTGACCACAGAGGTCCCTCCCAGCTCTGAGCTTCCCTGGAGCCAAAAGGGAAGGGTTTTGAATTTGTTTCCCTAAAAGTGATCTTTAGTCCCTTCGTTTGGATTGAGTTCAGTAAGTTTTCTGCAGTTAAAATATACAGAATGTTGACCTGGAAACTAACAGGTCAGTGGAGCTGAGACCGGGGTGTTCTGAATAAAAGACTTGAACAGGAAATGAGCCACTCTGTGCAGGAAGCTAAATCACTGTCTCAAGATGTCATGCTCTGGCTTGTTTCCAAGGCTCCATGTGCACGTGTCTGGTGATGGGTCCAGTGTGGAGTACCGGGGAAGACAAGCCATTGTGGAGCAAGGGAACCCTCTGTGGCTAATGGGGTTCTGTGTGGAAGAGGGCAGAGTAGACGAGAGCCTGATTGTGTGTAGAACCGGACCACTGAAGCACTCGGTGGTGACTGTGTCTAGTGACTGTTAGCTGCTTGGGAGGAGATGGCGGTGCAGGGGACAGGCTGACTCTTAGAGAACACTGCCCACCGGGAGACAGGAAAGAGGATGACGGAGGTCAAGGGAGAAAGGACTCCACCACTGCAGATCCAGATGAGCCCATGCCCCGTGCTCACCTGTCACTGGTCACATCCCTCTGGCCTTGCTTCCTGCTCTGGACCTCTTCCGCCTCACCATCCTCCTCTTCCTTCTCTTCCCCCTCCTCTTGTTTCTCCCCCTTTTGCTCTCCCCCTTTAACTCATTGCCACTGTCATCACCACTGCCATTTCCAGTATTTCATGTTCAATACATGCACATATACATATGTCTGTGTGCACACATATATACATGTGCAAATGTGACCACATGCTAAGTCCTGTGCACTTTTTTTTTTACAACCCTCAGAATTCTAAGGTGGTGGTTCTTAACCACTTGGCATGTCTTCCTGTCTTCCTCTCCCAGAAAATCCTGGACAGTCTCTGGTTCGGGAAGCATGGGAAGTATCATGGCTAGGGGTGTGTGTGTGTGTTCATCTAGGTGTGCAGCTGTACATGCACATACTTGTACATCCATGTGGCAGTCACCGGTCAACGCTGCTTCTCAGACATCATCCATCTTTTTATTGACACAGAGTCTCTCATTGGCTTGGCACTTGCCAACTAGGCTAGGCTGGAGACGCAGTGAGTCCTTGGAATCCTCCTGCCTCTGATTCCACAGTGTTGGGAGTATAGATTCATCACTGTGTCCATGTGGACTCTGGAGATCTTACAAGGCAAACACATCCTCTAGGGCTGAGGAGTGGTTCTGAATTCCCGCCAGCCGCTCTCCAGCTTAGACCCCCAATATCCTTCACTGTCACACACTAAGGTCTCTCTAATGAGTTCCAGGAAAGTCCCCCCTTCATAGGAGACATGGAGGTCATAAGCAAGGGGACTTAACACCTTGTACAGAATAATGCTTGCTGACTGTTTATTATTTCTATCAGAATTCGGTAAGAATTATCATGCTAGTATTTCCAAATTGAAAATCAAGACATTATCTGGGGGAGCGTCTCTAACAAGGAACGGTCATGAAGAAAGCGAAGCAAGTTCAAACTAATTTTTCTCTATGAGTCCACAGCAGCTCCAGGCTGCCCAGTGCATGTGTCTTCATGAAGGGGAAGATGAATCTGCCCCCACAAGTACAAATAACTGCTCAGGTCTATGGTGACCCAAACGCTAAGGCTGACTCAGTAAGTCCCTGATTTTTGTCCTTCCTCTGCGGAAGCCTATTCTCAAGGTGCCATCAGCCAGAGCCATCCTGTAAAAACATCAGGCTTACTCACGCCTCTGTCCATCAAACAATGACTTCCTCTCCACTCAGAAGAAAGCAAAGCCTGTGCTTGGCCCTGAGGACCCCCTGCCACCTGCATGCCCTGGCACCCTTCCCTCCCCAGCATCTTCCCTAGCCCCCTCTCTCCACCCTGACTGCACGGATTCTCCTTAGTGGTATGACGTCCTATATACATGCTCAGGGCCCCTGGCTGGTACTGCCTCCTCCTTGAATGCTCCACTTTGACAATTCTTTCAAATCATTGCAAAGCTCACCCTCTCCAATAAGGACTTCACCAGTCACATCACTGATGTCTTCCACCCTGATCCCACCGCCAAGACTCAAGTCTTCTTTGTGGAGTATGTGCAGGGGTGGTGTGTTCATATCATGGAGGTCAGAGGTCAGCGTCAGGTTCTTCCTCAGTCACTCTCCCCCTTATTCTTTGAAGCAAAGTCTCTCACTGCCAACAGACTACCTAACTCATCCTCTGGCTTATTAATTCTGTGTATCATCTACCTGTCTCCTCAGAGAACTATTCTCCCAACAGAAAAGCTTCTTAGATATATGGTTTGCCATATTTGGGCACGAGAAGGGTACCTGAGGATGTGGCTATCTGTGACCATGGGGAGGAGGTTCTAGGAACGTCCGCCATCGGTGATGCCAGTGAAATACCCCGCAGTGTACAAGCCAGTCCCCTGTGCTGGATCTCCGGCCCGTGTGTCAGTGACACTGAGACGGAGCAGTCTAAATGCAGAAGCTCTTTAGGCCGAGTTCCTCCTCGATTGCTACACCCCAGCATTTAGGAGTCACTTCGCCACCACTGGGTGATGAATAAGCCCTTGAAATGGTCCCTCGTGAAGAATTTCCCATTTATTGAGGTCTCAAGGAATAAAAAATTCCAACTCAAATTAGTAACAGGAAAAAAAAAGTGCTGTCTCCACAGTGAGGCTGCTCCAGACCCGTGTGGGAAAGGCTTGCTTTTCCTCGGAAGGAGAGATGACCCTTGGTAGCCCCTCCCGGAATTCGCACATTGTGTTCTAAGTTTAACACATCTTGTGCTTTTTTTCTACTGAAATCCTTGGCTCCAGCCCATAATATCCCTGCATCCAGGAAACCATTATGACTGGCTAGGGTCAGAGATCACTGCTATTGTAACCCACTTCCTCCATGAGATTTTTAAATTTGGAAAATGTTCTTAACTACTATTGTACATGATGTCAACTCTCTGATAACCTCAGGATTATTTTTATTTGTCTCCTTTGACCACTGAGCCCCCAAAAAGTCTTTTAAAACTTGCTGTGTAGGAGGGGGCTTTCCTCGGTACACAATGCTGACAAGTATCAAGCCACAGCCAGCCCAGCTGGTATTCTGAGTTCCCAAAGGGCCCTCAAAATGATGCTGCATATTTTTAAAAAGATGGGGGAAAGCCAGAATTCCAAGGAAGCAGCAATTTTCCATGATATTAAGGGGTTTGCTGAGAGCCTACGATGTCTCTGGAAAGTACTTCCCATCTTTCACACCAGGAGATGTCAGAGGACTTATAAGTGCGCCCTGGTGGTCTCTGGGCTGAACTAGGGATCACAGAGACAGTCAGGGCAGGAGATGGGAAATGCCAAACCCTGGAATTGTAGCCAATAAGTAAGCAGCGGGAGGAAGGCTGGCATGACCAACCGTGGAAAATATTGGGTGGGTTGCCATTTGGTGTAACATGTAGGCACGTTAGAGGAAGGCCTCCGCCTTAGACATGATGAGAAGCTCAGTAAAAATTACTCTGGTTCATTCTGGGAGTTCAAAGAGTCCTCACCGTTTAAACACTAGCAGTGTAGACAGGAGGGGTCACAGTGTGGCACCAACCCCATCCTCAGTGGGGAGCCTCAGCTACACACTTTTGTGTGTGAGGGTGGGTGGATGAGGGTATGGACAGGTGGAAATCAGAGGACAACCTCTGTGCCCAGGTTCTCCTGCTTTTGCTTGAATCAGTCTCTCATTGGTCTGGGTCTTCCCAACATACATGGCCCATGACCTTCCAGAGCTCTGCCTCTCTGCCTACCATCTCACTATGTCTGCGATTACATACAGTACACCCCACCGTGCTCGTTTCTCTATGTGGTTCTGGAGTTTACGAGTACCAGTAGTGCCACCTCCCTAGTCCTGAGCCACATATTCAACCTCTCTGTGACTCAGTTTCCCCTCCGTGTTAGTGCTGCTTTCCCTCCATTTGTAGGGAAGCAGAGCCATCTGATGTCATGCCATGTGTGTGTTGAATCAGGTGACTGATAACAGCCAATGGGTGAAGAGTATGTCTGTGGCTGCACAGCTGGAGGGCTTCACTGTCAGGGCATGGCCCTCAAGTGACAAATGCCACTATAGCTGCTGGAGCCTTGGGCACCATGGAGCCCTGTGGTCTAGCTTGTACTGCCTTCTGTCTCCTTTTCTCACTTCTGTACCAGTAGTATTTTCTGGAATCTCTTCCTGCCTTCTACATCTTGAACTCAAACTCCAGTTGCTCAGGAAGATTTGTAACCTCAAACAACTCTCCTAACCCATTGGGGAAGGCCCTGCTGGCCCCGTCTGGAACTGACTATCCTGAAATGAGCAAAGCCCACTTCCAGGTCACATACACGGGAGTCCACCCAGCTATGAGGCTCATGGCTCCTATTGAGTTATCATATGTTTAGGATTGTTGCTCTCGGGTCTAGTTAGGATGATGGAGAAGCAGTACACACCACATAGACACACATGTACTCACACATACATGTGCATAGATACAATACACCATGCACACATGCATGCACACAAGCACACAAACATACACACACTACACACGCACATCACATACACATCACATCACACACAGAAACACACCACATTACACACTCATTCCACACACATACAACACAAACAACACACACATATACACACACACATATACACACACACACATACACACACTGCAAATCACACACACCATACACATACACTACACACCATACATACATACACTCATGCCACATACACATACCATACACACACCACATACACACATATATACCACATTAACACACCACACACACACACACCATACACACACACCACACATACATACACCACATTCACCATATACATACACATCACACACATACTCCACACACATACTTATACCACACACACCACACACACATCACATACACTCATACTACACACACACCACACACATACACACCACATACACACATCATGCACACATATCATACACATACATACCACACACACCACACACATCATATACATACACATCACACACATACATACCACACACATACTTATACCACACATCACATACACTCATACTACACACACATCACACACATGCAGCACACACACACCACATACACTTAGAGCACACACACATCATATGCACAAATTCACTCATACCACACACACACCACACATACACACCACACACATACCACACACACACCACACACATACACACCACACATGTACACAGTATACACACACACCACACACATACACCATGCACACACTGATGTGCAAAGAGCAGGAACATGTGGGAGAGACAAGCCAGCTGTTGGGATCGGTCACAGTGTGTCTCACCTCTCTGTCGTCTCACGCTGCCAGGACAATAAGGACCACTCTTATTCACTGCATAAGCACTGGAAGTAACCCGGAAAGGGCAAGCCCTGTGACAGTTTGGAGTACAGACTGTACAAGAGCCTGAAGCTCCAGCCCAACCATGCAATGCGCCGCACAGACTGATCTTCAGTGACCATAAGGACTGAACGAAGGGAAACCCTTCAGCCGTGGGCGGGTGACAGAACCACCTGGAGTGGTTGGTCCTACAACCCTTGGCTGCTGGCTGCTGGCAGACTGCGGACGCTGTGGTGCCTCATCTACAGCCTGCATGATGTGACCCTACCATGTCTGCAAGCCAAGGCTGGTCAAGGTGAAGGAAGCATGTTAGGACAAACCCACGTGCATCTGCTTAAGAGGTTTCAGGGATTTACTGAGATATGAAAGGTGAAAATATACTCACGAATTCAGGATGTGGTAAATCTAGTTGCAGAGTCCTTGGAAAACTGGAAACCAATCACCGATCACATGCTGCTTCACACCGCCTGACCCGGTCTTCACCATCCAAGAGAGAGCAACCACCCTCCCTCCTTCTTTATACGAGGTCATGCAGGCAGATAAGAAGCATCATATCTATCAGACCAGATTGCTCCAGGTCGTGGGTCAAACGAATACCCACCACAGAAAGTCCCACAGTCTCACACCCCTGACTGTGAACGATGGTGCTGGAGGACCAAGCATCTCCGGCTTCCTTTCCTTGCCTGACGGAGCCAGAGCAGACTCACACAGAGCAGAGAGGGGTGGGTGGGTAACAAGTTGGGAGTGACCCTTGACCCTGATGAATGTAGAGGAGAGCATATGCCTTCCTGCTCCCCACTTGCCACGAAGCATAGCTGAACCACCCTGTTTGCTAACTCCCCGGTGTCTCAAAGTATAGGTTGTTGGGTCAAATGATGAAAACACAGCAAACATTAGCAACATATACATGATTGGAAGAGGCAGAGCCTACACGGTATGCGGTACAGGCTCATACTAAGTGCCTGTTTTACTAACTGGAGTTCAAACGCATCTGATATCTTGTATTTTATCCAGAGATGCTAAATAGTTGTGTATTCATTATTTTTGCCTTGATGTGACCAAAATACTGACAGATGCCAGTGCTTAAACAATATAAGGGAAGAAAGATGTATGTTGACTCATGGCTTCAGTCTATGGAGGGAAAGGCATGGCGGAGTTTGTGGCAGCAGCATGTGGCAAGACTCCTCACATCATAGTGGATCAGTAAGCAGAGGGTAGGAACAGAACTGGGAGACCAGCTAGACTCCAAAGGCCTGCCCCTAGTGACCTATTTCTTCCAGGTGTGCCCCACCTTCTATCAGGTCCACAGACTCCCCAAAACAGATGCCAACTTGGAAATAAGTATGTAGAACATGAGTCTTTGGGGGACATTACAGATTGAGATATAATACATTAGGATGGAGCCCCAATTACACAGTTCTGATTTGCTTATTAATTCAATCTTTTTGCAACTTTGCTCCCCTACAAGGGCTGCTTCAAATCTCTAATCTGTCATCAAATCCTAGTTGTTTCTAGAAAAACTCAACTTCAGACACAGACCTTACACCACTCAAGACAGAGATAGGAAAGTCTGCATCAGTAATTCTCTTCAGGGATGGGGTTGTGGCTCAGCTAGTCACAGCAAGCTTGAAGCCCTGAGTTTATCCCTAGCACCATATAGACCAGGTGTGGTGGTGAATGCCTATACTCATGGCGGTCAAGAGGATGGGGAGTCTATAGTCATCTTTGGCTATGTACCAAGTTTGAGTTTACCCTAGGATATACGAGACAACCCTATGCAATTTATCTTGTCAATGTTTACGTCGTTGACAATGACTTCCTGAATTGTGCTACCCAAAGCACCAACAACATATCCAACCCCAGGCACACAGACTGCCTTGAACTAACGTGCCCTGTACAGCAAGAGAAATGGCTGAGTCCGTGAGAAGTCAAGCTATACAGTGGAAGAAATGTTGAGGAGTCCTACATTTAATAAGTAGTCAATAATCCAAAAGGTCAGAAGAAGCCAGACATCCCAAGAGTGAGCATAAACCAATGACCCCATTAAGAATTGGGCAGAGAATAAGACTGCAAAGAAGACATACACATGCTAATACAGTCCTCACAAGGCGTTGTGTGTAACAGTCAAGACGGGAAGAGAATTGATGTATCCAGGCATGACTAGCAGATCCAGAAAACATGGTCTCCTTACACAATGGATGTTAGTTTTGACAGAGAAGGAGCCTTTGACGAACATAACATGAATAACTCTGGACAACATTATATCAACTCGGGCCCTACATGCATAGTTTAGGGAAAATGCAATTGTCTGGCATTCAAGTTTCATCTCCAACACTGTACAAAAGAAATACAAATCAATAAATAACTTTGTATAAAATAGACAAATGCCAGGAGGTGGAGACAGGGAAGAGGGGATGGTATTTAAAGGGTCTGGATTCATTTGTACAGGAGGGCAAACGCCTAGAATTCCGCTACACACTTCAGTTAATATTAGACACAAAACACTAAAGATTTAGGAGGGAAGATACCATGGTACTATGGGTTTTTAGCCACAATCAAAAAGAAGTAGTGGGTAGGGAGATAGCTACATGGTTAAAGTGCTCGCCACACAAGCATGAAGACTGTGGCTCACATCCCCAAACCCACAGAAATGCTGAGCAGCTATGACAGCCACCTGCGAGTTTGGTCTTGGAAGCAAGAGACAGGGGAGCCCCGGACCAAGCTGGTTAACAAGACTAGTCATATCAGTGAGCTCTGGGTCTGACTGAGAGAGCCTCTACCAGTGAATACTAGTCTTATCAGTGAGCTCTGGGTTTGATTGAGAGAGCCTCCACCAGTGATCACGATGAAAGGGCAAATGAGGACGATTCAGGACATCAACATAGGCCTCCACAAGCAAGTGCATACACATACTTGCACACATACACACGAGCACACATGCATATAAAAACACACCACACACATGAAAGACAGAAAAAGAAAATGCAAGAAGCTTAGGTCATGTCAATCAACAGTCCAGCTCTCTGTCCCCCTAGTGCTGAAATTCTTCTGCCCCCTGGAACAGCGGAGACACAGACCCAAGTGTGGCACTCTTATCACTGGGTCTTAGGATATAGAAAACACTGACCCCATTTTCACTCCTGGCAGCCAAACTCTGCACCTTTCAGAGAATAATTCACTCCAGGGGAAGGGTCACCAACAGGTAGAATCCTATGAAGCCACAGCGAACCCCCAGGCTTCCCCTGCAAATGGAAATGAAGCTGGGAGAATAAAGTTTCCATCCCAAGCCCAGCCTGCCTGATGGTTCTCCAGAGCTAAGAAAACAGGCTCCAGGTCACGGGACTGTATGAGATGTTTGACTTGCCACTCCATGTCTGTGTGACCTGCCCTAGTGACTTCGCCCTTCCCCAGGCTGTCATGTCACACTAGGGTCATCGTGACAACCACACAGGACAATTGGGGACTTTGGGGGCTGTGACAGAAACAAGGCTCTCGGCACATCTGTTGAGTCTCATTGTTGGCCGTGACTCTTACTATCTCACTCTCCTGCGGTTGAATTTGTTGTACCCACCCCGGGGCTGTCATAGCTTAAGTGTTCTGTTTCCAAGGCTGAAATTGAAAGCAATGCATACGATGTGTTGGAGAACTGAAAACGACTTCTCCCAGCAGAAGACTGTGACTCCAAGCCATTTGCATAGGGCTCTTCTCCAAGAGAGAACGTGACTGTTTCTAATAACTAGCCCAGCCATCTTTGCAGTGCCTACAGCTTGGGAGGGGTGTCTCTCAGATGGGCCACAAACTCATGACTGCTCCCAGCCCACACCAGATTTCCTGAATCTTAGGCTTCTTGTCCACTGTGAGCATTTGGGTCTGTGATTTCTGATCCTGTGTATATTTTCTAAAGCTAAAACAGTGGCACAGAACCTGTACAGCCCAGTGCTGGGGAAGCAGGAACAGGAAGCTGGTCCTGGCCAACTCGTCTAACCCTGACAGTGAATGTCAGAGTCAGTCAGAGATTTTGTCTCACAGAATAAGGTGATGTGTTCACTGCCATTCTGCTGCTGAGATAAGATAGCATGTCCAAAGCAACTTATGGCCAATGGTCCTCAAAGGTTCGAGTCCAGAATGACCAGGTTGGTATGGAAGCAGACACCTAAGCAGGACGCTGGCCAATCATAGGTGGTCGGCATGCCAGGAAACAGAGAGGATGTACACTGGAAGTAGGGTAAGGGCCAAATTCTCCCAGAGACATATTTCTGTCAGCAAAGTCCCACAGTCTCCCCAAACTGTGTCACTAACCAGAGACCAGGTGTTCAAATATGTGAGCCTACGGGGAACATTTTCTCTTTCAAACCATTCCGGGTGGAGAGCAAATGAGGAAGCACCCAGTATATCCCCTCTGGACACACACACACATCCACACACATACATACACACATACACATGTATGCACACACACATTCACAGACACATCCACATATACACACACACACATACACACACATACATACACACATACACATCCACACACACATCCACACACATCCACACACACATACACATATACGCAATACACATCCACACACACATGCACATATACGCACACACACATACACATATACACACACACATACACACACAATACACATATACGCACATACACACATACACGCACACATATACACACATACACACAAACATGCACACACACATACACATATACGCACATACACACACATACACACATACACATATATGCACACACACATACACATATACGCACATACACACACATACACGCACACATATGCACACATACACACACGCATACTCACATGCACATACACATTTTCACCATTCCTCAGTGTTTGAATAACCAGTGGATGATGCTTTGTTTGGTACAGCCCTGGCCTTTTCACGTAGCCCCGGGGATCCCTGGTGTGAGGACAAGACTCCTAGAAAGATTTTCATCTAGCTCACTCCCGGAGGAAACAAGACGCTCTTCCTTCTGATGGTCAAAAGGGAATTTCTGACTTTTCACAATAGAAGAGATTTCCAGGGATTTTTCTTCTCTCGGTTCTATTAGAAAGAGTTTAAAACTAAACCTCTTCTTTGCCCTAACTCTCTCATACCGGGTGACTTTTGTCTGCTACTTTTTAAACTTGTTCTTAAAAGTGCATTCATTTTTTTCCTGCACTAAATAACAAGCAAACAAGACTTTCGGTTGCTAACGGCTTCTGATTTTTGTTGTTCTTTTTCATTTACTCCCCCGCTCTCCAATCACATCTTTCTTGGCAGAGACCCTTTGCATTTTATTTTCCCAATTCAAGTCCTTAATGAAAGCAAAAGCCAGTCTTACGTGGGTCTTGTATGAATTAGGGACCGTGTAAACAGTACTTAACAGTTCTAATTGAAGGTCAGTAAATCCCCAAGAGATTAAATGAATCCTGCAGGGAGCCGTGTAAATCTCCCTCCCTCTTACGGCAGAGAAGCCAAGCCTTCAGCCTGCCTTGTGCAAGGCTTAATAAACATGGTATGCATCTAATCAAAACCATTTTGCACCCAAAGGGGTATGGGGTGTAAATCACAATTATACTTGGCACTAAACCCTTGGCCCAGAGAGGCCTGAGGTTGCCAAACAGCATCAGGAGCTGACTTCTGGGACTTAGTTGGTCGTCTGGCATAGGTTTTCAGGTCTGTGTGCCCAGCCGGCTTCTCAGCAGGAGAGACCAGATGGGGTATAAAATCTGCAAAGGATGGTGATTTCAAATGACCTCCTCGCTCCCTCTGCTTCCTTTACCCTTCACCAGCTATGGCTTGATCAAAAGGAAATATATTCGTAGACACCCAGGGTAGATCTGCTTTCGCGTTCCATGAGCTGCTTCATCCCGTCCACACATGAGCCATTGGACAAAGATGGTAGGAAGTATCGAGACCTCGAGAGACCCAGGGTGAAGAGAAAAATTAAGTTCAAGATCTGGTGGGCATGGCGGCCAGCAAGCATGTGCCTTTCCAGCATCTGGGAAGACTGAGACAGGAAGGCGATGAGGTTGAGACTATCCTGGGCAATGTGAGTAAACTCCTGAATCAAAGAAGACAGAAGAGAAGCCAGGGTTGATGGCATGGGTCTTCAATATCAGACTGAGGCTGAGGATCACACATTGTTCCGGAGCTACAGTCAGTTTGAGGCAGCATGGTAAGATATCATCTCAAAAAGTAAAGCAGAAAAGAGGGCTGGGAGTATCAGTCAATGGTAGAGTACTTGCCCAGCATGCATGAGGCCCTAGACTTAATCCTCACTGCTGCAAGAAGGAGGAAAGAGGAGAGAGGGTAGCAGGAGGGAGAGGAGCTGGAAGGAGAAGAAAAGGTGGAGAAGCAGCCAGGACAGAAGAGGAGGAGGAAGAGGAGAAAAGGAAGACAGGTCAACACAATGCCCTTCCCCAGCATGGTGTTGCCAGACAGTCAGGAATGAATATAAGTGCATGATGGAGGTACTGCTGGGAACAAAATGTCTCCTATGGTCCTGAAGATGGGAGGAAACATGGTGAGGGGCATTTGTCAAGATTCCCCTCCAAACTCAGCGCCACCCTGGATCTGTTGTGTCTGTGATTCCTGACCTGGGGATTGTCCAGCTCAGCACATGGGATTTTGTCGCACACAGGAAAACTGAGGCTCTGGAGAAGGAAGAGAGTCTTTGCAGTCATCTGGCTGGTTGGATGAGAAACCATGTTGGGTCTCCCTCCATTTCAGAGACTGTTCTTTACCATCCAATCAAGCTGCTCCTTGGGGAACCAGGACCAGGGACACATTCTACCCATCTCTCAGAGAGTCATAGGACAGAGCACTCTGCAAAACATAGGGAATAACTAAGGAAGAAAGTTCTGTAATGACACAGTGCTAGCAAGTTTTCTTTCATGTATGTTCACGTACATGTGTACATGTGCACATATGTGCATGCATGAGCAGGCGTGTCTAAGGATGTGCATGTGGGTTCCTGATGATGTTGAGTGTTGCTCTTCAGGTGCTGTTCACCTTTGCTTTTTGAGACAGGGTCTCTCACTAGGCTGGCTGGCCGGCAAACTCCAAGGACCCAACTTCCTCTTCCTCTCCAGTACCGGATCTACAAGCTATGCTAACTTGCCCAGCTTTATTGCATGGCTTCTGGGGATCCACTTCAGATCCTGAAGCTGAGAAGGCATGCGTTTTGCTGACTGAGCTCGCCCTCCTTGTATCCCCGTTACTTGTGTTGCCGTTGTGTCACAAGGCCTCACAAAACCTTAAGGAAGGCAAGGCTCACAGTTGAAGGCGACAGTGCATCGCTATGGGGAGGGTGCACTGGCAGGAGTGTGAGGCAGCCGGTCACATGGCACCCACAGTCAGGAAGCAGGTGAGATGAACGCTGGTGCTCAGCTCACTGTGTCTCCTTTTCATTCAGTCCATGGGACAGTGTCACCTGCCATTAAGTTGGGTACTCCTAGATCAGTTAACCTAACCAAAATGCTTTCTCACAGTCATGGCCAGAGGTTTGTTTCCATGGTGACTGTGGTTCCTGTCAAGCTGACAAGCAATACTAACCATCAGGAAGACCAAGTGATATCAAGGAGTCAGGGCCCTAGATAGTCTCAGAGATGTGCTACCACCAGCCAGCCGATCCTTCGAGGACGCTTGGCCATTGCTTGGGTCTTCGTTTCCGGTCTGGTAATTGTTGCCATGCTGTGGTCGCTCTTGCATGCTGGATGGGATTCTTCATTCTTCTCTGGATGGTTCACCATCCCATCGTCTGAGGGTTTGCTGAGCTCCTGGGACTCGAAGCCTTGATACCTCTCCATCACACTAATTGTCCCTCTGCATCTTGGCACCTCGCTGGGATTTACAAAGCAAATCTCCCCCCCCCCGCTTTTTTTCCTTCTTCCATCCTCTGGCAATTGAGGAGTGTCTCACCTTTGAGTATTCTCATGGTCATGGGTTATGCCTTCTGTGTTTCAAGGACGAAACACTCTTTGGCCACCTCAAGAAAAAAATAGGATTTTTGTAGGTCCGTAGAAACTAGGTTTCTCAATAGAAACCCAAAAGAACCTAATTTTATCCACATTTCTCCCATTCCATCTACAGGTGTGAAGGTTCCTTTGTCCAGTCACTTTGTACCATGTATGAACCCAGGAAGAACATACTTTTTTAATTGGTCTAATCTGATAGACAGGATGTGGATACCAATAATTTCCTCTCTCTCAATCCCCACTGCAAGGTTCAATGAAGGAATGCGTGGCTGCTGGTTGCTATGTTGTCACCATGAGTGGAGTCAGGCACCCTGAGGTTGAAGCCACAAATGTAGATGCTGCAGAATAGCCTCTGAGACCTGAGTCACTGAAACCGTTATTGACCTGCCAAATGTCCCATTTCTGGAGTCTCTCTAGATTCTCCTGACCCCATTTTGTAGTGGAGCAATCTTTTTTTTACACTGTGAAGAAGTGTCTTTGACAAAGCACCTTCTGATTGGTTCAGTAAACAGCTGAATGGCAAATAGCTAAGCAGGAAGAAGTTAGGCAGGACTTCCGGGCAGAGAGAGAGGAAAAGGAGATGAATCTGGGCACAGGAGAGGCGCAAGAGGACACAGAGAGGAACCAGGAAGTACAAAATGGAAGAGAGGTAAAAAGTTATGAGGAAAATGTAGATGAATATAAATGGGTTAATTTAATGCACAAGAGCTGGTGGGACAAGCCTAAACTATAATTTCATAATTAATAACAAGTCTCCATGTCATTTTTTGTGAGCTGGTGGCCTAAAGAAAAATCCGTCTACACCATCTCACAACTGCAATGATTGCCTAAGTTAGACTTCTGTTATGTCTACTCCAGGATCTTACTTGCCAGGTACAAGACTCATGGTTAGAACTAAGAACTGATAGAAATACCTCAAAAGATAACCTCTCCCTCCTTCACTACCCGCCTACTCTGTCGTTTTCTCTTCTCCAGTGTCACATATTCTCTTTTGTAGCATCTAAATTTAGCCCACAAGTCATTTTTTGCCACAGGTTACCCCACAAGATCCACACCAGTCTATGGTTGGATTCCCATTGATCAGGTCCTCCTCATGTGTCCAGAAATAACTAGTTGCCCTCCCCAGCCACTCCCCCTCTTTCTTTGGAACTGATCTTTCCTATCTGAGAAGTAGTTGTCTACAGAGCTGTCTACAGAACTAAGTGATGGCCGATGGCAAGTCAAAAGAAGAATGGATAAATCCTTAAACGGGAGAGACTGAATTCAATGTCCCCTCCCCTCATTGCTTAGAATTCAGGCATCATGTATTAGCCACAGCAGCCATCTTAGAGCTCACAAGCTGAGAAAAGATGGAAGCCACTGAGGATGACCCATCGCTGTGGAGTGGATGGGCAAACAGACTGTTCATGATTAGCATGTTACAAAAGACAGAAAACACTTTCCTGGGTCACCGGCATTTTGCCCTTTGTTGGAGTTGCTGGCCTTTGTCTTAATCCACATACTACTCTTTGGTCAAGTCGTTTCAGCTTTTGGGCAAAGATGGGACTATCTGTGTCCACTCAACCCACAGGAAGCTGCAAGCAGGACAGCTTGAATGATGTCTAGACTTGCGTGAGTTGGTCATTTGGTCAGCTGCAAAACAGGTACCAGAGAAAGGATGAGAGTGTAGGGAGGAAGAAGTGTCACCTCGTTCCTGACCAGAAACAGAGAGAGAAGAGGGGACTGGAGACCACGTGCAACCTTCAAAGCCATGCCCCCATTGGCCTGCATCCTCCAAATAGTTGCCACTTCCTATATTTTCCAGAACCTTCCACACTGGTACCCCTTAGCTGAGGACCAATCTTCAACACAGGAGCCTATGGCGATGATATATTGTATATCACAGCTATAGGACAAATGAAGGTGTTGGTCTCCCTAACAAGGGGCTCACGAGCTGGGTTGGCACATCACAGCTATTCTGAGGGAAGTCCAAGAGACTGAGTCGCCTGAGTCAACAAGTCATTGTGCACGGTGCTCCTACGGAGAGTGGGCAGCCAGGCAGTGGCCACAAAGGGACTCCACTGGGAGCTGTTAAATATCTGTCACACTCTAGAGCTGGTAGTCCCACGGACCTGAAGGGAGAGACTGCGTGACCTGAGTGACACATCAGAGTCTCTGCTAGTGTCCCTTGACTCACTGAACACAGGCTCCCTCGTGCTAGGAAACGCACCCCTCTCCCCTCCTTGCCCTGTTTCCAGCCCCTTCCATCCCCCGTTCCCATGCCTTCCCCGGTTTCCCTCCTCCATCTTCCTTTCTACCCCCTACAGTCAGCCTGGAGCCAGGGCTCCAAGAGTGAGCTAGTGCCTTAATTGCTTCTCTCTCCTTGGTGACATCGATTGGAGGTGACATTTCCCGGGCACTGCGCTGCATCCCTGTGGCTGCATATTTCCCCTGTCATAGGATATCACCAAAACTGTCACAAGTGGAAAGTTAGAAGCCATCGGAGTTGTGGGGCGGGGGAAGGGGGAAAACACTGAGTTCCGGGGTGGCATTCAAAGGGTTGGTGAGACTCACTTCCCAGAGCGGGCTCCAGAGGTATGGTCTGCCCTGGTGATCTCTGCCTGGGGAGCCTTGACGCCATATGACATTTTAGGATTTACCCAGCTGGGCTACACCAACCAGGTCTCTCACCCAGAGCATGAGGAAATGGACCAGATTCCCGACTTCACGATCAACCTTGGGAAAGGTGTTGATGCGCTCGGGGAGCCGAGCAGCCCAGCAGAAAGCTAGCTTCATGGTCTCTTCTGGAAGCTGCTTCTGTCTTGAGCTCCACTACCATCACTTAAGAATGACTCTTTCCAGCCATAAAATTGAGGCATAACCTCCAAGGGAGCTGCTGGGGACTAAGCACAGAATGTCATCGGGTCTAGTGAGACAAAGACAGAGGACGCACTTGGGGAATCATCAGGAATGATTTTCCAGCTCCTCTGGTCACCTGTGGTCTTTTGTTGCTGTTATTGTCGTTGGTTAGGATCTTACTATATAACCCCGGCTGACCTGGAATTTGGTATGTAGACCAGGCTGTCCTCAAATTCACAGAGTTTTGCCTGCCTCTGCCTTCCAGGTACTGGAACTAAGAGTGAACCATGATGCCTCAGTGTGCTCATCTTACAGAAAATGATATCCCCCAA
>JAQHUG010000089.1:23108-34535 GCA_028555095.1 Dicrostonyx torquatus | reverse complement strand
TCTCTCCCTCCCTCCCTCCCTCCTTTCCTCCCCCTCCCTTCGCTCTTCCCTTTCCCCTCCCTTCTGTCCTCCGTGCCATCTTGCTCACCTCCTCTTCCCTCTAAACCCCTCATCTGTGCCTCACACTTATCACGGCCACTGCACCGCCAGCACACGGTTCAGTGCTCCGAGCCTAGGTGACATTGGAGACATCCATTCTGCATGTGACACCTGTACTTGATGGACTGCCCATATGGGTGGAGATGCCACTAGCAACTGTGTGGTTCTGGATTCACCTCCAGCAGCTCCCAGGATCATTGTTCAAGTCATTGTTTGGATGGACAAAGGTCAAACAATCACCATGCAGTTTGGCCCCCAAGATTCTTGAGGTCTCAGAAGTCAAAGGACCCACTGGGTCCCCATTTTTCAGACAGGGTGTTGGTTTTGGAAAGATCACTTAGAGATCGGACTCTCTGCTGCAGCCTCCCCACCCCATGGCTGCTCCATGGCTCTCCAACCAGGCCCTTTGTTCAACTCTTTGCACGTCTGGCTTTGTGCATGCCATCCTTTGCCAGGGAAATGAGGTGTCCGTCCCACTGGGAGTATCGTCTGGATCCCCTGTGACTCTCCCATAGCCCTATAGCCCTTGCTCTCCCCATGTCTATTTCTTCTTGCTTTGGCAAACTGTTTTCCTGAGTGCCCACTCCTGAGATTCAACCCTGTGGTGTCAAGAAGGCCCTTTGTTAGGGACCGCTGGATGTCCTCAGTACCCACAAGGAATGGAGCACACGGAGGTGTTCTGTAAACTCCTACTGGGTGAACCTGAGTACAAGCCTTATGCCCATGGGAAAAAACCTGAATTCTCCAGTACTGTGCTCATGGGGAGACCTTCGAGTCCTGCCTTCCCCTGTAGCTGCTTCTCACAGGCGCTTCTACCATCAGCTGGATCTGATTATTAATAATAGAAACGGCTTAGGATTTATGGGGCACCATGAAACCATGGCTGACTAGTGAGCTCCAGCTTTGCACATGAGAACCTGTCTGCTACCTGAAACCCAGCAGTTCATAAGGAATGGAAAGAGAACCCTATCCACTTCTGCGATGTGAAAGGCTCCTCTGTCACTGGGTTGCTATCCACCAACTCTAACTGGCCTCCCTCCCCAGGCTGCCATCACAGGACTGCCAGAGGCAGGACTCTGAGGCTTGGGGGAATCTCAGTCAGAGCTCTCTGGGGCTTGGAGAGAGGCCTTAGGGGTAAGGGTGATGCAAGTTTGCTTTTGGCCTCAGGATTGCTGTGGTCGGCCCACAGCATGCTTGGAATCAATTGCAGACACTCAAAAAGCAGATTTTACGTGAAAAGAAATCTTCCAATTCCTCTCCTCTCTTGAAAAACAAGAACTTCGGGTTGTATTCCCATCTGGCAACAATTTACAGGAGTTGAGAGAAGGCTGTGTCCTTCTAGAAGGGTGAGGGCCCCAGTTCACCCTGGTACCCCTTCTCTTTGGGATGCCACTACCATCCAGACCTGCTTCACCCACTGTATAAATGGCCTAACTATGGAAAGGGTGGTACCCAAAGCTTGCCCCTTCTCTGTTTCATAGAAAAAGACAGGGCAAATGGGGTCACTAAGATCAACCGGACCCCAGGTCTACTACCCCTGACCCCAGTGTGCCTTACCCTGGGATGCTCTGAGGACAATCACAGCATTTACCCACCAGGACTGCGGTAACATCATGGACTAGTCAACTTCCAATGCAGAGAATTTGCTGTGGTGGTCTAGGCCCAGGTGTCCAAATTCAAAGTGTCAGCAAAGCCATCCTCCTCTGGAGAGTACAAGGGACCTGCCTTCTTGTCTCTCCCAACTCCAGGTTCAGCAAAGCCACCCTCCTCTGGAGAGTTCAAGGGACCCACCTTCTTGTCTCTCCCAAGTCCAGGTTCAGCAAAGCCACACTCATCTGGAGAGTACAAGGGACCTGCCTTCTTATCTCTCCCAACTCCAGGGTCATGAAGCATGGGCTTATAGCCACACCCATCCCATCTCCCGACGGTATCCACAAGGCCTCCTTGGGTGCCCACACATACATCTACACATCATCATCATAAAATACTTTAAAATTAAATATAGTAATAAAAAGATACCAGTTAAGAAAAACTGAATCTATTTGTAAGTTATGAGAGCCATGGTTTAATTCATAATGGTGAATTCACTATTATGAGCTCATTGTAGCTATTTTAAAGTGTAACTGTATAAGTTATAAAAAAGACTTTAATTGTATCATGTGTAGGATTATAATGAATTACAATAAACAACTATGAATCAATTAGAAGGATTTACTTTCCAAATATTTTTCCCAATTCTCAAAAGCAAGACTACGAAAGCTTAAAGAAATGGTGGGGAGGTCCACTTTCCACAGTGAGCAGACAATCACACAGGAGAAATTGTCCTTCTCCTCAGAGGAGAAGACTCAGCCCAATGCCCAGAGCTAGCTTGGGGATGCGGGGCAGAGCACCCTCGAATACTGGTAGCGGGACTATTAACTGGTACGGGGAGGAGGAACTTTAGAATTTTCCAGTGCCGATTTATCCATTTATCCTAAGTATTTATATCGATCAAGCTTTTGGTCCCCTCCTGGGGCTTTGATCTAAAGAAACAGGATGTGGAAGGTGTCCCCCACAGGCTCAGGTATCTGAAAACCTAGTCTCCAGCCAGCGCACTGTTTAGGGAGGTCGCGAAACCTGTCAGACATGGAACTTCTGTGGCATCAGTGTGTCACCAGGGGTTATGTCTGGGTCCGGTTCCTGCCCAGCTCTCTGCTTCCTGGCCTTCCACCAGTATGAGCTGAGCCTGCCTACCATGTCCCCCCACCCTGGTGGACTCTTGGGGTGCTGTGAGAAACACAAGAAGTAACTCAGAGAAGAAAGGGTTTATTTCATCTTACAATTTCGGGTAACAATGTATTGTTGAGGGAAGTCGAGGGAGAAACTCAAGCAGTAGCAGAGGGTGGGACCCTGGAGAGAAGTCAGTTAATAACTCAGCTTGCTCCCTTAGAGAACCCAGGCCCACCTACCCAGGAACGGCACCCTCAACCACCAATTAAGAAAATGGTCCCCACCCTGCCACAGATATGCTCACAGGCTGAGCTGGTTGTGACAAGCGAGGCTCCCTCAGATAACTCTGGGCAGTTTGAAGTTGACAGAGTACTCTAACCCGGAGACCTTTCCGCTGAGATGGACTGAAACCTCTGGGAACCCGTGAGCCCAAACTAACCTTCTGTCTCTTAAGTATCTTCTGTCCTGTGTTTTGTTATAGTAGCCAGAAAATGAAGGGACCCAGAAACACCCCAAGATTTATGATTAAAGTAGTCATTGCCAAAGTCACGGGTAAAATGGAGAGACATTTTAAAATTCTATGAAATAAAGTGGTTTTAGTATTACAAAAGGTATTTTTCAACTTGAAAAACACATGTTTGAAAAAATTGTAAACTTTAGATCAGAAAAATTAAGGGAGAGAATGTTACAAAATGACAAAACACTGTGTGTGTGTGTGTGTGTGTGTGTGTGTATTCCTGCGAGTGTGTGACTTTAGAAAGAGGTCAAAGGTCACTGCTTTCCTACATTTTCCAAGCTGTCCTAAGCATCCAGGCAGGTGGCTGTCATTCTGTTTGTGAGGATGCTCTGGCAGCTCCCTTGCACAGCATAAGGCTGAATTCCCCCTCCTGCCTTTGTCTGAGTCACATGACTAGTTCTAACCAATAAGCTCTGAGTACAAGAGCATCAGACTATCTACCTTGCTTTTGAGACAGGGTCTCTCACTCATCCTGGGGCTGAGTCAGTTGTGCGTCTGGCCCTGAGCTTAGCGACTGACCCATCTCTGCCTCTCCAGCCCTGGGATCCACCATGTGCAGTCTTTTTTACTGAACTCAGGTCCTCACGCTTGTGAGGCAAGCACCCTACTAGCTGAGCGGTCACCCCCTTTAAGACTAGATCTCACTCTGAAGCCCAGGTTGGCCTTGGTATCATAGTAATTCTCCTGCCTCAGCCCTCCTGGTTCAAACTCTTCTTAAGAGTTCAGGTTCCTAATGAGTCTGATGACTCCTCTGTCAAGGCCAGCCTAGGACACGGATACCACAGGCATCAGAGGCTGTGACTCCAGGGTGAGACAGCATCTGGGTGTGAGTCTTGGTCCTGACCTTTACAAATTTAGCTTTAAGCCAATGCCTTTAATTTCTTTGGATCTCAGCTCTTGTAGGCCTAGCTACAGATACCAATGTGTCCTGTCTAACAGGACTGCTAACAAATGACCTGGGCTGTAGGATAGGTGACCACACGTCCACTACCAAGCCAAGACAGCTTAAAGAGGGGATGCTATTACCATGCTGGGACCAGAAAGGCAAACAGTATGTGTCTTGTGCAGACCTGGACACAACGACAGTCGGTGTCAGGGACTCTTCATTTGGTCCCACACTAAAAACTCTAAAACATTGCAAAATGTAAAGAAGCTAGGCTGTGCCTGGGAGTTGTGCAGCCACAGAGGAGAACCTCTGCCCTTGACCTATGGAAGCCAAGGCCATAGTCAGTGTCAACAGATGACCACCATCACTGTCTGCAGCGGACACTGTGACAGTTAATATGGCTCATGGCCGCATGCTCAATGCCTGTTGTAAGGAGTTTGGTGACTATGACTGTGATGATCCTGAATATTAGCAGAGAAGTATATACCCTGGTACTGTCTTGCTGGTTACCTTGAGCCTGGTTCAGACTAGTGGGTCTCAGCCCAGGTCGATTTTGCTCCTAGGGGCTATCTAAAAGTGATTGGAAATCTTTTTGGTTCTCAAAACTGGCAGCACATGGCTTGAGAAAGGGCTCAGAAAATAAAGTGCTCTTTATATAAGTGTGAGGACTAGAGTTTGGATTCTCAAACACCCACATAAAAAGTGGGTCAGGGAAACAGCACATCTAAACCCCAGAGCTCAGAACAGAGAGGAATAGGAGATCCCTGAGCAAGCTGAGTAGCTAGGCTAACCAAGGCAACAAACTCTGGGCCAAATGAGAGACCCCCACCTCCATATAAAATGCAGAGTGTGACCAAGGAAGGTACTCAAGGGTCTTAGTCAGCTTCTGCATGTATGTGCACTCATGCACCTGCACATATGCATGTTCTTACATACATGTCAATATGCCAGGGACATAAGGCTAGTGTGAACAGGTGAGACAGTAGCAAGCTCTATGCCATTGGGCTACATCTCCAGCCGTAAGTCTCTTGAACCAGAAAGTTGTATCTGAACTTTAGAAATAGCCTTCACAGTTGCCCAATAATCCCCTGCACACGCCAGGTCTAAACGGAGAGGAGAGACCCAGAGACTGGCCTAGGTCACACCATTAGCACCCCACTTCAACTTCCTCTTGGATGCAGGTCGATGCATGCCAGGTATGCACTCAAGACTGTTTCTTGACTTTGAAAGGAGTCACTCTAAAGTCTTGGCATTGTCCAGACCTGGAAGTGTTTATAAGAGGCATCCTTGGCAAAGAAAGTTCGTGTAGGGCAAAGTAGAAACAGATTTCTTTTCTTCCTCTGGCTGGCTTCCTTGGGGCACACCAGACAGGCGCTGTAACACTCCAGTCATGGAAAGGGAACAGCTGGGATAGGAGACTATGAGAGGTTGAGGGTTCCGTGCAAGGAGGGCCACACTGAGGGTGGGCTCCGACTGTGCTGGGGAAAGAAGGGAGCGGAACTGGAGAGAAGGAGAAAGGGGGAAGGAAAAAGAGTGAGCAGAAGGGTTAAATCATATGAGGGCAGATGTATATATAAGGTTGATCTATGGATGGGTTGGTGGGGTAGATAAATAAATTGATGACTGTAAGGATGGAGGGATGGGAAAGATGGACAGACAGATGGATGAATGGATGAATGAATGGATTTGAATGGATGAATGGATTTGGATGGATGGATGGATGAGTGGGTGGACAGGGGTAGGTAGTAAGGAGATGGATAGAATGATTCATTTTAATCAAAGGCTCAAACTCTTAGCTTCCTATTTTGCTGAGATGTGAGAAGCCCAGCCCACACACTCTCACTCCGTCTTCTCTATCACGATGGACTGCACATTTTAAAACCACGAGCCAAAGAAAATACCCCCTCAAGACTTAGCTTTTGTTAGCTTTTGGCCAGTGGTAGCTACTGTGGTTCATATCATGGAGATCACAAAAGGACATCACCTCCCAATCCATAGATACAGCTAGCCACCATAAACATGTATTGATCATGTATTCCCTATTACGTGTGGTTCCAATGACTTCATATGTTGTTCATACTCACTTAACCCATGTAATATCTCAACTAAATGGGTACTATGACTAGTCCTGTTTCTCACACAAGGAAACTGAGGCCCAGAGAGATCGAATCACTTTGTATACTGGATGCACAGCTAGTCCAGGTGAAGTTAGCTCAAGCCCAGGATAGCTAACTATTGTTCTGGCCTCCCTGCCTCACCCCTGCCTCACCACTCCATCATCTATCCCTCCCTCCCTGCCTCACCCCTGCCTCGTCACGCCATACTGTCCACCCTTCCTTGTGCCACATAGTAATAAAAGAAAGTCTCACAGCTACTCATCAAAGGAGGGGGCTTGGGTCTGACCACGCATCCACCATCTATGACTGTGTTCTGGGTCAGTATCTTCATACTCCATGAAGACTCCTTAGGACCGTTCAGATTTTCATTTCTTCATCAACATTCAGGTGCTTCTAAGAGATTGCGCTGTTTATTTATTCATCCATCATTCATTCATTCATCCATGCTACATCTATTGTGTCAGGTTTGAGGATAAGTGTAAGCTTGAAGCAATATGTCCCCGACCTGCAGGAACAAGAGTGGAGGTGTGTGGAGCTTGGCAGCCATGCAGGGCTGGGGTATGAGCTGCAGAGGTTGCTTCTACCACCCTGCACCAGCTGCGCCGGCATCGCGAAGTCTCCAGCACACAGCTCTCTGAGCAGGTCTTCAGTCCTCACTTTGGCCTCATGGCCAATGCATTGAGAGCGAGAGAGAGAGAGAGAATAGTATCTTCATTTCACCTATGGGAAACATGTGATTTTCCTTAGGCAGTTGCCAAACACATCAGAAAAGAAACCCAAGAAGAGACTCACTTTGTCTTGCACTAACAGATGGAGCCTTGCTTTTCAGGGACCATTTCTTCCAGAGCATTGTCAGCAGTGGGGCCAGGTTCCTGGCACTCGGGACGAGGCAGAGACACCAGGTCTCTGAGCCTGGTTGGGGTTGTATTTATTGTATTGACTTGGTAATGTCACTTTCCTCGCAGAGTGTCTGGATTACCCTTTGCAAAATGAGTCCAATGTGTTCTTCCTCCTTTGCTGGGCTATTTGATGGGGGGGTTAAAAAAAATCCATCCATGTATGTTCAATTCCCAGCACCTAACAGGCATTCAGTGTGTTATTCTGATAAGCCCTGCTTTGAAGATTGGGTCTGGGTCTGAGGCCTCCTCCACTTGCCTGCTGGGGGCTAAGTGACATCCTTGAGACTGTCTGTCTCCAAATCCGAGTGAGAGTTACATGAAAACACCCAGGAATCTATTGAGCACTGCCCAGGCAATGCTTGCCACTGCTATTGACTCTGTAATTGCTTGATGTCACTATCACTTCGACATGACTGTATTTCCACCCATGTGCGCACCTGTGCATACACACACACACACACACACACACACACACACACACACACACACACCATATGCAATTGAAACCATCATATAGAGATCCAAGTTAGGTAGAGGGCAGCATCCTGCAGCTTGTTCCTTTGGGAAGCACCTCAGTTAGGGACCCACGGAAATATCTTGCTGTGTTTATTTCTCAGGAATAAGTATCCTGGTGACATTGTGCCCTGTCCCCACTCAGGGCCTAAGGAGGGGGGCTCTTGAAATGTAGGTTGCTCAAGCTTCAGATTCTTTATCTTCTGACCTGTAATTAGGGGTATAAGAAGTGCTATGGTCCTGAGAGGAAAAAGAGCACCCACTGCCAGCCCTTACCCCATTGCTTCTGTTGCCTGGTATCAAGCAACCATTTCACATCTTGGGTTCCCTAGCATATTATAAAGTGGTGCCATCTCCTCCTCCCCCATCTCTCCCCCAAGCCCCCACCCAGCCATTCTCAGAGACTTGGCTGGCTCCGAAGGTTCCAGACAGTAGAGCTAAACACGTTAGCCGACAGACGAGCACGGCACAAGAGGCGGCAGGAATCAAATAAAAGGCAAACGCGGCAGCCACAGGTCAGCACTGTATAAATATTTATGCTGGAGGAAAACTTGGTGGCTGAGTAACGACCTTGTGGCTGGTATTAATAGAGATAATGTGTGTCTCTAGAACGTGCCGCCAGAGAGAGAGAGGGGTGGGCAAGGGGGAGGCAGGGGCTGGAGAGGGGATGTTATAAATCTTCGTGCCAAGCCCAGACCCTACTGACCTTTCCTCCCCTCCCCATCTCGTGCCTGCATCTTCACATCTATTTTTCCTCCTTTTTGGCCAGCCTGTCTCAACTAGGGCACCCACTCATGTCTGCATCCGCCATCTGGGGCGGACTCCTCCCATGGCGACCAGGGCCCCTGCACCGAGTGGCGTATACAGCTGGTGTCTCTTACGGACATGGGCGGTGAGCGGATTAAAGATGCACTTTGTGCCTCAGATTTCTGTAACTCCAAAGATGGGACCCGGTTTTGTCTTTAGAGGGTCCCTGGTACCCCAGCTCCCGTGTGGTGGCAGCTGAAGGGCTGTCCTCAAGCTGCCTGCCCAGGCTTTTCCTCTTTCAAAACCTCCCCAATAGCTCCCATATAGAACCCCAAGTCTGCGGCCTGTTGGGGGGAGCAGTCCTTGGAACCTGGATTCTCCTTGAATGCCTCTTTTTCTTTTCCTGTTTCCTGTGGCTTCCCTGCCCAGCAGAACAAAACTGCTAATAATTCTCAAACCCTGCATTTGCATTCATACCCAGTCTTCCCCACATCATACTATTACTTCTCTGGCATCCCGATTTTTCTATGGGGGGGGTTGTTTGGGGAAGTGCTGAGCACAGGACACAGGACTTTGTGCATCTCAAGCCAGGGCCCTAGCAACACACCCTCAAGTCTAACTCCTGCCAGGGTGTTACTGTTGCAACCTTAAGTTTGTGGTCCTCCTGATTCTGCCTCTGAGCACTGAGCTACTAAAGCATCAGGTGCTGTGTCATTTAGGCTCCAGGGAGGGAGGAGGGCACACCTCTTGATCCAATACACTTTCTTTTTACGATTTTGTTTTTGTTTTATGCGTGTGCACATGCACTTGACTGCAGTGCCCATGGAGGCCAGAAGAGGGCGTCGGATCCCCTACAGGAGGTTGTGAGCTGCCCATGGAGGATGCTAGGAACCAAACTCAGGTCCTCTGTGAGAGCAGTAGGAACTGCTGAACCGTCTCTTCAGTCCCACTGCCCAGTTTTTAAGGCTCCCTTTCTCTGGTCCCCGGAGAGACTGGGCCTCCTACTGCAAACAATTTAGTCATCCCATTGAAGAGTGGATAGTGTGGAATTTGTCTCTCATTTCTGAAATATCCGTGTATCATAAAATCAACAGATGGATACTGACTGTTAAATCCTCGCACCTAACGTTAAGCTGACCACCTTTGGGGGCCTTAGGACCACGTCCTCTTCATGTTTAAAATAAAATGTGCTCAGAGTTACCCATTTTGGATGTAAGGAAAGTACATACCTTAAAACTCTGGAAAAGGAGGGTCAGGGGACATGGCTCAGTCGGTACAGCGCTTGCCGTGTGAGCATGAGAACAATCCCCAGCACTCGCGAAAGCTGGGCACAGGGCATGCATCTGGAATCCCAGTGCTGGGGGTGTAAACAAAAGGATCCCTGGGGCTCGCCGGACAGACATTTTAGTCAATAGTTGAGCTCCAGGTACCCAAGATTGACCTATAGTCTCCACATATGTGCATGCGTGTACACACCACACACACACCCACACCCACAGAGACTACAAAAGTTTCCATTTTTACCAGGACACGAGAGCTGTCCTGGGATTTTCTTCTCTCTGCTTCCAGAAAGAGCCAGTCCTTTGTGGCAGGTTCCCTGTGCCAGGCAAGAGACAGCCCACATGCTCACACTACATCAAATGGCAGGGAGTGTAAATCAGAAAGGCTGGCCCCGCCCACAGGCTCCGAGGCAGCCTCCCAAATGCAAGTTGCCCATGGGGTGTTCCAGTACCAAATGGCAGATCTTGAGGACTTTCCTGCCTTGCATGCCATCAACGTTTCCTGAAACATCCACACTGGAGACAGCAATACTCCTCACCTGAAACTACAGCAGAGGGTTTCACAGTGCTGAGTCTGTGGTCCTGAGTGAATGGGGATGAGGCTGTCTCCTGTCTCTGTGGCTGCCCTTAGAACAGGCTGTTTCTTCCTGCTTCAAAACTGTCCATGCAACAGAATAAGCATTGTTTCCATTTTTCAAACAAGGTGGCTGAGGCCAGTAAGGGTCAGGGTTTGTATTGGACCCCAAGGTGTATGCTACCAATTCCTAGCTCTCCCACACTGTCCCACGGGATGAGCCTTATCTGTCTCCTCTGACTCATCCACTTTAGAAATCGGTACCAAGTCAATAGACAGCACCTGTAACAACAAGAAAGGTAGCTAGGGGATGGGACCAATTGACCTCAATGCTGGCCAAAGGGCAGAGCTAGAGGCTGTAGGTTCCAGAACTTATGTTTGGGTTTAGCTCTTTATCTGGAGGAGACAGTAGAGGCATAGGGAAATACCACCACACACCCACATTTACCATATCCCCGCTTGCCATGATGACAAGATGACTCAGATGTCCATCTGTGAGCAACCAGTGTACAAGGGGACATTATCCAGTCTTTAAATAGGGAGGGAATCTTTACACATGACCACAGATAAAGCAATGTGCTAAGCGAAAGAAGCCAGGCTTGCCAAGATCAATGGTGAGCGTTTCTACTTGTATAGGACACCTAGAATGGCTGATTTCCTAGAGACAGAAAGCAGAATGGTGGCTCACCAAGGGCTTGGATGAGGGTAGCAAGGGAGTTATTACTTAATAGAGACCGGGTGCTGCAGGATGGAGAGGTGGAAGGATCTGGAGATAGACATGGTGGGTTCACAGCGATGGACAGGCTCTTGGCCACTGACTTGCATGCCTCCCCTAAGTTAAAGCATGGGCTCATATATTCATGCTGCCTGTCTGTTAGCTTTGCTTTCTGGGAAGCCGAGAGATAAAAGTGGGGCTGTGGAGAGAGCACAGGCGTAAAATGCTTGCTGCACGAACATGAAGACCTGACTTGGAATCCATTAAAAGCAAAACAAAACAAACAAACAAAAACAGGTGGGCACATGCTCATGGGTCCAGCAATGAGGAGGTAGAGACAAGAGGATCCCTGGAGCTCACTAGCCAGCCAG
>JAQHUG010000088.1:7423624-7445363 GCA_028555095.1 Dicrostonyx torquatus | reverse complement strand
GTAGATCAGGCTGGCCTGGAACTTGCAAAGATCCACCTGCCTCTGCCTCCTGGTGTTGGAATTGAAGGGGATATGCCACCATGTGTGATGAATAGGGCTTCCTAATGGAAAAAAATTTTGTTAGTGTTGTGTTTATTTTTCAAAGTATTCAAAATATTTTTATAACTGTTAGTATGCATTGCTAAAAGAAAGTCTCTGTGTTATCATTTGTATTGACTAAATGACTCTAGGTAGGGTAAATGGCTCAGCAGTTAAGAGGTCATGCTGGTCTTTGATTGGACCTGAATTCCACTCCTAGTCCTCACAGCAGATAATTCACAGCCTTCTGTGGTCACAGCTCCAAGGGCATCTGACTTCTTTTTCTGTCCTCCCTAGGTACCTGCACACACTCATACATAGGCGCACAAGTAGACATAGATAAATAATAAAATAAATCTTTCAAATATAGATCCTATTTATTTATATTTCTGGGAGTTACAGTCTTAAAATTGTTCTAAGTGTGTCCTCAATCACTTCTAAGCTGCTCTTTAGGTTTTCTCCCCCATTCACTTGAACTGTTGCATACAGGACTCAGAGTCTCAAGTGCTCTGCCTCTGCCCTTCCTCCTGCATCTGGGGAAGTCCTTTTGTTATTAGATGCTTTTTTTGGTAGTTCTGTGACAAAAACCCAGGGCCTTGCACACAATGGGGAGATGCCTTTTCACTAAACTATGTTTCCAATGCTATAATTCTTTAATGTTAAATTATAATCTGGTACAATTGAAGCTTTTCAAGAAAATATTTAGTTAATTATTGTGGAGGAGGGTGGCATGCACATGCCACAACCCACACGGAAGTCAGAGAACAACTTAAAGACTTGATTCTCTCTACTTTGTGCGGTTTTGGGAGGTTAAACTAAGATCATTAGGTTTGGTGCAAGTTCCTTGACCACTGAGCCATCATGCTAGTCCAGATTTTATGTAGAAATTTTGGAAATACAGATTAATTTAAGAATCAAAACAAAAGTTATTATCTATATGCAGTCAGTCTTTTCACATTTTTCTCTCCAAGTTTGTTTTCCTTCCCTTGCTGTCAGGATAACACCCAGGGCAAAAGCTATAGACTGTGAGGCGAGGAATTCTCTACCTTTCAGGTTTTATTCATTTTTTATCCTTTGGTATTTAAAATTTTGTTAGTTTTTCAGTGTCATTTAAACTCATTTAGAAAGCATTTTAAAATAATAATTTAGCAATATAGTATAACTTTCATTTACTTAAATATTGCTTTATTTTTGGAAAACTTTGGTTAGCAATGTAGGCCATTTTACATAATATTGTGGTGAACATTTTAGTGCTTACGTTTTTTAATTACTTTTTTTTAAATTTTAAAATAATTATATAGTGTGTGGGGGTGCAGTGGGGCTGGAATCAGAGGATAACTTGCCAAGGAGTTGTTTTCTTTTTCCATTATATAGGTCTTAGAGATTAAAATTATGCTGTAAGAATTGGTGGCAAGCATCATTTCTTTTCTTTTTTCTTTCTTTTTTTGAGGCAAGGTCTTAGTGTATAGCTTTAGTTTTCCTGAAACTCCCTTCCCTGCCTACCTCTGCCTTCCATGTGTTGGGGTTAAAGGCATATACTATCATACCTAACTCTTCAGTTCCTTAAAATACAGTTTAAAATTATATTAGTAGTCAGTGAATATGGACATTTTAAAGACTGTTCATATTGGCAAGGTCCTTCTAGCCATGTATAAGACTGTGCATTTTAGCCAAGCGGTGGCAGCAAACGACTGCAATCCCAGCATGCGGGAGGCAGAGAGAGGCGGATCTCTGAGTTTAAGGCCAGTCTGGTCTACAGAGTGAGTTTCAGGACAGGCTCCAAAGCTACAGAGAGAAACCTTATCTTGGAAAAAACAAGCTAATAAACAAACAAAAAAGATTGTATGATTGTGTGTTTTATAATACTTTGATCTGCTCTGTATTAAGAATTTTTAGTTTTAATTCTCATTCAGTGGAACATTTTATTGTAAGTAACTTTAATATAAAAAATTATATTTATAGAATCATGTGGAAAAAGAGAGATTGAATGTACCTGAAAATTTTGGAACAGAGAATAGAGAAAGAGAGAACGTGGGTGCTGAAACTGCATCTGAGTAAGTACTTAGGAAGAAATGACCTTCAAGAGTGGTTGCGATTGTTGATTTTCTTTTTAATAAAGTTTGAATTGTCAATGAGGGTACTTTAAATCTGTTTTCTATATAGATAGTAGCAAGAACTTTTGCTAACTCACTGTGTGTTTGGTGTTAGAGATAGAAATGATGGTACGGGTAGGCCTAGGGCCATATCTGATTAGTGTGTGTGAAGCCCTGGGTTCAGTTAGGAGCCTCACATAAAGCAGGTGTGTGGCATGTGCTTGTGATGTCAGCACTGCAGATGTAGGTGCGGAAATTGGACGTTCAGAATTTTCCTCATCTCAGGTGATTTTGAGGCCAGCCTGTGGTCCAGGAGAACCGTCTCAAAAAAAGTAAATAAAAGTTTTAAGGCTTTATTTATTTATTTTGAGACAGGGTTTCTCTGCATAGCTGTCCTGGAACTTGCTCTGTAGACCAGGTTGGTCTTGAATTCATAGAGATCTGCCTCTTGAGTGATGGGATTAAAGATGTTCACCACCACCATCTGATATAAATTTTTTAAATGAAACCATTGAATTAGCGGTTTTGTGCTTCCTTCAATTTACTAATATTTTCTAAGAGGTCTTATCAGATAAATAAGTGATTAAGATATGTTTGTGGATGGTTGTATTTGTAGGAAGTGATTTTTAAAGAAATATTTAACTTGATATGGGTATAAGACTGGCTAGCTCCAAGTATGGCTGTAAGCAGTAGATTCTGGACTATTCAGTGGGATGCTGTTCTATAAATTGGCACTGATACCCTGGCATTATATATATTCATTGATGTCCTGAATGAGAAACAGTAGTGTCACATGTTGGATTTTTTTTTTTTAAAAGACATAACTTAGGCAACATTAATGGTTATTCCAATGGGAAATGAAGCACAGGATAACATTCCCCTTGATTCTTCGGAGGACCTCAGCATCACCTATTTTTTAGAGGATTTTTTCAATGTCTATGATAATTAATATCATCAATTAAGATCAACAACACTATTTACTGAAGAACATATTGCTAAGCTCTTTATCAGGGTCTTTGGTCGAGGCGTTCATCTATTTCTTCTCATGTGTTTTTTAGCATTTTAAAAAGTACTGGGGAAGGCATCTTGGCAGAGGCAGATTCGTCTCTTAGGAGAGTGCTGAGGAGGATTCATGAGGATTTTATAGCTAGGCTTCCAGAGCTGTCTGTTTGAAAGAGTAGTGTGTAGATGTATAGTGATTATCTTATAAGATGTTCTTGTGGATACTTGAGAAATGCTTCCTATTTAACATGACTTACTTATTTATATAACCAAACAACTTTGTGACTTTATTGTAATCATACTGTTATTTCTTTGTGATTGTAGTTTGAGTGAAAAGTCTTGTGTACAGGAAGATGGTAAACCAAAGGTCTTAAGACCTGCACGTCTATTGAGGGGCCGAACGCAAAGACCAAGGCCTAACATACAGAAAGCTGCAGGAAGAGAAGAGACTCCTACACCACAGGGAGAAATTGGGGCCCATGTAGAGAAGAATGAAGATGAATCATATGTTGATAGAGAGCAAAGTGAATCCTGTGTTGTGGTATGTTGATTCTGATAACATTTATATATATATATGCCTTAATGTAAGCTTTCACCCTTTTTAAAATAACCTTTTGTGTGTTGTTTGTTGCATTTGTGGACAAAATATCATAGTGAGGAGTTTTGTTTATTGCTAAAATCATTTTAGATATATGAGCATTGTACATGACTCTTGGTTGCTCTCATCTTACCTCATGTTTGGACTTGGTTTTCCCTTGTGCTTCAGACTGAGCCCAGGTTCTCAAGCTAGACAAGCACTCTACTACCCTTGAACACATTCTCAGCCTCCTTTCGGAAAGATAGTCATATATGTGAATTTTAATATTGGCTTAAACAAAATATTGAAAGTACTCCTTTCAAGTATAATTCCCAAAACAGATAGTGAATTGTGTGTGTGTGTGTGTGTGGGTGTGGGTGTGGGTGTGTGTGCGCGCACGCGCAAGAGAGAGATGCGGGGGCTACAGAGAGATATGTAGAAGAATGAACCTAAGGCCTCTTTCATTGCTAAGAAAGCATTCTTGCCTCTGAACTATATCCCTGGCGCATGGAGTTTTAGATTATATATATATATTTCATATATATATGAAGCAGAGTTAGCATGACTTAACACTTGGTTTCCTTCTGCTATAATTTTATATTTTAGATAGAGTCTCATGCCGCCCCAGGTGGCTTCCAACTCACTATGTAACCTTGAACTCTGATCCTCCTGCCTCCACCCAAGTGCTAAGATTGTAGGCATGTGCAACCATGCCCATTTTGATGTGGTGATGTGGATTGAACCTTGCAAGGGCTTTGTGTATTCTAGGTAAGCACTGTTACTACCTGAACTACATAGCCCTGTCTGTTATAGTTTTTACAGTCTCTAAAGTACTTAAAAGAACAAGAATTTAGAAATCCAAGCACTGTGGAGGATTCTGACGAATGTGATGGAAACAGACTGAAGTAGATGAGTCTGAAACATGGCTTTCTGGTGGTGCAGCAAAGACTAGGGCTTTGAGACGTGGTAAATATATTTATGGAATTTTTAAGATAGCGAAAGGAAAAACACTAAAATGTGGTTTTTGACTGTTATTTTATAATTTTGACATTTTTTTCGCCATTTTATTTATACTCAAATGAGATGGGATATTTTGCAGTTGGATTGTTTTTCAAATTCCCTCAAAAAGCCTAGGTTTGTTTGGGAAAGTGGTCTTCTATATTTACCTCCCAAGTCCTAGAACGTGCTTCATAATACCTGGTTACAATAGATTTTTCAGTAAGAAATTTTAAAGTTTTGTGTTTCATTGTGAAATCTAAAATACTACAAACTTTGTTATTAAGATTCCTCAACAAATGGAAAATGAGTCACTTCAAAACCTCCAGTGTGAAGATGTCACATCACAGCCTGAGAAAAAGGATCCTTCCGGAAATGTGCACTCTGATGAGCCCAAGGTTCTTAATGAATGTCCAAGGTGAGCATCATTTATTCAATTATATAATTTTCAAGTTTTTAATAAGGTTCAGATTAGTTATATTTATTTATTCTGTGTTATAAGACAGAAATGGGATGCGCATGCCATGGAGGTCAGTGAACGACTTTTGGGAGTCAGTTCTCTACTTCCACTGTGCCCTCATGACCTGGGAATGGAACTCTGCTCATAAGGCTTAGAAGGAAGCGTTTACCTCCTGAGCCATCTCACTGACCCCACAGAAACAAACTAAATGGCCTCTCTGTTAGTCATCTATTATGGCTAACAATGTATAAGCTGTTAGAGAGAAGGCTCAGCTGTTCATATTGCTCACTGTTTTTGCAAATGGGCCAGGCTTGGTTCCCAGCACTATACCACCTAGCTCACAACTGATTGAAATTGCAGTTCTAAGGCATTTCATCCCTTGCAGTGATGAGCAAGGGCTGGGACCAGTTCTGCTTTCAGGTCCTCAGGGTCAGATCTCCTTCACCTATACCTTAAGGGTCAGTTCTACTGTGTTGCTTAGGCATGCGGTAGGGGCCACTATGCCAAATGCTGCAGATGATGAGGGGCAGGGACCACTCTACCAAATGCTGCCGATGATGTGGGGCAAAGCTAACTCTCCTGCTTTTATGACCTCAGGGCAAGCTCTCCTACTGCCTCAGGCGATGATGGTCTGGGGTTGGGGGTCAGGAGAAGGCATCTCTCTTCCTTGACCATGTTAGCACATGACAGATAAGTAATGGAGACTGCTCTCCCATGCTCACAACATTGGGGCTGGCTCACCCACACCTCTGCCAACAGGATTGCTTCTGTTTTGCCGACCCTGCATGGTACAGGACCTGCTCTCCCTTGTGTTGCAGTAGGTGGGGGTTGGGGGAGGAGTAGCTCTCTCACGCTTACTGCCCCAGAGCCAGTTCTCCGCAGCTCATGCTGCCTCATGACAGATCAGTAATGGGAATAGCTCACCCATGGTCACATCTTTGGGGCTGAGTCACCCACTCTCCTCCTCCCCCGCCTCTTTTTTTTCTCCCCCCCACCCCCCAAGACAGGGTTTCTCTGTGTAGCTTTGGAGCCTGTCCTGGAACTAGCTCTTGTAGACCAGGCTGGCCTTGAATTCAAAGATCCTCCTGCCTCTGCCTCCTGGGTGCTGGGATTAAAGGTGTGTGTCACCACTGTCCAGCTTTTGTGTGTGTGTGTGTTTCTTTAGGGGTTCCTTAACTGTCATCTGTTCAACTGGTAGTCTGGATTAAAATTTGTCTCTCTCTTTCTCTTTTCTAGTATTCAAGAGGACAATAAAGCAAATAAACCAAAGCATAATCCAGTTATAAGGACCCGATTTCAGAAACCAAAACCAAAACCCAATACAGGAAGAAAAAGAATGACCTCCAGGGAAGGAGCGGCAGAGGAGGTTCCTATTTCTGGAGAAATAACAACTTTGGAAGAAACTGTAAAACCAGACTCTTCACCAAGGAAGAAGATGCCAATTGTAACTATTGCTGCTTTTACTGTCACTCCTGCCACTAACGAATTGGAATCCGATTTAAAAGATACTGGAAGAAATGACACATCTTCTAACATGAAGATGTCAGAAATGACAGAAGTCACTATGGAAATGGAGATAGGTTTGGAAACAACAGGGAGAGATATTTCCCCAGGGGAGATGGGAGCAGAAATAATTGACATCCCTATGGAAACAGAGACGGGTTTGAAAGCATCTTTAAATGAGATTTCTCCTATGGAGAAGGTGTCAGAGTTGATTGATACCACAGAGGAAATTTATACAAATTTGGAAGAAATTGGAAGAAGAGAAACATTTTCACAAGAAAATGGCCCCAAGGAGGTTAGTCCAATTAGTGAAATGGAGACAGGCTTGCAAGAAACTGGAAAAGAGTTACCCACAAGAGACAGGACAACAGATATGATTGGTAGCACTGAAAAAGGGGGGGCATATTCAGAGGACACTGAAAGACAAGAAATATCTTTGCCAATAAAGGAGACAGAGGAGGCAAAAACCATGGGTGAAATGGAAACACATTTGGAAGAGTTTGGAGGAGAAACTTCCCACAGAGGAAAGGCAGAGGAAGCTCCAGCAGAGCAGCTGGCTAGTGAGGTGGATGTGTGCAGTAGCACACACAGAGAAGAAGTGGGAGTGGAGTCAAGTGCTGTGGAAGAAAAGAAGCTTGACCTGAAGGAAACTGGAGAGAGAGACATTTCCACGATGGTCATGGCGTCAGCAGAGATGACTGCCACTGAGGAAAGTAGTGGAGATTTGACTTCCGTCTCTGGAGAGATCCGTGTTGGGAAGCACATGGTGGCAGACTTAGAAAAAACAGAAACAGTAGATGCTTCTCCAGGAGAACATGAACCAGAGGAACGTAGCTCAAGGCAGCTCGAGGCAGATGTAATTCAGAGCAGCAGTAATGACAGCAGCCCCGGGTCTTCACTGGATAGAAAAGTATGTGTTTCTCTATCTTACGATGATTTAAAAACATTTCTCATCAAGGTTACTAAAATAATTTATCATTATTACCCTTAAGTCCCAAAATACTTAAACTTGCTAATAAAAATCTAAAATCTTTTCCAGTCCTAAGTATTTTCATTTCAGATTATTGAAGAACTTGCATATCACTTAAAAATTTAAAAAGACTACTTTTTCTAATTGTGGGAGAATTACTAATCATAATGACAGTATGAAGTTACTTGTTTACATGTATATAGGAAATTGGACTAAATTTGTGCCAACCGGAGTATAAACATAAGCTGAAATTATTTCCTTTGGTCATAAACACCTGTACATGTCTTTATTCTTCCTGACACCTAACTGGCTCCACTTTTAACTCTTTTGGTGACAGTTTTCTGTCCTTTATAGTTCATACTCATAAGAGCATCTGGGGGGATTTCTCTCTGTGTGTATATTGATATTTATGGTTAGGAATAGTCTTAATATACAATATGAAGGGAAGGCATTCTGAATTTTAAGTTTATTTTTGTCTTTTATATTTAACAGTTAAAAAAAATCTGTATTTTTAAATCACTTTTAGAAATAAACTTGTTTAAAATATATGAAATGCTTAGAGAATTTCTGTTTATGATGATGTATTGTGATTATTTTCTCTAGAATATTAGCAATAAAATATCATTGATGCCTACATTTGAGGAACAAAAAGAAAACTCTAACAAGGAAGAATCAAGTCACTTAAGTCATATGAAGTCTTCCCAAAATTCTGCAGACCACGAAACAGCCCCAGCGATACAGCCTGCAGGTGTCCTAGAGCAGTTTTCCGGTACTAGCCTAAGGTACAAGTGTGTAGGTCTGGGTGCCTTTACAGAAGAAGAATGTAAAGTTACATTCTCAGATTATTCTAAAACGGGAACGTTCAAGCCATAACATAAATTGGATAGTGTTATAAGTTTTGAGATAGTTTATGCAAGATTGGGAGAAAGGATTAAGGCCATTCTGATAGCTGTTGGTAAGATTTATTAACAAATTTCATGTAACACATAAGTCAGCATGGGTTTGACCAGTATTTTCCTCATGCAAAAAATGATGGGCTTGTATTCAGATTGTACAACTCAATGTTTTTCAGAATTTAATGGATAGTTCCATTTTTTTTCCTTAAAAAATAGAATTAGGCAGATATAGATATGATGGTGCATGCCTGGAATCCTCACATTTGTGAGGTAGAGGCTGGAGAATGAAGGAAAATTGAAGGCCAGCATGGCCTAATAGAGCAGGTTTCAAGCCAATTTTGGTTACATAGAAAGACCCTGTCTAAAAACAAGTAAAAACTCACTGCCAGTCTCTAAGATTGCCCTATCTTCACTCGCTTCCATATTTCTTCTAGTCAAGTTTGGTAATCCTTGTTCCAAAAGCAGATCTCTTCCTCAAGAACAGAAGCCACTTGAAGTTAAACCAGCTCCTTTTCTAAGAAGTCGATTCAAAAAACCAAAACCAAACTTGTCAAGAGCAGCCTTTAAGAGAGCAACCCCAGAAGCAGAGCACTGTGTACCTGGGAAGAAGTCCGAAGCAGCCACAGTGGAGCCTGTCACGGTACAGCAGGACCCTGAACAGTCTGACTCTCCCTCTTCTCAGCATGTGAGTGATGACTAAGGAGAGGGTTCCTGTTGTTGTTACTGTGCTTATTAAATGTTGGAAATTCATACAATGAACTTTTAATGTGTATAGTATTGTTCTAGGCTTAGTGTGCCTCATTAGTCCATATAGTTTGTGTTAAAACATTTGGTGTTTGGTAGGCAAGTGTGGGCAAACGTGGAAGCATCTAAGACATTTCAGATTCTACTTGATATTCTGGTGAGGTCACATTAGCCAAATGACGTATCAAATTCCTCAGGAAAAATGGAATAATACTGCCTTATTTCGTTGTTACTGAGATAACATGAAAAACAAAAACGGTAGATATGAGTTGAAGTGGATTTTATTTCCTTCATTAACTTATCCATAACAGATTAAGACCACATGTCAGAAACTCTAAAATGGAATGTTAACATTCAGCTTGGTTTTTAGGTTTTTTTTTGTCCTTGTAGTCCTGGGGATTAACCCTTAGGACCTCATAGATGTTGGGAAGCTTTCTTTCACTGAGCTGTATTCTCAGCCCTCTTCACTTCTGAGACAGGTTCTCATTAAGTTTGTCCAGGTTGGCCTTGAACTCACACAATAACTTAGGCAAACCTTGAACTTGTCTTCCTATTTCCCAAGTAACTGGAATTACATTCATTACCGAATGGAGGTCTGCATACCAGGCCTCGCTAAATTGAATGTATTTTAAAGTACTTTTTAGAATTAAAGTTCATATTTTGCACTTTAGAATAATTCTGTGTATATTTGTACTTTCTCTAATGTGAAAGTTAAACTGCTTTTCTTATTTTATGTGTGTGAGTGTTTAGCTTCAATGTATGTCTGTGCATGTCATGAATACAGTACCCACAAAGTCCAGAAGAGGGCTTCAGGTCCCCTAAGATTAGTTACAGATGCCTGTGAGCTACCATGTGGGTGCTGGGAATAGAACCTAGGTCTTCTGGAAAAGCAGCCAGTGCACTTAACAGCTGGGGTATTTCTCCAGTCTCATAGAAAAACTACTTTTATTTTTTAATTTTTCATTATGAAATCCATAATTTTGAAAATTATGTCTGTATTCTAAAACATGAGAGCCCTAGATTGTATTCCTTGCTCCTCCTTAATTAATTTAGCAAGTTTGGATATATACACATGTAGATGTTTAAGTATTATATGCCTAAATGCCATCATCCTTTAGTATCTGATATTTCCACTTAACATAATATTTTAAACTTCTGTTAGGTTCAGTACAAATAAAACATTTTTAAACAGATTTATTTATTATGTATAATGTTCTGTCTGCATGTATGCCTACATGCCAGAAGAGGAACCAGATCTCATTACAGGTGGTTGTGAACCACCATGTGGTTGTTGGGAATTGAACTCAGAACCTGTGGAAGAGCAGGCAGTGCTCTTAACTGCTTGAGCCATCTCTCCAGCCCAAAGAAAAACATTTTAAATATGGTTTTATACTAGAATATGTAAGGCAAAGCTTAGGTATGTTATAGTCTGTACGTTATAGTCCTAGCTATTTAAGAGGCTAAAAGAGAGCTGCAGTCAAGATTAGCTCAGAAATAGGCAGCAGAGTGAGACCCTTCATTGTATGAAAATTCAGGAGTCTGGTGCTGGGAGGGAGATGGATCTCTTGAGTTCCAGGACAGCCAAAACTATACAGTGAGACTCTTATCGGAAGGAAGAAATTCAAGTTTAGTTCATTGGTAGGGTATTTGCCTTGCATACATGAGGACCTGATTTCAGTGCCCAACCATGTCTTCCATAAAATATGAAATTAAAATTGAATATCCTATTAAAATTAATCTTCTTTCCAGTGTTTTACTCATCCTTTATGTGTGGAGATGTTTATGCATGTTATGTACTTGTTTACAGTTGCAGGAGATGAGTTCCTGCGAGTAGACGTGGTAGGAAGTGGGCCTATCCCTCGTCTACAGGAATGGGTCAGTTTATTCTTACACTAATAACTTGTGAATTTTTCTTCTTTCTAAACTTCTAGGAGGTACCTTTTCTAATGACATCAAGAGAAAATGGTAACCCGGGTCACGAGGAGGAGGATGCTGTGATACTGCCGAGCATGCAGACTGGGAAGGACTCTTCCCCTCCCAATTCATGTGAACCCACAGAGGATTCTCAGTCAACACAAAAGCAGGAAAATGGCTTAGTTATTCCTGTTGGGTAAACAGTGATATTTCCTTAAAAATCTGAAATAATAGAGGCTTTTCTTTGAAACATTTCTCTATTTTTTTTAAAGTGCTTTGGAGAATAATTCGTCTAGTTTATAGGGCAAACCCACCTAAAATTGAAGATTAGATGGAATTGAACATCTTTAGTAATTTATTTATTTATTTAATTAATTTATTGTTGACTGTTTAAGATTTATGTAAGGTAACATACTAAAAATATATATGTATATGTGGTATATGTCCTTGCCTTTTAAAAAATTGGCAAAATATATACATAAAATTTTCCATTTTTAGTTGTACAAAACTAGTGATATAAAGCATTGTCTCATTATTTTGCAGGCAACACCACTATCCATCCTCAGAACACTTTCCTTTTCATAAACTATTAATGAAACTTTGTGTCTACTAAGTATTAACCTCCACTTCCCACTTTCTGCCCTTCTGTTCTTGGCACCTACCATTCTATCATCTGACTTTTATACATTATTTTAGGCACATCGTGTCCTCCTTCTGTTTGGCTACATCCCCAAACCTGAAATAACGTTTTTCTGTTTCCTATGACTCCCCGAACTTTTATAATATATTTTTGTAATGAGGAGATACTTTCCTTGAGTGATTTGAAAAAATATTTTGAACAGTTATCGGCTTTTTATAATCAACCTCTTCTTCCTCCTTGTTTTTTTTTTTTTTCTAGGACTCAGAAGATGAATATGGTCACACAGGAAACAAAGCAAAGTGTTGGCCAGATTACTCTACCAGTGAGAGGTCGACTTCAAAGACCAAGACCAAACGTACAAAAGGCCAGACAGAGGCAAATAATAGAAAAAGGTGAAGCTGAAGGCGTAGCTAAGAATGAAGGATCAGAACTGCAGAAAGATGAAACGAAAAAGTCCCTGACAGTGGTGAGAGGCTTGATCCTTAGCACATACTAAAACAACAAACAATAGGTCAGCCCTGCCTTGTCCTCTCACCTTCTTCTTGTTGAATGCAGCTCTCTGCTGTTAGTGTGTTCTGAAGAGTTTTGTAACTTTCTCTTTGTACCGCAGTAACGAATTTCTCTAGCAAGAAACAGTTATGTGTACTCTTTTGAATGACAGTTTAACCTTTTTAAGAACCTTTCTTACTTATCCTTTTGATGTCTCATCATTTAGCTGAGACTAGCCTTTATCCTCTGGCCTCACCTGAGTGCTGTAATTACAGAATGCACCATCATTCTATTGTGTTTAGCCAATTTCTTGATTTTTCTTTTGCATTCAGTGTGTGGCTGAGGTTAGCCTTGAATTTCTGATTCAGCTGCCTTTGCCTCTCAAATGCTGCAATTATAGAAGTGTGTCAGCTCTTAGTTTCTTTTTGAACATTAATTTATTTGTGTTGTATGTGTGGGGGGTATGTGCATGTATGTACATGTGTATGTACACATATCACAGCACAAATGCATGATCAGAGGATAACTTGTGGAAGTCCATCTTCTTTTCCCATGTGAGTTCTGAGGACTGGAGTCAGGTTGTCATGCCTGGTGCTTTGATTCTCTGAGCCATTTTGCTGGCCCTTATAATCAACTTTTTTTTTTTTTTTTTCAAGATAAGGTTTCTCTGTAGCTTTGGAGCCTGTCTTGGAACTCACTTTGTAGACCAGGCTGGCCTTAAACTCACAGAGATCCTCTTGTCTTTATCTCCTGAGTGCTGGGATTAAAGGTGTGGGTCAACACTGCCCGGTTCTTAATCAACCAACATCTTAAAGTCTTTTGGTACTAGAAAAAATATCTAAGTATTATGATGTCCCAAAATGTTAATTGCAAGTAGTCTTTGCTTTTGTGTTCTTTTCTCTGGGAATTAAGATAAAACCTAGATTAAAAGTCGTTGTGATTCCCCACTTGGATAAAAATTACTTTAAAAAAAAATTGTTAAACTTTGGTGCTGGGGATCAAACCCAGAGCTTTGTGCATGCTGAGCATGCAGTGTGCAGCTGAGCAGTGGGCAGTGCCGGTTAATTTACGTTCTCTGTTTTATAACAGATGGCTCTTAGATTGGTGTGCACGGCTGAGGTAAATGTACAAATTTATTTGAGTACGTGCACATGTGTATGTAGGTGTGGGTCAAATGGTAATATAGGGTATTTTGCTTTATTTTTTCACGTTTAGGGTCCTTCCCTAAACTTGGAGTTTATTGCTTTAGGTAAGCTCTGAGTGGTGGTGTGGGGGTGCACATCTTTAATCCCCAGTACTTGGGAGGTAGAGGCAGGCAGATATCTGACTTTGACACCAGCCTGATATACAGACTTGAGTTTCAGGACAGCGAGGGCTGTTACACAGAGAAACCCTGTTCTGAAAAACATAAAATATATCAGTCCATCACACTAACCAGTTTCATCTTTGCAGGCTAATGCTCATATTGAAGGTGAAGTTGAAGCTATGTCCTCTGGAGTTTCAGAGTACACAGTGAATGAAAGTCACAGCCACGTGGTTCCTGTAGATGAACAAAAAAGGTGAGTTTGCTTTTCATGAGAAAAGCATAAACCCTGTCAAAGACATTTTCTGATTATTACACAATTGGTTTTATGTAACAGTATTTTGAATTTTTTTATTGTGCATTTCATTGTGCTATTGGTTGAACCCAGTACCTTTTACATGCCAGGCAAGTGTTGTAGTATTGAGCTATGGTTCTCAACCCTTTTTAATTTTTTTTTTTGAGATAGAGTTTTGCTAAGTTGCCCAGGCTGGCCTTAAACTTGCTTCTAGGCTAGACAGGCCATGATTTTGTGATTCTTCTGTTTCAGCCTTAGTAGCTGGGATGAAGCTTGTGCCAGCAGGCCCATTTAAATGAGGTTTAAAATTACCTCATTCTTGGCCCTGGCATATGCCCTTCAACTCAGGATTTAGGAGGCAGAGACAGGAGGCTCTCTGAGTTCAAAACTATTCAGGACTGTGTAGAGAAACCTTGTCTCAAAAAAAACAAAACACCAAAAAGAAAAAAAAAATTCTTATTCCTTATTTTTATGCCCATAATTTTGTTGCCTTCTTTGAACTTAGTAATATTTTTTCTTGAATACCTTTTAAATTTATTTATGGTTTTATGGTAGGGGACACATACTCTTGTGGGTTTCTGATCAGACAATAGCTTTCAGGAGTTGGTTCTTCCTTCACCATGTAGGCTCTGGGAATCAGGCTTAGTGGAAAGTAGCTTTACCCACTGAGCCACCTTGCCATCCCCTATACTTATGTTTTCAGAGTCCCATGTGATGACATTTTCCCTTGTAGATTGAATCTATTGACTCTACTACTGACTATACCCTCAGCCCCATGTGATAGCTTTTAATTAAATTGTTTTCTCCAGACACTCCAGATCCTGAAATGTATAAACTAGCATCATAATCATATTAGAACTTGCTATTTTCCCAACAGAATGCTTAGTAGGATTGGCTGCTCTTTTCTATGTATTTTGAGGATTGGTTTCTAATAGGTAAGAAGTCGTGTCAAAGACATTTTCTGATTATTACACAATTGGTTTTATGTAACAGTATTTTGAATTTTTTTAATGTGCGTTTCATTGTGCTATTGGTTGAACATATACACACACACACACACACACACACACACACACAAAATGTTTGCTTTGTATCTGTGTGTTGAGGATTGAACCCAGTGTCTTGCAGTGCTAGCAAGTTACCTGCCACTAAGCTACATCCCTATGCCTATATCAGTATTTTCAGCATCCTAATTTAGGTCCTATCCGTCACTGAAGTACTTCCAGAAGTTCTTAGGTAGCTATTCCAGCTACCTTGGTAGCTTTCCCTTTCTTTGAATGTTTAAACCTTGTTTTTGTCTGAAATGGATTATGTTAAGAACCTTAAGATAAGACCTTTCCATGAACTTTAAGGAATGTTGTAAGATAGACTTGCTGTCAAGCAAGACCATTGCCTGTGTGCTGATGTGTTGTAGCCCAGTTGACGCTTTTGTTTAAAATGCTGTTACAAAATCTTTGTTCAGCTATTGTGATAAGTTTGAAGTGCCTTGAGGTTTTTCTCTGAAAATTACTAAAGTGATAATGACATCAATGAATACCAGAGCTAATGAGTGAAAGTAGAAAAAGATTAATACTATAAACTGTTCCACAGGTATGCAGAAAATGGACAATATAAAGCTTTTGTATTTTCTGTTTCATATATAATGCAATGTTTCATTTTTACATGCTTGGTTTTATTTCTAGTTTATATATAATCCTTTGAACTTAGAATATGTTTGAATCCAGAATTGTTTAATGTTGTATTGATGAAGAATTCTGGTCTTCACCATAACTTAATGAATTTTTCATTTTAGGCATGAAAATGAACCTCATGTCCCTAGTCCAGCACAGTTGTTAAGAAGACGATTCCAAAAGGCTAAACCAAATTTAGGAGGAGCACACCATAGAAAAGAGCAACCAATTGTAGAAAAAGGCACAACAGACCAGAGCACAGACCCAAAACCAGAAGACCATGCGCCACAGAAAGGAGACTTGGACATCCAGCTTCCTCTAAAAGTGAGAGAGGAAATAATAGTGTTGTTAGTGAGTCTGTCGTGTCAGGGTCGTGAGGGAGAGCTATGGGGAAAGTCTTTGCTTTTGTGAAAAGCCACTGATGTTACAAGCTTGTACAGATTTGAAAATTGATCACCTTTGACTTTTTAAGTTTAGAGGTCTAGGCCAGACAGCTAAACCGTATTAATAAAGATTGTTTCCATGGTAATAATTATGTTTTGTTTTTCTTTAAGGAAAAGACAGAGATTCTAACGCCTCTGGAGGTTTCAGCAAGAAAAGATTGTATAGTTTCTGAAGCATCAGGTTCTGCCATTAATGATGCTCAGCTGAAAGCTGTACCATCAGGAGATACCAGGGATGAGATTGTGGAGGACCATCCTACATCATCATTGGGGCTTGAAGAGCAGGGTCTCAGGAAACAAATTAGGTAATATTTTTTTTGAAGACTGAGAATAGGAGATAAAAAGCACTTATTTGTTAAAGAAGTTCCACCTTAATTCAGTATTTTTATTTACAAGCCTGTTTTATTTTTATTTGTAACAATGTACATTCTTTTACCTACCAAATGATAGTGTGCATCACCTCAGTAATTAGAATGCTATTGAGTTTGACTGTAAACAATAATGAAGGGTACTTCCATAATTTTCAACAAAGTGGGAAGGAACCTAAATTCTTGAAAAACAACCTTATTTTTCTAATCTGTTTACCCAGTAAGATAAACAAGTCCCACTGTTTGATTTCATATTCATTATTGATTGGTTCCATGTATTTTGTCTTTTAGTTATTTCCAATTTTGTGTCCATCTCAATAACCATATGGCTGTAGGGCCAGTATTAAAAACTTACTATGCAGCCTTTATAGATATATAACTAAGAATTCACTCTGAATAAGATACTAAGTAATAGTTAATCCCTTTCTTATTTTCATGACATATGTTTTTCAAAGAATAGGTGGGGTTAAGAATAGCTCATGAGCACATTTGTGTAGGACTTTTGAGGCTTAGGTTCAATTCTAGCATCATAAAAGGAAATGTATCTATCATCATCATCATCACCAGTGCTTCACATGTTGGGCAAACATCCTGCCACTGAGTTGTCTTCATAGCCCAAGATCTTTATTTTAAAGGTTGGAACTGAGATTTTGCTGTTAACAGTTTGGCTTTCATTGAGATTATCCTGACACATATATGACTATGTTATTTTGGTTAAACATCCAGCAGTCCGCAACTATTGAAAGAATCAAATTACTCCAAAACTGCTGCGCATCGAAGAACACCTCTCTCTTCTGCCTCTGAGTGTGAGATAGATCACAGTGGGAAAAGAGCACATAGAAAGATGAAACCAAATGTGACCAAAGGGCGCGGACCCAAACGAATCCGAGGTAAGACTGCTAAGAAGGAACCTAGAGCTTCCAAGTCCATGTTGGTGACTCTTCGGGCTTCTCAGAAAGAGGATGAAGAGGATGCTGAGGATTTTGATTCTGACTTTGAGGAGGAAACCTATCATCTTGCCCCAGAAGAATTAAACAAAGCACCAGTGTTTGTACCTGTTGGTCTCAGATCCCCTGAACCAGTGTCTGCTCAGATTGAAGAAACAATGGAAGAGGTAGTTTGTGTTTTGTTTTCTCAGTTTTTCCCACTTTCATCCCCCTTAATGAATGATTATTTCTTTTCTTAGTAATTGTGGTCTGAAATGTCCTTTCTCTAAATGTGTACTGTCAAAAGTAGCTTATTTAGGACTTAGTGTGGCTAGCTTAAGGAAATCAGCAGAAGTGGCCTATATGGCCATCACTCAGTTGTCATAGTCTTTCCTTCACAGGGGTTAACTATGATAAAAACTTGTTTATCTGTAAACTACTTGTATTTGTTAGCTGCTTAATCTTTGTTTTGACTAATTTAAACAAGTTAGCAGGTGTTTTTCTTTTAACTCTGTAATAAGCTTTCTGTGTTGTGGTTGGTAGAGAAGACAGAATCAGTCTCTCCTTTTCTCACCCCTTTTTTGTTTCTCGTTTTTTTTGTTTTGAGGCAGGGTCTCATGTATTTCACATTGCACATTGGCCTTCAAACTTGCTATGTAGTCAAAAGATGACTTTGAACTTTTGATTTTCCTGTGTCCATCTCCTCGTGTGTAGCCATGTACTGCTATGTCTGGTTTAAGAAATGTTGAAGATAGAACTTGCAGCTTCATGTGTATGAGACAAGCACTTTACAACAGAACCATATCCTCAGTGGTTCATCTCTCTGTCTTCCTTCCTTCCTTCTTTTTATCATTACTCGTCATCCAAAAGAACTCCTCATCTTTCGAAACTGAATATATATAGCCTAGGGTGACCCTCCTCCCTCTACCTCCCAAGTGCTGGAATTACAGGTATGTGGTGCTGGTGACGGAACCCAGTGCTTTTATGTACTTGGCGTGATCTCCACCAACTGAGCCACATCCCCAGTCTCTGCTTCTCTATTCTTAGTCCTTTTGGATATAAAATCAGAAATGGATTTGCTAGGATACATGGTCATTCTATATTTGAGGATTTTAAGCAAAAAGAAAAAAAAAGTTTTCCACAGTGGTTACATCATTTTATTTTGTCACCAGTACTGTTCTAAGGTCAATCTCTCTTTATCTTTACCACTATCCATTTCCCCTCTCTTCACCCCTTCTCACTCCCTGACCCCTTGTTATAAGTAGTTATTCTACAGCTGCAGTATGCCCCGGTCTTTTTTAGTAGTGATACACACTTTAATCCCAGAGGCAGGTGGATCTCTGAGTCTACAGAGAGAGCTCCAGGACAGCTAGGGCAGGGTACAGTCTGCTTCCTTGTTTCTGGCCTCACATTCCAACTCTGTAGCTTTAAAGTTTTCTGTTCTTGTTCATTTCATTGTCACTTAGCTGGTTTATTGAGCATAATATCTGAATCAGGACTTAAGATACTTTCTGAGTCATTCGAAACAGAATCAGGGGTTTGCTAAGATAGTAATGATAGAAAAACAATTCAAGGAATATTATGCTACTTCTGTTAAGAAATGATGTAATTCTTGAATCTGTAAAGATACATTTGTTAATAGAAAGAAAAACTTACCTTTAATTTACTTAGGATTAATAATAGCATTTTAAATGTTTAAAGGCAGATGAGTTAGTAGAATTCTTGAAATTAACTGAATAATATTGAAAGTTTAAAGTAAGTATACTGAATGTAAGTTTTAGTCTACACCAAGAAAATACCAAAGAAACATTAGTCTTGTGGAAGGACAACTGGGTAATACTGCACGGAGTTTGATCTATTTCTCCCTGCCACCAGTACTACCACCACTTTGCTAGTAAAATTAACTTTCAATAATCAGACTTTAGGATATTGTCTCTGAATTAATACAGAATATCTTCTTCAGTGGCACTGTCCTTTTTCCTGTTCTGGCAATCAAAGTTAGGGCCATGTAGACATGGACTCTGGATTATGAGTCTGTCATGAATTAAAATTTTCATAGTTGAACAGGGAACTGTCTAAATTGTGTTTCCTTTAGGCTGGAAAGATGACCCATCAGTTAAGGGTTCTTGTTGCCCAATCATGAGGACCATAGTACAGATCCCATCTTCCATATCCAGCAAACATCTGTAACTCTAGCTCAGAGGGATCCAACACCTTCCACTGGCCTCTTTAGGCTCACAGATGTGATCATCTGTAGTGACCCCTACACGTATAAATAAAATGAATCTTTAAAAAAATTATGTTCCATTAACCAGCTGTTAAGTGAAGAGTATAAGTGAACCTGTTACCTTGGGTGTCGGGATTCATGTAACTATGGGTTGGGGAGAGAGGATTGTTGTACCAGGAGTAAGTCATAGCTACTGTAATGTTTATGGTACTGTACAGTTTTGTGTATAGTTAAGGTGTTTTTCCTAAAGTCTGAGTCTGTTGAGGGCAGGGACGAAGTGTTTATAATTAGGATTTGTATGTTTATGCTCATGTGCTTGTATTTTTTAAACTATTATGTAAATGTTAGCAAACGGACTAAATTGAGACAAAGGGAAGGGAATGGGGAGTGAAATGCCAGCTGCTCAGCAGATTAGCTGTAGAGATTTTGAGTACTCGCTGTGGTAGACTTGGACCCCTCGGTAAAGTAGTTTTGCTAAGTTGTTAGTCACTAAGAATTACCGTTTTACTTTTTTAGTTGTGTAATTGTGGCATATTTCTCCATTTTAATGTTTATTTTGGATTATTTTTGTGAAAAACTGAGATGTTTTAATGAATGTATTGTCAAATTGAAATAATAACACTTTTTATGACAGCTTGAGATAACCATGGATGTTGCAGACATGGGCTGTGTAACTGTTGTTGAACATCAGCTTTCAAACACGGATGCAACAACTCAGCATGTGCAAGCAGAAGATTTGCATTCCCCATTGTTTGTGAGTACCTGTGTTCATGCTTGCCTTTCCTTGGGAGTACAGGATTATTGTCTTTATTTTTTCCCTCTCATGTGGGGAACTGTTTTATGAGTAATTGGGACATACGGATTTTCATGGATTTTACTTTTGATTATAAAACTTGTTTTTGTGTTTGTTTTCTAAAGCTCTGAATATTATAAAATTTACCCTCAAAATTCTGTAGCATAAGTCTTTGCTAAATAAACTTTACAGCAACTACACAAAACTAACTATGCTATTATAAATGTAGATAGAGATGGTTTTTAAAAGCTAAGAAAAATTGTTTTTATTTTGTGTATGTGTTTTGCCTACATGTATGTGCACCACATGTGTGCAGCCACTTCAAGTAGCTTTCTCTAGTGGATCTGAGGAAGAAGCCTTCTGTTTCCTTTCTTCCTGCTTTTCTGGAAGTTGCTAGTGCTTTATCATTTCTTGGCATTCTAACCTTGGCTTCCATTGCCTTCTGACATTCTTCCCATTGTTTGTGTTTGTGTCTTTTATTGATGCATTGAATTAAGACCACCTCTCTGGACAGCTGTCTCCTGTGCATCATTTATTAAAATTTGCTACATTTTAAGCCACTCAGTGTAGGAAGTTAGTGTCTTCTCCCAGATTTTAGGGTTTTTTATTTGTTTTTTTTCTTTTTCCTCAAGGTAGGGTTTCTCCGTAGCTTTGGGGCCTGTCCTGGAACTAGCTCTTTTTTTAGACCAGGCTGGCCTGGAACTCACAGAAATCCGCCTACCTCTGCCTTCTGATTAAAGGTGTATACCTGGCCAGACTAGTTTTTATTGGGTAAAATCTGATAGCAGATCTGACTAAGAGTTGAAGGGTTATGACTGTGAGGATCTAAGAATGGTTGGATATGTATAGTAATGATGACATAAAATGAGACAGAAAATCATGTGAGATAAAAGAATTTGGCCTTTATGTTTTTCTGTTCTTATTTCTGAAGCTTTCTGATCAGACATAAATTAAGAAAAGTAACTATTATAACTAAAAGCCTAGAAAGACTTGTACCATGTGATGCTTAAAAACAACAAAAGCATATCGTTTGTTTGGGGTAAACACTAAGGATGTTCTTATCTTTTCCATTTTTTTTAGGAAATGGTCATAGGTGAACAGACCCCAGAAGAACCAGGTAACTGTTAACAAAGAATTGATTATAACTACTCGGTTAACTGTAGCATGGTGATTAGCAGTGGCAGCAGCTTGTTAAAGTGTAGAACAATGGCATTAGCCTGTTACCTTGATAGGAAGCTGGGATTCTCTGAACCTAGCTTTAGAAGCTGAGCCTAGAGTTAATGTTAAATAAAGAAGTTACTTTATGGGCTGGAGAGATGGCTCAGTGGTTAAGAGCATTGCCTGCTCTTCCA
>JAQHUG010000088.1:7335087-7374170 GCA_028555095.1 Dicrostonyx torquatus | reverse complement strand
TCCATCCATCCATCTATCCATTTTCTAGAAGCTTTCCAAATAAGCCCACGGTAGGAGTCAGGGCAGTAGACTATATTACAGATAACTTCTTTTTTTTTTTTTTTTTTGTCTTTTCGAGACAGGATTTCTCTGTGGCTTTGGAGCCTGCTCTGGAACTAGCTCTTGTAGACCAGGCTGGTCTCAAAGTCACAAAGATCCGCCTGCCTCTGCCTCCTGAGTGCTGGGATTAAAGGCGTGAGCCACCACCGCCCAGCACAGATAACTTCTTAAACTAGGTTCCTAGCAAGCCTGTAGGTTACAGGGCGTGGACTTGGAAGGGAGGCGGTGGACAGGGCTGCTGGGTAGAGGAGGCCCTGTGCTTACACCCTACCTGCTGTAAAGCTGGGAAGCCAGCTAGCATTCTAGCACTATGAAGAACTGACCAGAGATGGAAATCACATCATGGAGAGCAAAATGTCTTAGCGGAGCAAAACAACTAGCTGCGTAAACACTGTCCTAAAGTAGGATGCTGAGCGAACAAAATTTGAAAATTCAGGAGACTGAAAAATGCCCTGTTGTGGAATATTACTTTAACTAGGCAAAGGTGTGTCGCGTTTGTTTATACTGCATTTGTTTAATTATGAAAAGATGTGTTGCGATTGCACTTTGCCTGTCTAAGGCACCTGATTGGTCTAATAAAGAGCTGAATGGGCAATAGGGAGGCAGTGGAGGGATAGGTGAGGCTGGTGGGCAGACAGAATAAATAGGAGCAGGCAGCTAGGCTAGGGAGAGAAGAATGAAAAGAACAAGGAAGAAAGAGAGAGACGAACCCAGGGCCAGAAGCCAAGCAGCAGCCAGCCAGACACAGAAGAAACAGGAAAATGAGACAGAATGAGAGAAAGGTAAAAAGATCTGAGGTAAAACATAGATGAAGGGAAACATCATAACAAGAGCTAAGATAAGGCCGAGCATTCATAATAATAAGTCTTTCTGGCGTGATTTCGGAGCTGGTTGGTGCCCCCCCCAATCTTGATAATGTCCCCTTTACCTTTTCCTGCTTCTCAAGATTAATATTTTCATCTGAGCCACGCAGACAATATCTAAGCTTGTACAAGCATATAGTTTTGTTCTTATTGTTACTTTTTAGAACTTTTCAATTTAATTTTTTATTTTTTTGAGACAGGATCTCATATAGCTCAGGATGGCTTCAAACTGACTGTAGCTGAGGAAGACTTCAACTCTGGATTCTCTTGCTTCTACCCCTCAGGTTGTTTTTAGAATGTAAGCCATGATGCATCCCTTCCTCCTGCTTCTCCTGCCTCTTTCTGGTTTCTCCGTCCTCCCCCCTACCCCTGCCACTGATTGAACTTTATTCTTGTATTCTTATCAACAATCGACTATGTTTGCATTGGTTAGAATCTCAGGATAGTGACTGATGATGGCAGGGACAAAGCAGATGGCATCTGACCCTTCAAGAGTGGTTAGCAAAGCACGGTGTGGTGGGCACAGCTGTAATTTTTGCACTTGGGTGGTAGAGGTTGGAGGGTCTGAAACTGAGTGTCATTCTCAGCTACATAATGAGTTTAGGCCAGCCTGGGCTATGTGAGACTCTGTCCAAAACAACAACAACAACAAAACCAGTTCCTTAAATGGGAAAGTAACCCCTCCCCAGAGTGGGGGGAAAGGCTGGGCAGCGGTGGCACACACCTTTAATCTCTGCAGTTGGGAGGCAGAAGCATGTGGATCTCTGAGTTTCAGGCCAGCCAGGGCTACACAGAGGAAACACTGTTTTGAAAATAACGAAAAAGGGGGAGGGGACAGCAAGCTTTTACCATTTAAATTCAATAGCTGTTTAAAGAAGAGTGTATGGGTGGCCCAGACTGGCGCTGAAATGAAATAACACGATTAGGACTTAAAACGGGGCTCTGACTCGGAGAGGGTGAGTCAGAGGGGCTGGTGGGCCTAAGAGAGAGCTGTGCAAGTGAGCAGAAATGGATCTTTCTACAGGATGGGGTGGCCACATGGATGGGGTAATGGTGGCCTGTGTGATATCACACAGCTGGCATACGTTGGTCCTTTTCTGTTTCGCAGTCTGGGGTTGCATCACATGTACTAGGCAAGGTCTCCACCTCTGCCACACTTTCAGTCTTTGATTGTTTTTAATATTTATGCGTTTATTATTGTTATGTGTATATGTGTGTGCTTGAATAAATTTATGTGCCCTGTGTTTGTAAGTGCCTGTTGAGGCCAGAAGACGGCTCTTCTGGAGTTAGGGGTGGTTGTGAGCTGTCTGTGGGTGCTGGGAACCGAGCTTGAGTTCTCTGCGAGAGTGTCAGTGCTCTAAACCTCTGCTCCACCTCCGCAGCTTCTGTGCCATGTTTCTTGACTCTGACTTTGGCTAAAGGATAAATACTTTATAACATTCCGGTCTCCCTCCCTCTGTGCTTCTGTTTCAGGAGAACTATGAGCAGATGAAAGAGCTAGTGAGTCAACTTCAGGAACGAGCCCAGTATATAAGACTAGGTAAGGCCCATGTCTGTCTGTCTGTCTGTCTGTCTGTTTTACAGCCTGCTGCATACCCCAGGCTGGTCTTGAACTCCTGATTTTCTTGCCACAATCTCCAAAACACTGAGATTACAGTCATGTGATAATACTCCCAACTACAAAGTAAGATTCTCAGTCTATTGCAGGCCCCTACTGTGCAAGGAGCAATGTGAATTTTCTAGTCCTCATGAAAAACTATTCCCCCAGTGTCCTCACTGGTAGAGTCTGCTTCACTGTACCTGTGCTCGGGGAGTATTGTTGCATCCTTGGGTATTGCTACATTTAGAAGACAGCTTTCCTCTGTTGCAGTAATGAGAGAAGGAGAAATATAAAAAGCATTCTATGTATTTGTTTTCTTTAAGAAGTTTATTCAAGGCGTGGCATACGAACAGAGAGGCCACCTAAAGGTACTATGTTAGGGAAGAAAGGACCTCAGTATTGGTCCTGGAGAAAGTTTTGAGAAGTGTGCCAGAGGTTTGTTTTATTGCTAAGCACTTTGGTTATATTTTTTGTTTATTTCTGAGATTAGGCATCTTATAGCCAGACTGGGCTTGGACGGTGACCCTGGACTCCTGATCCTCCCTGCTTCCACCTCTGGTGCTGAGATTACAGGTGTGCACCATCGTGGCCAGTTGGTTAGGAACTTGACCAGTAGTTAGGAGGAGAGAAAAGACAGTTTTAATCATACTGTCTTACAACTAACTCATTTTGAGAGAAGAAATAATTTATGATATAGCTTTCTTGGTAGCCTAAAGGTAGATTTACTCTTAAGAATTTCCTGTGTACCTCTTAAGAAAAAGGTACTCCTCGTGCAGCCAAGATCCCTGACTTGAAAAATAATGCTGTATTTAGAAGCTTGTTTAAATGGGTATGGACATAATTTTATCGTCATCAACAAAGAAATGGCACTTTTAAATAGTTGACTACTTTATTAGGCCGAGGCTGTGTTAAAACACATTTGTGGACAACAGTTAAAAGCATTTTCTGGGAGCTTGATGCTTCTGGGAGCTTCTGGGAGCTTGTGTCTGTCTTTTAGACACATGCTGGGGATCCAAACTCAGGTCCTCATATTTGCATGACAGGAATTTACTGATTGAACCACCCCCCCAGACCCGAGTGCATGTGTGTGTGTATTTATGCATTTGCCATTAAAAAAAAAACCTTAATTTATTTACTACAGAAAACTGACATCTGATATATCAAGTGATTTAAAAAAAATAGTAGCCCATTTCACGAGGTACACTGAAACTTTTTATTTTTCTCTTTATTAATTATATATTTATTCGGCTTTTTGAGACAGGGTTTCTCTATGTAGCTCTGACTGTCCTGGAACTCACTCTGTAGACCAGGCTGGCCCCAAACTCAGAGGTCCAACTGCTTCTACCTCTCAAGCCCTGGGATAAAAGGACTGCGCCACCACCTGGCCCACTGAACCTTTTCTAAAGCACCATGTTTGGAGTGGAGCATTGTGTGTGAGTGCATTCAGTGAGAGAGAAGCCTAGTTCATGTCTGTTTGCTCTAATCTAATCGTGCTTTTATTGCAGGAGGCAGCGAGCAAGCCCGGGCCCGGCACACGTCAAGAGGAAAGCTGTTACCCAGAGACAGAATCGACAATCTCGTGGACCCAGGGTTGGTACTAGCACCTGTTACCTCAGCGTGTCCTGTTCTGCTGGACAGCCCATCAACAAATGGTTTTAAATTTGGGTTCTTATCTATTTATTTTTAAGAGAAAACAAACTCTCTTTATTTCATCATACATACCCAATCTAAGTTTCCTCTACCTACCTCCTACCCCAACTCCCATCCACTCCCCAGAGAGGGCAAGGCACACCGCCCCGGGGAAGGGAAGGTCCAAGACCCTCCCCACTATATCTAGGCTGAGTGAGGTGTCCATCCAAAGAGAACAGGCTCCCAAAAAGCCAGCACAAGCAGCAGGGACAAATCCTGGTGTCCATTCCCGTGGTCCCTCAGTCTGCCCCAGCCAGGCAACTGTCAGTCACATTCAGAGGGACTGGTTCCATCCCATGCTGGTTCCTTCCCTGTCTGGCTCCCATTAGCTCAGGTAGACTGTTTCAGGGGGTGAACCCTTCGTGGTCTTGACCACTTTGCTCATAATCTCTTACTCTTCAACCGGACCTTGGGAGCTCAAGAGCACCACACATTTACTGAGAGAACGGGACGAATGGAACAGGGAATGACATGGGCAGACACCTCTGCCCTGCTGGAGTTCCCGTAAGGCCAGAGGGAGACGGGGAAAAAAGTGGTGAACGTCTTGAACTGTGTAATATACTAGAATGAGGCAAGGGTTGTGGGAAGCAGAAACACCAGAGCCACAGCTCTGCAGCGGGGTGCTGGGTGTGTTTGAACAGTGTCCAGGGACTGGTGGAGCTGAAGCGGGCGGTGTGGAGGGGATTCTGAGCACCTGTGGGCTGTTGGTTCCGACTCTCAGAAAAAGAGCGAACTGCAGTACGGGTTCAACAGGACTTGTTGAGTTTCCAAGTCACATGTTGCGTGATGATATTTACTGTACCAGACCCATAAGATTGGGCTGCCTGGTGACATTGCACTCTCTTAGTTTGTGTTCATATAGTTTTGTTATTTTTCTTGGAAGTGAGAGAGACTTCCCATGGTGTCTACTTCCTGGATTATATTTTTTATTTTTATTTTATTTTATTTTTTATATTTTAAAGTGTGACATGTGACTGTGACACTGATATTCTGGCTGCTGTGCTGGGCATGGACTGTGAGCAGTGGGGGTGGCTTAGGTGGAAAGATGGAGGGGCGAGGGTGCCGAGCTCTGGATGGATTATAAACAGTAGAGAGTTGACCTGGTATATCTCCTGAAGGATGGGTCATGGAGTTCAAGGAAAAAGGTGGGTGTATGTATGGGGTATTTTTTTCTTTTTTTTTTTCCTTTTTGACTTTTGTGTTTTAAGATAGGGTCTCATGTAGCTGACTTCAAAATCACTGTATAGCTGAGAACCTTGAGGCCCCTTCCCTATCTTGAAAGCACTGCAGATTAAACCTAGGGCTTCACTCAAACTGTCACTGTCACTGAGATACAACCCTAGCCCAACCATGAACTTCTGACCTTCCCTCCTCTGTCTCCCTCGGGATGGGATGACATAAAGGGATGCACTCCCACACTTGATTTGCGTGGTGCTGGGCATTAGGTAAGACCTGCCACAGCTGGGCTGTACCTCTAAGCCACCGTGTACTTCAGACATCCATATTTGTATGAGAGCACACATGGGTGAGCGTGGGTGTCTGTGTGGAAGTCAGTTTTCTACTATCTTATATGATCCAGGGATCAACCCCAAGTTGCAGGCCTGTATGCAAGTGCTTCTACTCAACGGACCTTCTAGGGCCCCTAGCACAAATTCCTTTAGCCCATTTTTGTGCAAATCTGCATCAGAAAAGCAAAACAAAAGGCAGTCGTACCAGACCGAGCATTCTAGGCCTCTTCCCCCAGGTGTGTCTTGAGCACCTGTGAGTGAAAGGTGGACAGTACGGTGAGCGCTGGAGAAGAGCCCGGGATGGGGAACGGCCTGCTTCTGGAAATCCCAGATCTGCCATTTACTGCTTATGTGAACTGAGGCTAGTAACTGGGTTCTGATTTCCTCATTACAAAGTGTTTATGAAGCACACAGAAGAGAGCCAGGCACATGGTGAACACTCCCTGCTCTCCCCTTTTGCGTTGCACTTACCAGTAAGTTCCAGTATTCTGTTGTAGCCCACCACCCGGTTGTACCATGTAAATCCCTATGGCATGTTTGTCAGGTCTTATTTTAGAAATCTTTTTGTAGATTTTTATGTTTAATATGCATATTTGAAATGCTTCCCTGTTTTAAAAAAAAACTTTCCATTCTTATGTGTAACTTTTTAAATACAGATATTTAATTTAGACAACATCCTTTCTTCCGCTTAGGTCTCCCTTTCTGGAATTCTCCCAGTTTGCAGGTTACCAGTTATATGGTGACGAGGAAGTCCCTGCAGGTGGCATCATTACGGGCATTGGACGAGTATCAGGGTGAGTATTCTGCCTGTGCTCAGTGTGAGGGGCAGTGTGAATGCAGGCGCCTGGCACCCACCCTGCATTTGGCAGGTGCCTGGCACCCACCCTGCATGTTGGCAGGCAAGCTTTGTGCTCGTAAGACCTGAGCATCTCAGATAAGTATAAGGTTCCTCTCTGGAGCTCAGAGACCACAAACTGAAGGAGAAAAATAAAAATTAGCCAGTTTCTGGATCCAGTTTAGACTTCCCACTTCCCCCAGGTATGGGCTTTTTAATTTTTTTATTAAAAGTTTTTTTCCATAATGTATTTTGATCATATTCTTTCCCCTTCCCCCAGTCCCTCCCAGGTCCTCCCCACTTCTCTACCCATACAACTTCATGTTTTTTTTTCTCTCTCTCTAAGAGAGAGAGGGGGGGGGGAAGAAAAAGAAAAGAGGACAAAAAAAAAAACCCAGACAAACTAAAACAAAAAACAACAACAAAAAAACCCCAATCATTAAAGCCATGTGGTGGGACACACCTTTAATCCCAGTACTCGGGAGGCAGAGGCAGGCAGATTTCTTGAGTTTGAGGCCATCCTGGTCTACATGGTGAGTTCTAGGATAACCTGGGCTAAGTAGAGAAACCCCTTCTCAAAAATCAAAAAGAAAAGAGAAGGAAAAGAAGATCAGTAGCACAAAAATGTATTCGGAAGAGGAGGCAGAAGATTATGTGAGCCAGGAAACAGCTGCTTTCAGACACAACGGAACTGATACAAGGAACTCATAGAGACTGTGGCAGCATGCGCCCTACACGTGTTTAACCACATAGAACCCCAGCACTGAGAATGTCCTACCCCTACCAAGAAACTATTTGCAACTGACACCTGCTAATAAATAAAAAGTCTTCTCTGTTGGCATGCTGACTTTTACAAGCTCTCCTATCTAAACTCTTGCATAGCTGGTGAATACAGCTGTTTTAGAGGAGCAGGTGTCCGTTGTGTCCCCAGGCAGCCTCACTATGACCTTCTTTTCTGCTCAGTGGCTAGGGCTCAGAGCTCAGACAGCACAGCTCTTCCTGGCTCTGCCTGGCTGTGTTGGCTGGCACACCCAGAGGCAGAGGTGGATGCAGGTGGATGCAGGTGACTGATGGCATATGGGCAATGAACTTTCAGGCTGCAGCCAGCAGAGGGCTTGGGGTTTGTGCTAGCCTGCTGGGTGCTCAGCCACAGCAGGATCACTGAGGAGGAAGGCCTGGTTCCTGTGCTCGCTCTCTTCTTACTCATCACGTGGCTTACAAACAGAAGCAGGCTCTTTTACCCATCAGCATGGACCACACTCGCACCAAGACTATGAAGAAGGTGATGCAGGTCATCCTTGAGAAGTACTGCATGTGCCTGGGTAATGACTTCCACACCGACAAGCGCGTGTGCGGGATCACCATTATCTCAAACTGTGCAACAAGATAGCCGCTATGTCGCGCGTCTGACGAAGAGGATTCAGAGAGGTCCTGTGAGAAGGGGCTCTTATCACGCTGCGGGAGGAAGAGAGAGAAAGGAGAGAGAATTCTGTTCCTGAGGTGTCAGTCCTGGATCAGGAACCCATTGAGGTAGTTCCTGACACCAAGGACATGCTGAAGCTTCTGGACTTTGGCAGTCTCTCCAACCTAAAGGTCACTCAGCCTAAAGTTGGGCTTAATTTAAAAACACCGCATGGAGCTGTTTGAGTCTGTGCTGTCATATTTTCTCTCTTTTTCTTTTTCTTTTTCTTTCTCTTTTTTTTTTTTTTGGTTTTTCGAGACAGGGTTTCTCTGTGGCTTTGGAGCCTGTCCTGGAACTAGCTCTTGTAGACCAGGTTGGTCTCAAACACATAGAGATCCGCCTGCCTCTGCCTCCCGAGTGCTGGGATTAAAGGCGTGTGCCACCACCGCCCGGCCCTGTCATATTTTCAATAAACCTGAAAACAACTTTGAGAAAAAGAAAACAGAAGCAGTTACTAAAAGTTTATTTCTATAACTAAATAATGGGTGTGGATGGACAAAACCACACAGACGCATGTCAGAGTATTTTTGTGAACTGAGTTTATTTCCCTTTCTGTCGCGTGTCTGTGGGGGACTGATGATGGACATATGCCACCATGCCAGGTGTATGTGACACTGGAAATCGAACGCAGCCCTTCAAGTGTAACATGCAATACTCTCCCAGCTAATCTACATACACAGCCCTTTGTACTGTGCTATTTAAAATGTGTATTTATTGTGACTTCAAATAACACAGATTTATTTTAGAAAGTGTGTGTGGTTTGCTTCCTATGGACGAAGTAGTAAAGAACATTGTTTTTCTTTTTTCTTGTGGTGCTGGAATTTGAACTCTGTGCTGTGTATATTCAGGGGAAGTGTCCACTGAGCTCTGTCCTCAGACCTTGGTTTTTTAAAGACAGAGTCTTACTCTTTTGCCCAGGTAGGCCTTGAACTCACTGTGTAATTGATTTCAAACTTTGGATCCTTCTGCCCCTACTTCTTAAGTGCTGGGATTACAAATACCACTACATACAGCTATTAAATCACCTTTGAGAATATGAAAGACATATCTTAGTACTACTGGCAATTTATTCTCATTTTTTTCTACTTTTTTAAATTTATTTTTCGATTAAACACGTGAGTGTTTTTGTCTGAATGTATGTCTGTGCACCATGTGTGTGCCGGTGCCTAGGGAGGTCAGACAAGGATGATGGATTCCATGAAGCTGGAGTAACAGATGCTTGTGAGCCACCATGTGGGTTCTGGAATCAAACCTGGGTCCTCTCAGACAGCAGGCAGTGTTCTTAACTGCTGAGCCATCCCTCTAGCCCCATTTGTTTTCTTTCTTTAAGGGACACTTTATAATTTATTTATTTTTATTTTATGTGCATTGGTGTTTTGCCTGCATGCGTGTCTCTCTGAGGTGTCAGATCTTCTGGTGCTGGAGTTACAGACAGGTGTGAGCTGCCATGTGGGCTGGGAATTGAACCCGGGTTCTCTACAAAAGCAGTCAGCGCTCTTAACCACTGAGCCATCTCTCCAGCGCCTTAAAAAGACACTTTAAAGATTTATTTTAAGAGAGTTCCTTGCCCTACAGAGTAGAATTTTCAAAAAGACATCATCCTCTTGTTCGGATCCTTTCATTTCAAGAACTATAGTGAGTGCTGGAGAGATGGCTCAGTGGTTAGAACACTGCCCGCTCTTCCAGAGGACTGGGATTCACTTCCCAGCACCTATGTGCAGCTAATATTTGTCTGTAACCCCAGTTCCGGAGGACCCAACACTTCCTTCTGGTACTCCTTTGGCACATATGTATATATGTGGCACACAGATATACATGCAGGCAAAACACCCAGATCCATATAATAAAAATAAATACACTCTTTAAAAAAATGAACCGAAAGAACCTTACAGAACGGTGGTTTAGGTTAATGCCACAATACTAATGGAGGACTAATGATTCTTTAAAAATCAAATGTGAGTGTGTAATATTATTGAAAGTAAATTATTTTCTGTTGGATTAATGAATGTGAACCTTGATTAAAGCATGGTTTTACAGCAGGAGGCCATTGACTAATGAGTGGCAGTGGAGACTCGCACCAGAAGTTGAAAACTGCGTTGCATGCTATCCTTATAATAAGCTGAGTTGCTTTTAATTTTGCAGAAATCTCATAGTCTCTTTCAATGGAACTTCTGCCTTTCAGAGTAGAATGCATGATCATGGCCAACGATGCCACTGTCAAAGGAGGCACCTACTACCCAGTGACGGTGAAGAAGCACTTACGGGCCCAGGAGATCGCCTTGCAGAACAGGCTCCCGTGCATCTATCTGGGCAAGTCACAAGTGCGCTGGGAGCTGTTTTAGCTGGGAAAATGGGAGACTGTAGAAGGCTGTGGGTGACGTCATTACTGGGTGTTTTTAAAATACTGCTGGTTCCTCCTGCAGTTAGAAAGGAATCTAGTGTTGGCTGAGGACTGGGGGCGAAGGTAACTAAGAACGGGAATTAGCGGCTTGTGTGCTGGCTTCCCCTGGGTATCTTATTTTTCTGTTAACTATAATTACTCAAACTATTAAAAATAGCTAATATTTATGGATCTCTTGGGAGTCAGGCACTGTATTAAGTCCTTGAATATTACATAACTTGAATAGGTTGTAATTTAAGATACAGTTGATTTCCAAAGAAAGCCAGTCTTTATTTGAAAGTAAACTACATTTGCATTAAAGTCTATTTTGAACAGAATCTAAAAGCAAAGCAATTTAGAATTGGCAGCTTCTGGATAGTGGTGTAGCTTGCCAAGACGCTTGCCTACGTTATTCATTTGTAAACATTGGGACAGGTCGTAATAGAGATTTTTTTTTTCTTTTTCTGGAAAAGTACACTTGCCTGGTTGACTCAGTGTGAACTTCTTTGCACATAGAAAACAGCAAATGCAGCCAAACTGCCTGCATGCTCCTGCCAGTCTCTAGAGGGGCAGCTAAACTGAAGAATATTGACATTGTTTCTCTTCAGAGAGGTCATCTTTAATGGCAGACAGGATGCAGAATATTAAATAATAAAAGACAGTGACTGTAGGCAATAATAGTAGGTGTAGGATTAATTTCTAACTCTTTCTCTCTTTTTTTGAGACATGGTCTGCGTAGCTTTGGCTAGCTTGGGGCTCACCGAGCTCCTCCACCTTCCCGAGTGCTAGGGTTATGAAGATGTGCGCCGCCACACCTAGCTCTTGGTTTTCTTTTTAACATATTCATGATTTCATGTCCTCATAACTCCATGAAATGGCTACTATTGTTCATTTCGTAGCTATGGAAGTTTGAGGTGTTTAGAATGGCCAGGAAACTCGTTTCATCTTATCATCACATCCCTACGAAATAAGGAGTTCTGTTTTCAGACAAAAATCTCCCTGTGTAGCCCAAGCTGGCTTCACATGCTTGGTCATCCTGAGTAGTGGTAGGCACTGTTGCCTGTTTGTCAGTTTGTAGTAAATCTTAATGCTTAGGAAGCTGAGGCCCAGGAGGATCACAGCATGAGCCATACAGCTAAACCACTTAAAGAAAAATAAAAAGGGGCTGGAGAGATGGCTCAGTGGTTAAGAGCATTGCCTGCTCTTCCAAAGGTCCTGAGTTCAATTCCTGGCAACCAGATGGTGGCTCACAACCATCTGTAATGAGGTCTGGTGCCCTCTTCTGGCATGCAGGCACACACACAGACAAAATATTGTATACATAATAAATAAATAAGTATTAAAAAAATAAAAATAAAAAACGAGAACTAGTACAAGAAAGCAATATACAAATTACCCATTAATCCTTTAGTGGTTCTTGTATTGGTCTAGGAAGATGCAGCTTCAGTTCTGCTGGCGAATTCATGGTGTTTCTGGGTCTTTGGCTGCTCTTTAAGGGACAATGTCCTGAGAAGTTTATGTGGAGTTTTACTGAAGGTTGGAAAGCCAATGTGTTGGAAGGAAAGCTTTGGTCGTGTTTGGGGGTCTGAGACTCTGGGGTCTACGTATTGGTGCACCGGCGCCGGGAGCTTTTGTGACTGAGAGTAGGAGCTAGTTATCTTAGACCCTAGTGGATCTAATTAACTGTGGCCATTTGCTGAGCTGTGCTCATTTCTCTCCTTTTCCTCATACAGTTGACTCGGGAGGGGCCAACTTACCTCGGCAAGCAGACATCTTTCCAGATCGAGATCACTTTGGCCGCATATTTTATAATCAGGCAATTATGTCTTCTAAAAATATCACACAGGTAATTTCTCATTAGTCAAATACGGGTTTTGTTTGTCTGTTTAGAAAAAAAAAACCTCCAAATGTCATATCTATCCTGATGAAATAAAAATAAAGCAGAATTTAGTCGGGCGAGATGGCTCAGAGAAGTAGATACTCCTGCCACCAAGCCTGTGACTTGAGTCCCAGCTCTGGGATCTGCAGGTGGAAGGGAGAACAGACTCTCTCTCTCTCTCTCTCTCTCTCTCTCTCTCTCTCTCTCTCTCTCTCTCTCTCGGGTTCGTCTCTGACCTGCACATGCACAGGGTGGAACCTTACCCACTGCCGCACACAAAATAAATGAATAAACATAATAAAAACCAGAATTGAATATCTAATGTAAGAAAGATTTGTAACCTATCTTCAGTGTGAACTTTTACTAATGGCAGGCATGTTCCTGGATTATAATGAATGTTCGTTGCTGAAGGAAAACCGGTTTGAAAAGAAAATCTTTGAAGGACTAATCTATTAGTGCAGAAGAAACTTTAGCGTATGGGTAAAGAGCTACGCAGAGATAAGTTTATACTGACGTTGCTTATTAGAGCAAAGGATAATGAATTGATGGGTATCATTAGAAGATTCATAATGGTGTTTGGCTGTTCAAACCAGTGAACTAGAACGCACGCATCAGTAAGTAAACCCCAAAGCTGTGTTGAGAATCAGCCGTTAGGCAGTCGTAGAGCCAGTGCTCGTGGGTGCGACAGTTGGGTGCTTGAGACCTTAATGTGCCGTGCTTGTGTGTAAGTGTGCTTGGAGAACAGCACACTCGGCTGTGAACAGTGTGGCGCTGAGGAAGGAAGGAGGAAGATGCGGCGTTCAAGAGGATTGTGGGGACTTAAGTTATAAATCTGAAATATTTCATTTCCGTGACGTTCTCAGAGGGTGTGAATAGAAAGCCATGGCAAAGGTCTTGTTGGATGTAATTGTCCTAAGGACTGTGAGATGGGATGCTTCCAGACGCCCTCCACATCTCTGCCTCCAAGCCTCAGGGTTCTGCTGTCTCTGTAGGTTTTCTGTTAATGCCTCAGTGTGAAATAGAAATGTGTGTGTGGTTTCTGCCTCTGGTTGCTGGTTAGGAAAAGTTAGGGTTCCCATGTTTGGTCTCTGTCCTGCTCCTGAGAAGACCCTGGTAGATAAGGATGCCAGGAACATCTTTCCTGGGCAATTGGAACATCCTTTCTTCTCATGAGGCCACTCCTGATTGAGGTTGGCAATCAGAAAGACAAAGCCATGGTGAGAAGCTTGGCGCCTTCACCGCCTGCCTCCAACCTTCTGGAGGAGAAGGGCTGGGAATAAAAATGATCCCTCATGCTTGCGTGATGAAGCCGCCATACAAATCCCTCCTGCAAAGCCCTAGGGGGCTTTCAAGAGCTTCCCACGTGTTCTGAGAGGGTGGCAGATCTCAGCTCCTTAGAGACAGAGGCTCCTGCACTCGGAGCTCTCCCAGGCCCTGTCTGTGTATCAGCCCTAAGCTGTTTTCTGTGGCCTTTATTAATTAACCAGCAGGTAGAAGGGAAGCATTTGCTTGAGTTCTGTGGGCCATTCTAGCGTATTAAATGTAAGGAGAGGCGGGCGGGTGGTGAGAGCTCCGGATTATGGCTAGGCAGCCTGAAGCTGGTACTAATGCCTGTGTTTGGCATTTGAAGTGGGGACAGTCTAGCAGGGCCTGGTGCTCTCTGCAGACAGTGTCAAAACTGAATTGGATAAGGGGACACCCAGTTGGTATCCAGGTGAGGACTGATTACGTGGTGTGGGAAGAGCACCCTCCCTCATCTAATGGCAGAAGTGGTCAGTGACTCTATGAGAGAGCAGGCGAAACACACGTTTTCTGGGCTCTCCTGGCTCAGCCAGACCTGAGCCCATTACCATCCCCTGCTTGTCCGCTTGGTGCTGTCTTCCGATTATTTTATGTGTGTGTTTGAGTGACTGCATGGGTCTGTGTGTACGTCTGGTGCCTGTGGAGGTTAGAGAAAGGTGTCAAATCTCTAGTGTTACAGGTGGCGATGAGCTGCCACCTGAGTGCCAGGAACCAAACACGGGCTCTCCTCAAGAGCAGTGTGTGCTCTTACCATAGAGCCGTCTCTCAAGTTCTGATCTTCCTTTCCTGCTGTGGGATTGGTACTTCTCTGTCAGCCTTGATTCTTTGCTTTTCCCCTTACTTAAACATTTTTAGGTTCAAAATATTTATCTTTTTCATTCTTTGGATTTCTACGGCTATTCTTTTTTTTTAAAAAAAATATTTATTTATTTATTATGTATACAATATTCTGTCTGTGTGTATATCTGCATGCCAGAAGATGGCACCAGACCTCATTACAGATGGTTGTGAGCCACCATGTGGTTGCCGGGAATTGAACTCAGGACCTTTGGAAGAGCAGGCAATGCTCTTAACCACTGAGCCATCTCTCCAGCCCCCTTCTATGGCTATTCTTACCTTTTCTTTCTAGACAGGTCCTGGCTGATTTCTCATACTTTATTGTTGGTTCTTTGTGATTGGAGCAATAACAGATGAATTTTTTTTTTTATTTTGGTTTGGCTTTTGGTTTTTTTATGAGTGGGGGTGGTTGAGCAGGATTTTGCTGTAGTTTTGAAGCCTGTCCTGGAACTAGCTCTGTAGACCAGGCTGGCCTCGAACTCACAGAGATCCACCTGCCTCTGCCTCCCGAGTGCTGGGATTAAAGGTGTGCACCACCACTGCCCGTCATCATATGAATTTTTATATCTTCACGAATTTCCCTGAGGTAGGACATGTTAATATTTATTAAAAGATGATCTCCCTGTAACTGTTAAACCAAATGCTAACACATTAACTGATTTTATCTCCTTTCCCTCTCCCCATCTCTTTCCATCCCACCTTTCCCAGAACTAAGGAGCAAACCCACGTCCTCAGGCTGTACCACTGAACCACATCCCCAGCCCCTTTCTTATATTTTGTCATTTAAAACTATGGCTTAGAGTGAGTAAAAGCATCTTTAACCATGTATTATATAAGTCAACCCTCTGCAATGCTATGCCTTGGATATGGCTTGTCCACTGAAGGATTTTTCTGGAAACCTAGTCTTGACAGTGCTGAAGTGGTAGCCCTTTAAGAGGTGGGTCTAGTGAAGGTGGGTCGGCCGTGGAGTGCTGCCCCCAAAAGGGTCGATTCCTTCAAGAATGAATTTTATATTTTATGTTATTAAAGTATGAGTGTGGATCCCTCTGGTCTCTTGTGTCCTAGCTTGTCATATGACCTTTCTTCCTGTCGTGTGTTTCTGCCACGATGCCACCAGACATACTGTGATGTAGTTAGGTCCTTACCAGGTGCTCAGCAGTTAAAAGCACTGATTGCTCTTCCAGGGGACCTGGGTTCTGTTCCCAGCACTCACATGGCAGCTTACAACTGTAACTCCAGTTCCAGGGGATCCCACACCCTCACACAGACATGCATACAGGCAAAAGACCAATGCACATGAAATACATACAGATTATAAAAGGGGGTGCCTGATCTTTCACCCTCCGAAACTTTGACTCAAATAAATCATTTTTTTTTCTGTGTAAAATATCCAGTCTCAGGTATTGTGTTTGAACACAGAACAGACTAAGATATAAATCTGGTTATGTTGTTTATACGTTTTGGCAATGATCAATAGTTACCTCACTCCTATCCTATTTCCTACCCCAAGATTGTATTTTACTTAATGTCATTAACCTTGCCCATTGTAGATCTATTTATCCACTTAGCTCTAAGAATGTATCTCTAACAATCTTATCTTTGTAATTTCCTGTATATTTTCAGAAGTAAAAGTGATGTTGACAGATATCTAGACCTTTCATTTGAATTTTGCTTCGAAAGAAAAGAGACTTTTTTAGGTCAAAATATTTATCTTTTTTATTCTTGGAATTTCCACGGCTATTCTTACCTCTTCTTTCTAGACAGGTCCTGGCTGATTTCTCATACTTCATTGTTGGTTCTTGTGATTAGAGCAATAACAGGTGAATTTTTATATCTTTACACATTTCCCTGAGATGAGACATGTTAATATTTAGTAAAAGGTAGTCTCCTGTAACTGTTAAGGCAAATGCCCACACACTGACAGGGTGCACTGGGTCCTCACCTTCATAGCCTCTTGTTTCCTTATTGCATGATGGGCCGAGGGACCCCCTCATCTACTTGAGCTTAAAGACCTTAGAGATGGGGGTCCAACCTTTCTGAGCTCCTGTCTGAGGCCTCTCTGCAGCCCTGTACACACTCAGGCTGGCCCCTGCTGGCCCGTGCAGCTGCTGACTTCTCACGTACGGGGTTCATAATCTTCAGCCTCACTCTCTGACTACCTTTCGTTGCCAGCTGTAGTCCCCTGCCACAGCTTGCAGGAAGCCTCTCCTTTCACCCGAGCCTCAGCAGCCATCAAGGTGTTTTTGCTTTGACTAGAAGTTAGTCTCTGTTGAAATAGGCTTTATTTACTAGCTGTGTGAAAGTGCAGTTTCTCGGCTGTCCCCCCCCCCCATTTGCTCTAAATTTCGAAGATGGTTAGATGATTACCAGTGGTCCCTCTTGGATCTTCCCTCCACCTTCTGTTCTCCTTGACTTAGCTCAGTATTTTTTTTTTAAAGTTTTTATTGAATAATATATTTTTATGTGCTCTCCTCTATTCCTTCCCTCTCTCCTACTCTCTCCCATGATCTCCACACTCCCAATTTACTCAGGAGATCTTGTCTTTTTCTATTTCCCATGTAGATTAGATCCAAGTATATCTCTATTAGGGTGTCTTTGTTGTTTAGGTTCTCTGGGATTGTGTAGCTCAGTATTTTTGAAGTTGACCTCTTTGACTGCCTTTGTTTCAAGCATCTATGATCATTCTGAGTGGGTTAAATGAGCTGAAGTCATTGTTTTAAAAAAGGATTTCAATAAAGATGAGCAGAAGCTGAGAGAGATGAAAGCAATGTATCTGGTGACATCAGGCTCTGAAAGGATCGAGGAGGAGGCATTCTGAGTAAGATGGACTTCCTGCATTCTGTGTGCCCTTCAACCCTGTTGGTGCAGATGAGCCTGAGTACCTCAGAGTTAACAGTGTTGATCCAGCAACATGGGTGACAGTGATCTGAACTTCTGGCCAGCCATTCGGCTGGGATGCACCTTGTGACTTTTATTTCTAATGGAGGTTCTCCACGTAAAGACAGGGCCAATACGATACAGACAGTGTCTGCGTTTCACAATTACTTTGAAAAAGGAAGCAAGATGCGGGGCTGAAAAGGAAACACATTTTGAATGGTTTTTCTTTTTTTTTTTAAATATTTATTTATTATGTATACAATATTCTGTCTGTGTGTATGTCTGCAGGCCAGAAGAGGGCACCAGACCCCATTACAGATGGTTGTGAGCCACCACGTGGTTGCCGGGAATTGAACTCAGGACCTTTGGAAGAGCAGGCAATGCTCTTAACCACTGAGCCATCTCTCCAGCCCTTGATTGGTTTTTCTATCTAGCCCTAGGACTCTTCCCTTCTCTGTTGCATTTATCCCAGTCTCTGTTGTATTTATTCCAGTCTCTGTTGCATTATCCCAGTCTCTGTTGCATTTATCTCGGTCTCTGTTGCACTTATCCTGGTCTCTGTTGCATTTATCCCAGTCTCTATTGCATTTATCTTAGAATGTGTTGAAGTGGAAAATGGTCTCCAGCTGCGCAGTGTGTGTGTGTGTGTGTGTGTGTGTGGGGGTGGGTGTGGGTGTGTAGGTGTGGGTGGGCACGGGGGACAGGAGGTCCAGAGTTCATATCATTTTTTTCAGAATGAGGCATAAGACCTCCCTGGTAAGCCTTCCCCTTTCCATTGAATGGCCTGTTGGGCTATGTTTGTAATTCATTTTGCTATAATGAGAACCAGTTTCTGTTTGCCCAGGCAAGACCTGAAGGGTAATGGATTTGTCTCCTGAGTCCCATGTGGTTGTCTGTGATTTGTAGCACCTAATTTTTGTTATACTGAAACCATGCTGTGGACGAGACAACAGTAGTTGTTTCAATGGATTACGTGTCATCCGTGGGTCATCCGTGGCCTCCTCCTCCCTTCTTGCTCGTAAGTCATAGAATCACGGTTGGCATCCTTCTCTCCTTTCTCTCTGCCACACAACAGGTTCCCTCTCCAGTGGTGGGGGGATTGGTGCCTCTTGGAGTTTGGGAAGTTCGTCTTTGTCCTCCCTGTCCCTTTCGACATAGTACTGATGATGTGCCAACAACCCAAGCCAAGTCTACTCCTCATGGTGTAGCCATGCATTTGATGGCATTTTAGTTCTCAGTGGAGGGTGGAGCAGAATTTTCTCTACAGTTCTGACACTTTGGATCCCAGAGTGGCCTTGCATAGGATTTGCACATGGCCACACTTTGGGCCGGGGGCACTTGTCAGTGCCATTGCACTCCGGGATCCCTGGGTCCTGTGAGCAGAAGATGGGGTGGCAGGATGCTTCTGTACGTGTCCTCCCTGTGTCCTGTTGTGGGTGACAAGCAACTCAGAATCGAATGATGAGATGAGACTGTGTGATGCTGACTGGTTTAGCTGATGACTTATCTGTGTTGTGTTCTTTTCATCTTTATTGCTGTTATCAGCGTCTGTCTGCTCGCATAGCATTAAAATCTTATTTATTTCAATACTTGTGATTAGGCGGCTGGAAAGGTGGGTCAGCCATCTATAACTCCAGGGGTGCTAATCCCCTTTTCTGGTCTCATTAGACTCACACAGGCCTGCACATACACATAGATAAAAATAAATGAACGGGTGGGTCACACCTTTAATCTCAGCCTTTGGGCAAGGCAGGTGGGAAGTCCATGAGTTTGAGGCTAGCCTGGTCTATATATTGAATTTTAATCTAGCCAGGGCTGCATAGTAAGATCCCATCTCAATAAATGAATACATATCTCTTAAAAATAAATAAAAAATACTGTGACTAGAAAGGCTTTCTTTGTTATTGATAAACTATTTGAGAATTTTGATTCCTTTGGGCATAGTAACTACAGCTCTTGCAGGGGTTTTTGTGCTTTTAAAATTTTTACTTATTTACCTAGTTACTTACTTTATGTGCGTGAGCATTTTGCCTGCATGTATGTCTGTGTACCATGTATATGCCTAGTGCTCTCGGAGGCCAGAAGTGGGTGTCTGACACCCCTCCCACAGGTAGCAGCATTATGAAAATACAGCTCATCCATTAACTGTGAAACTTTAGTTGTGTTGTGGGTATCACTGAACTGGATCAAGCTTATTATATCTTTATCTTCTCATTAGCAACCACTCTCTGTTTCTGCCCAGTCCTCCTTTGCCTCTATGGGTTGGTGTGTCGTGAACACCGTCTGTAACTTTGTCTCCGTCATTCACTATGATGGCTGTCACTCTCTGGGGTGGAACAGAATTCTACTTGCCCTTCATCCTCCATGTCTACTGTAGATTAATAGTTTAGAGGTAGATGGAGTCTTTGAAGAGTGGAATAGAAAGTTCTAGTCATTCTCTCCATCATGACGTTTTGGTTAATGGTAAACGTCACAGATGAAGGTGGTCCTGAGGTTTTATTACAGACGGCTTAGCCTTCTGTTTGTGGAATTCTACTCTTGGATATTTGCCCTATGATGAAATTGTCTAACTTTGCATTTTGCATTTTCCATAATTTGTCCATGCTGTGACTCAACACTCAGCTACACTACTGAAGTCAGTTGTGCCTCCATTGTATTTACTTGAGACAGGGGGTTTTTTGTTTGTTTGTTTATTTGTTTTCAGTGCTGGGGATTGAAACTAGGACCTCTTTCATAGTAGACTTACAAGTCACTACCACAGAGTCACATGCCTCGACCAAGGTAAACGGTTTATCTATTGCTCTAGAACATACTGTCCCCAAGCTTGGCAGTGTAGAGCAATGCATGTTTAGTATCTCGTTCTGGGGGTTGAAGTCTAGGCCCTCCTCCGGGTCTCACAGGTACAGTGGCCCGAGAGCTTCCTAGCGCCCCCATGTGGTTGTTGACTGAATTGGTTCTTTCCAGGATTCCCTCAGTTCATCTTGGCTTTTGGCTAGAGGGCCTTCCTTCGTCCCTTGCCATGTGAAATCCCAGAGCATTTCACAGCTTGCTACTTTACTTCAATAGAGCAAGAAAGGAACGGCAAGTGAGAGGGTTACAAGGAGTGGTTTCAGTCCACCGTACTCACAGGGATGGCACCGGATGGGGAGACCAGGAGCAGTGGTTACTAATACGTTTGCCACTTGCCTTTGCCTGAGTGTGGGCTAGCTGGTGTCGGGAGGGTGCACTCACTTAACTGTGAGTCCTCTCCTGCCTCCAGAGCTCTGCTCCCTAGCTAGCTCCCGTCACCCACCCTTCTACCAGGATGGTGGTGGTAGCAATTAGTATAGACTTGGGTAGTGTGAGCATTTCTTTCTAAGGACTCTGGAGGCTGGAGGGCCCCACAGATCTGAGGGCATGGTTGGTGGTTTGGGTTCATCACTTGGTAAGGGTCTCCTGGCTTTGTCCTCACTTGCTGGACAGAGAGATTTTTGTCTCATTTACAGGGACCTTGATGGCATCGTGGGCTCCACCCTCATGACCATATAACCTCAGTTGCCTCTCTGAGGCCTCACCTCCAGGTCACACTGAGGATTTAGGCTTTACTATGAATTTAGGAGGGGTCGCAAACACTCCTTCCATAGCAGATGGCCTGTCTCCTGTCTCCTCCCGCCTCCCGCCCCCACCCTCATCCTCGGATCCAGCACTTGCTGACAGTTGCTATTCTTTCCTCTCCTCTGCCCTCTGGTTTTCATAGAACTCCACTCTGCCTGTTGGTTTTTTTTAGGTCTTATTTTTGAAAATTGTTCTCTTTTTGAATCTTACATCACCGCGACTCTGCTCTAAGTTCCTTGAACCTTTTCCTTCTGGAGCGCGGAGATAGTTTGAGCTGAACCCAGTGTTGTCATGGAGAGTACCGGGTTCTGAGGTAAAATGTCTTCTGTCCGCTTAGAAGAATGGTTCTCCACCTTCCTGCCGCTGTGACCCTTTAATACCTCACGCTCTGCCGACCCCCGCCATAAAATTGTTGTTGCTACTTCATAACTGTAAACTGTAATTTTACTGTTATGAATCATGATGTAAATGCCTGTGTTTTCCCAGGGTTGTGGTGACCCCTGTGGAAGGGTTGTTTGACTCCAAAGGGGTCATGACCCACATATTGAACTTCACAAAAGGCCCAGAGTTTCTCAGATATTAATAAAGTGCAGAGATAGTTAAATACTCCCTAAATACCACAATTTAGGGAGTTGGTATCTTATTTTACTTTATTTTTTTTGCCTCACTGTAAAGGAAGGCATTTACATATTAACAATGAATTTACCCACGAGTCATTTATCCTTCACACCTGGTAGGCGGCTGGGGTCTGTCTGCTGTTAACTTGGATACAATGGGTGTTGCCTTGTGTGTATGAGGAGGGATTTTTGTAGCTGTAGATGTCTTGAAAGCACACTTCTGGGTGGTTGTTAAACCAAACGGTAAAGGAAAGCCACTGCTCTATTACGTCAACAGTTAAGTGCTAAGACAGTTTAATAACGAACACAAGGTGTTTACTCAACGGAAAAAGTCTTTTTGTGGGGCTGGAGAGATGGCTCAGTGGCTAAGAGCATTGCCTGCTCTTCCAAAGGTCCTGAGTTCAATTCCCAGCAACCACATGTGGCTCACAACCATCTGTAATGAGGCCTGGTGCCCTCTTCTGGCCTGCAGACATACACACAGACAGAATATTGTATACATAATAAATAAATAAATAAATAAAAGTATTTTTGTGATGGCCATGTTGTTGGGAAATTATTAGCTCACAGTACAGCCCTTTGAGCTTTAATATTCGTGTGGTGTGCGGTTCACCGAAGCGGCGTCTGTGCGGATATAAGGCAAGCTGGATGGAACATTGAGATCAGAAACACAAGCTGTTTTCATGTGGTACCTTAAAAAATTCATGATATTCTATTTTTTTTTTGGTAATATTTTTCTTACTTTGATGGGCGTTTGGCTAAACTCTTAGGTGTTATTCTCTGTGGCGTGCTAATCTTCAAACAAGGATTTTCTTAAGCTTTTTCTAAAATGGACAGCTTTTGAACACTCACATGTAAACATTATTGTTAACTCCTTGTAAGTATCACCCAGCTTCAACATAATTCACTTTCTTCTTTAGATTTTAAAAGTTGTATTTATTATTTGTGTGTGTGTGTGTGTGTGTGTGTGTGTGTGTGTGTGTGTGCTACAAGGCCAGCTTTCAACAGGTCAGAGAAACCGAGAGGAGGCGTGGCATCGGCACAGCTGCATACATACACAGGAGACGTTTTTCTGAGGGTCAAAACTGAATTCTTCATTTTATTTTCTTTCTGTTGCTTGTTCTTACTCTCCTCTTGCTCTGTTCTTTTCTTCTACCCTGACCTTTTCTTCCTCCTCTCTGACCTCTCCTTTTTCCTTCTTTCTTTTCTTCCTTCCTCCCTTCCTTCCTCTCTTCCCAGTTATTCTCCTTCTATATCTTTCCTCCATATTTCCTTCTATTATCTCTCTTATTTTTCTCTTATCCCTTTTATACCTCCTAAGACAAAAACTTCTATGCAAGAAAGGATTACCTCATAACCACAAGTTACATATTTTTCAAAAACAAAATCTTTTCACAGGAAGAAATCACATTACGATCACAAGTTATGTGTTTTCTTTAAGTCCACAGTCATTAAACATTTCTCTTTACCCAAAAGCAATGATTCTTTTATAATTGATTAAAAACGTTTTAAACAAGCTAAATGTATTTCAGCCTGCTCCTTTTGCACTGGTGGGCAGCTGTCTGCGGTTTCAGCGTAGCAGATTCCTGTCCTGCTTCTGCTCTGCAAAACCTTTAAGCAAGTGGTCTAACTAACCATCTAGTTTTCTTCACCCACAATAGGGTCATTTAATTTTCTTGTACGACTTTGTTTTTCAAGGTGCCTACCGGGGCCTGTGATTAATTCTGTAAATTACACAACCGAGGAGCTCAGGCCTAACCTCGGGTGTGGGGACATAATTGCTTTCTTTAATCATCGGCCTGGTTTCCCACAGGCAGAATTCATGGGTCTATAATACATGAGACTTCCTTGTTTTTATTTTCCATCTTCTGCAGATAGCACAGGGGAAGGTGACTTCTAGCCTAATTTTGACCTTTTTGGACCTCTTATTGGAACAATATTTAGAATAACCTAAAGCATTTCCCTGATCATTTTTACTGTCTTAATTACCTTTATCTTTTAGGCTGACCCAGAGAGTCCAGTGAAATCACAGATCTAACTGAGCATCATTGTTCGTAATGTCTTCATTATGACCTGTAAGGTGCCCAGTGCGGAGTGGAATTTTCCTATGAAACAGTCACACTATATTAGATACAGTGGGATCCTTGCACATAATAACCACACCATGCCAAGCACAGCAGGAACACGGCAGCAGTAAGCAGGAGCGAGCACAGCAGACGCAAGGGACATTCTGGAAATAATCCAGGGCTTTGACTCTCCAGAACGGAGCCATCATAACTTTCGTATCGGGTGGGTGTATTCCATCAGCTCCATTGCTGACTGCAGGTCCCCTGACATGGCTACTGATGCTTATGTGTGGTGTGTGGGTGTCCGCTCATGTTCGCAAGAGTGCATGAATGTGTAGAGGCCAGAGGTTAATATTAGGTCATTCTCCGCCTTATTTGTTTCTTTTTACTTATTTACTATTAGTGTGTATGTGTGTGCGCGTGCGCGCGTGCGTGTGTGTGTGTGTGTGTGTGTGTGTGTGTGTGTGTGTGGTGTCTTGAGACAGGATTTACTAACTGGGAAGCTGACAAACTCACCATTTTAGCTACACTCTCTGGCCAGCAAGTTCTTGGGATCCACTCCTCTATGCTGGGGTTATACACATCTGTAGCTATGCCTGGCTCTTCACATGGGTACTGTGAATTGAAATTCAGGTTGAACAGCGGGCCACCTCCCTAATCCTTCCACCTTATTTTTTTGAGGCAAAGTGTTTTTACTTTCATTGAATTTACCAATTTGACTAGACCAGAGGAGCCCTGAAATCCAGGGACCCAGCTTTCTCTGCCTCTCTAGCACTAAGAATACAGGTTTACAGACTGTACCCAACTGTCTTACGTGGTTATTGGGGATCACTTTGCAACTCAGCCATTTGAGTAACTTTTTCAATGCAAATGTCAGCATTAGTTTTGTATTTAGAATATATTTGTGCTAGCATAAAATATTAATGACGTTCATTCAAAGAATTATGTTAATGCCCCCAAGAGCTATTTTTTTTTAATATAAAGTGATTATTTAGAGGGTGCCATATTATCAGTTCCTCTCTGAGGAAATTTTATTGAAGTGAGTGTGTAGTAGGTTTCTTTTCTCAGACTAGTAGTTTACCAGGCCAGTGTTGTCCTGATAGACTCTTCATCTACATGTTCTGTAAGAGCGAAACATAAGCCCTGCAAAATAGTTCCGTACAAGAGGTCAAGACACTATTCCAGGAGGCAGGAGAGCTAGCTCAGTGGTTAAGAGCACTTGCTGCTCTTCCAGAGGACCTGAGTCCGGCTCCTTGCACCCGTACCAGGGGGCTCACAAACTTGTACGTCCAGTTCCAAGGGGTCAGATTAGATGCCCTCTTCCCACTCTGTGGGTACCTGGTCACATACTTTGGATACATACAGACAGATACATACATATAAGTTAAAACAACAACAAAGGAGATTTTTTTTTCCCCTTGTCACAAGGATGATGTGTGCCTGGAGGCTCTGTTTTCAGGAGTTGGGAGGATCATGAGCTCTAGGCTAGTCTAGGCTACACAATTAGAACCATCTCAGAACTCCATTTCTAAAGTGAGGTCCAGGGATCGGCTCTTAGTGTCATCTAGGCACTGCAGTGTTTGTAGGGACGCTGTGCCCATGCCATGCTGTGTCCTGTTGGCGTCTCACCTCATGGCTTGTCTGTGTCTCCTCTGCAGATAGCTGTGGTCATGGGCTCCTGTACAGCGGGAGGTGCATATATGCCTGCAATGGCGGATGAAAACATCATCGTACGAAAGCAGGGTACTATCTTCTTAGGTGGACCACCCTTGGTAAGAATATTATCTTGGTTGAATGATTATTGATTCATTAGAGTTAAATATAGACACATAAACTATTATAAGCTTTAAAAAATATGGTAAGTATAATGCATCACAGAAATGTACTGTCTAATAAATCTTAATTATTTGTTTCAATGGCATTATTTGCATTATCATGTAGATGTTGCCATATCCAGCCCTAGAAATTTTTTTTTCTTTTTTTGGTTTTTTGAGACAGGGTTTCTCTGTGGCTTTGGAGTCTGTCCTGGAACTAGCTCTTGTAGACCAGGCTGGTCTCGAACTTACAGAGATCTGCCTGCCTCTGCCTCCCGAGTCCTGGGATTAAAGGCGTGTGCCACCACCGCCCGGCTAGAAATTTTTTTATTTTCTGTTGCTGCTTTGGCAACCACCCTTCTTTTTTTTATCTTTTTTTTCTTTCTTTCCTTCTTTCTCTCCTTCTCTCTCTTCCTCTGTCTCCCTGTCTCTCCCTTCCTTCCTTCCTTCCTTTCCTTTTCTTTTTTCTTTTTTTTTTTTTGAGAGACAGGGACACACTGTTTAGCTCTGGCTGGCCTAGAATTCACTATGTAGATCAATCAGGCCTTGAACTCACAGAGATCCTCCTGTCTCTGCTATTTTAAAGGTATGTGCCATGTCTAGTTCCACCATTCTCTTTGTTGAGTCTTGAGTCTTAAGAATTTGACCATTCTAGGTTATATATAGTATTAATTTTGGGTAAAATGTTGGGAAATATGCTTTTGTGTGCCTCTATGTACATAATGAAATTTTGGAAAAGACAGAATAAATGTAGAGTGGAAGAAACATGAAATAATTTTGCCTTTTTGAGACTTTTGGAATGCCTAGCTTATTCTAGGTGTTTTGAGCTGGATATCATAGTACACACTGTATTTCTAACAGTTAGAAAGTAGAGGCAGGAGGATCAGAAGCAATAAACGTTATTCAGACATTGAAAGGAATGAAGTTCTTCACAATATGGATGGGAAACGTGAGACACACACAAAAATATGATTCCATGTTTGTGAATATTTAAGGGAGCCAAATTCATGGAGATAGAAGGTAGAACAGTAGTTGTCAGGATCTAGGAGAGAGAGTAATGGGAATGGCCATTGCTGAATGGGAATTTCCTCTGGGAGTGATGGAATGTTCTGGAATTAGGTAGTGATGATGACTGCACAATTTTGTGATTACCAGAAAAACCTCTGAAGTGTTTCAAATGGCAGACCTCAAGGCATGTCAGTTACTAGTAAGAGCTCATGCAAAGTAAATGTTTCCCATGCGATTTCTAATAATTATGGAAGATGAGGTAGACCAGAAGGAGCTGTGCCTTAACAGTGGCGACTCTCCAGTGCTCTTTAGGATGCTTGTGTTCTCAGGCTGTTTGTGATACGCTCTCATCGGCTCACGCGCAGAAAATGTGCTCCACTTTTACCTGTGCACTGTGAGGGTACAAACTTTCACAAATAAAGGTACGAGTGACATTTGAAAACTTCCACTGGGAGAATTCGTGGCACATAGTGCTGGGATGACACCCGGTGTTTCAGAAGCATTCATCTAGGTCTACCCATGGATTCAGATTTAACTTGACCCAGGGGGCATGGAAACCCAAAGTCCTCCAGATCTGACCTCTGTCAGTGGTCCGTGAGAGACGACTGTGTTTAGGGAGGAAGACTCTGAAGCTCCGTAGATCTGAGCATTCAGTATCCTGACCCTTGTTTGTAGGCCGCTGAGAAAAGGCTTTGAAGATGGGGATTCAGGTGCTGTTAGTTCAAGTAGCTTAGTGTGTTGAAGCAAATGGGGGTTTGAGGGGCTTTTTGTTCTCCTGGCTCCTTTCCCACCCTAACTTGCCGTTTGCTACAATGGATACCTTTCACTCCTCTGACTTTGGTCATCTTCACACCTGTCAGGGCATCAAGCATGTTGTGGGTGTTCAATAAATATTAACTGATGACAGCCATACTCCCCCCAGAAATTAGTCAGATCCCTGAGAGTAAATATAGTATATCTGTTGTTTATCTTTTTTTATGACTTTAAATAGTCAGACGCCTCTTATAATTAGTTATTGTCTGGAGTGAAAGCTGTTTAGCACTGATTTTTTTTTTTGGAAAGAGAAACAATACTTGACTTCTGAGGGTGGAATAATTAAAGGTGAAAATTTTAATTGCTTCTCTGTGGAAAGATATTTTATTTAAAGCAGAGGCTTTGATACAGTGAAAAATAGCCATCTCTGTACTGTATCTTAGATTAATTCTTGTTATTTTAATAAAGTCTTTTTATTTCTATCTCAAGAAGCAGATTAGTCAACCCAGTGAAACAGGACCCAGCAAGCAGTTCCTACTAGATGAGGTTGGCATTTAGTCCTAAGGGATTTAAAAAAAAATTTTTTTTTGTAGTTTCTTGGGTTATAATTAAGTCATCCTTTATTTGTTGTCTGATTTTCTTTCTGTTTTGGCTCCATCTTGTTAAACCTTAGATTTGAGTAACTTCTACAGGTGAATTTTTTTTACCACCTTAAAATAACTGGATTTTATAGCCCTGGTTATTGAATATTTGAAGATGAATGAACCACAGCCTCACCCCTAAGGAGCCCATAGTATAGAGCTGATAAGAGAAATATGTACAGATTGCTGAAATACAGATTGGAGAGCAGCATGTAAGTGTGTAAGTGGTAATCCTCTTACTATGGATAGACCAGAGTCTTAGTTAGGGTTTCTATTGCTCTGAAGAGACATTATGACCACAGCAACTCTTTTTTTTTAAATTAATTAATTAATTTATTTATACAGTATCCTGCCTTTAGGCCAGAAGAGGGTACTAGATCTCATTATAGGTGGTTGTGAGCCACCATGTGGTTGCTGGGAATTGAACTCAGGACCTCTGGAAGAGCAGTCAGTGCTCTTAACCGCTGAGCCATCTCTCCAGCCCCACAGCAACTCTTATAAAGGAAAATATTTAATTGGGTGGCTTGCTTCCAGTTCAGAGGTTGAGTTATTATCATCATGGTGGGGAGCTTGGCGGCATGCAGGCAGACATGGTCCTGGAGCTGATAGTGCTACATCTTGTAGGCAACAGGAAATGGTCTGAGTGTCACTCTGAGCAAAGCTTGAGCACAGGAGACCTCCAAGCCCACCCCCACAGTGACACATTTCCTCCGACAAGGCTGTACCTACACCAACAACACCACACCTCCTAAAAGTGCCACTCCCTTTGGGGGGCATCTTCCCACTGCCAGCATTACTTGGTTAATATCATAGGGTGTCATCACCATGAGGACTCCTGCAGGCCAAGGGAGAGCTCATCTGGTGGGTGAAAGAAGGGATCTCAGGCAGTCAGGGAGGTGCTCACAACTCCAAGGCTTTAAGGTATGTTGGGTAGCATCATGAAAAGCAGGGTGAACGTCCAGGCCGCATCTTTTGTACAGGAGCTGTGGGCAACTCTTAGTGAGTCTGGGCTTAGATTTCCCATCTGTAGACTGGGATAATATTCTCCCACTTTGCCGGATGTGGAATGAGAAAGTGCAGTCATCTTCAGCTCTGTGGAAGGAAGAATGCAGTGAAGTCAGGCTAGGCGATATGCCTGTTAGTACCACAGTGCATGCCTTCAGTGGGCCAGTCTCACTGTGGTTTTATCCTCATAGGTGAAGGCAGCTACTGGAGAGGTGGTGTCTGCTGAGGATCTTGGAGGTGCTGACCTTCACTGCAGGTAAGGCAGGAGCAGTATTCTCCTTCCAGGGTCACTGGTCATTTTGTTTGTTTAAAGGAAGTTTTACATTATTATTATTATTATTATTATTATTATTATTATTATTATTATTATTATTTACCGTGTGCTTGCCAGATCAAGCCATAGTTTGTTTGCTCCCACTCTGCTGTTCTGGGTGTAGTTCTCTGGACTATAGAATTGTGTTTCAAGTGAGAGTGTCAGCTGCGAAAGAAAGAAAGAGAGAGAGAGAGAAAGAGAGAGAGAAAGAAAGGAAGAAAAAACTTCATGTGTGTTTGTGTACCTGCATATGTAGATGCACTCATGCATGTGGCTGTGCACATGCCATGGGGGACATATGGTTGTCAGAGGACAACCGTGAGAGTCAAGTCTCCCCCTCTGCCATGTGGGCTCTGCTCAGGCTCAGCAGCAGGCATCCTTATCTTCTGAGCCACCTTATCAGCCCCAGCGTCAGCACAGGGGCCATGCTAATCTTCTCTGTATTGTTCATTTTTAGTCTACATGTTGCCAAAGCAAGCACAGTACCTCAGCTTTTCCCTGAAGCCTGAGAGGCAGTTTCTCATTAATTCCACAAACCTTGCTTGGATGCCTGTTGTATTCCAGGCATGGTGTTATTTTCCAGGTGCGACTGAGGGACTTGATAGGTAACCTTTAAAGATGCAGGAGGGGAGATGATGTTTCATCCCCTGACATTGAGACAGTAGAGTCAGGGGAGCAGATCTGAAACCGGAGCAAGAGGAATCAAACGTTCTTGTAGGCCTGAGAGGCTAGGTGTGTTTGAGAGCTTGCTCAGTAGGCCTTTGGCTGTGAGGGGTTAGAATCTTGTAGGAAGGAGCTGCATAGAGGTGGCACTTAATTCAAACTGTACAGTCCACCTTACCCTGAATGCATACAGAGAAGGTCTGTACAGCGTCTAGCTCTGGGTTCTAAAGGGTAGGTAGGCCTGATTATTCGGCACAGGAAGTCCTCTCTCTGCTCTGTGCCAAAACCCCGAGGAGCCCTGAGACTATGGGTAGAATCCATGGCAAGAGAAAAGATGGGTTCTTTCCTGTCATACCTGTTGGCTAGCTTAAGGAGCCTTCATCTCTGTTTTTCCCTCATTCCTCCCTCACTCAGCATTTGCTGAGGGTTGATTGATTGTATTGTTATTAGTGATACAGAAAAAAAAAATTTAGACTAGTCCTTGCCCTCAAGAATGTACCATTTAATTAAGCAGGTAAGAGATCAACGAATTGAACATTTACAAAGTAAATGTGCAGACAGACATGCATCCAGTCTTACCTAAAGGTTAAAAGAAAGATGGTTTTAGACATCCTAGGGTGGAATTGGCGCTGTCAGCAGTGTTTAGAGACCTGAGCTGCCTGAGTTGGGGCAGAAACTCAAGTGCTTCAGGGAGCTCAGCTTTCGGAGCTCAGGGTGGTGCTGCAGAGCCTCTGCCCAATTTCTGACTCTTGCATGAGACTGGCTGGTGATCTGCTTGGCTGGGTGATGCTCCTGTCTGGAGAGACTTGGTCAAAGGAAGAATAAGGGTGAGTTAGGGGCATATGACAAAATGGATTTCTGTTTGTTGGCAGGAGAAAGAAAGGTGGTATTCGGGGATTGGTGCGGGAGATGTGTCTGTATTCTGTCAATCATGTTTTAAATAAATGCTGATTGGCCAGGTAGGAAGTATAGGCGGGTCAACCAGACAGGAAGTAGAGGCAGGGCGAGGAGAACATCTGGGAAGCAGGAAGCTCCTTTGGCATTCCAGTGCAGTCCGTCTGAGAAGCAGGATGTAAGCTCCCTCGCTGAGAAAAGGTACCGGCCATGTGCCTGGCATGGATGGGAACAATGGATTAATATAAGTTATGGGAGCTGGTAGGAAGACTGAGATAATGGGCCAATCAGTTAATAACCTAATGTAGACTCTCTGTGTGATTTTCTTTGGGGCTTGCTGGCTGTGGGGTACTAGGCAGGCCCCTCATGTTACAGGGGATCATTAATTTTTGTAAAATTTTGGCAGTTTTAAAGGGGAGAAACTGTAGGCAGTCTATTGAGTTTCATGGTATGGACCCTGGAATTTAGCTTTTTGTCTCTCTGACTACTCTTGTGACTTAAGGTATTTAATCTGTTTGAGGTCCGTCTGCTCGTGTGTAAGGTAAAGATTGGAATAGAACCTTCCTCATCAAATATCCGTTAGCATTATTTTTTGATGGCTTAGCAAGGTTAGAGCTTGCTTTGCGAGCCTGACAGCCTCAGTTCAAGCCCTAGAACTACAGTGGAGAAAGAACAGACTCCTAAAAGTTAAAATTGTTTTCTGGCCTCTGCTTTTGGGCCTTGGCATGAGTGCTTTTGTGGCTTTTGTGTACACACACACACACACACACACACACACACACACACACACACTAATAATAATGAATAAATAAAATCCACAGAACCAATGTTAAAGCTGGGTGCACCTGCAATCCCAGAACTTAGGGAGCCAAGGAGGATTAATTGCCTGTCTCAATTTAAAAAGAAACACAAGACTAGTCACAGACTGCTTTGAGTTCTCTGTCATCTTAAATGCACATTTATACCTGCTTAGTCATCATTAAGAGTTAATTTTAAACAAAGATTTATGTAGTGTCTCATCCAAAATGTCTCTTTCCTGTTAGGGCAAATTTCAGGCATCTTTTATAGGAAAAGTTTGGCTAACTTAGAATCTTCCTGCTGCTTCCATCAGTTGGGAACAAATTCGGGTTGTAAAATGTGTAGGAGCTGAAGGGGCTGCTGTGTGTGCTCTAGAGGAGAAAACGTCGTTGCTGCTCTAATTTAGGGCACCAGAATGGCTCCCGAAAGTGGGACAGATTCTCTAGACAAGACATCAAAACAGCTTGTAGTGGTTTACACATAAAATGAACCAAAATTCTGTGGGCTTTTTCCTATTATATATTTTTTTGTCTGTCTTTACTGTTTTTGGCTTTTGGATTTTTTGAGACAGGGTCTCTCCATTATGTAGCCCTGGCTTGTCCTGGAACTCACTGAGTAGAACAGGTTGACCTCAGACTCAGAGATCCACCTGCCTCTGCCATTGGAGTGCTGGCATTAAGGCGTGTGCCACCACACCCAGCTTGACTTTACCTATTTTTAAATGTGTTTTATTAACAAGTCTCTATCCTTCCTTTGAATGCATATTTTCCTACATGTATGTGTGTGAATGTGGTCACATGTGCATGGATGCATATGTAGAGCCGAGAGAACAGCTTTGAGTGTTGTTCCTTGCCTTTTGACGTCTTTACGGGTCCCTTTGTTGTTTTTCTCTTTATCTGCCAGGCTGACCGGCATAAACTTCCAGGGGTTCTCCTGTCTCTGCCCCCTGAGTCTCTTAGCATTGGAAATGCAGATGTTTGTTCTGTATGCCCCGATTTTATGTGCATGCTGGAGATTTGAACTCAGGTCCTCATGCTTGCATGACAAGTGCTTTCACGCGCTGGGCCGTCTCTTCAGCCTACAGCTGTCTTTTGGGAAGCCCCCACCCACACTTAGTGTATTCAGGCCTTTTTGTTTACTAGAAGAGGGAGCCGATTCTCATGTCTGACTTAAAGGAAGTCTCGGAGAGAGATAATTGAGACTTCTCACAGCCTTCCTTGTTAAGTGGAGTGCATGGTGGGTGGTCATCCAGAGTCCAGTGGTCAGTGACACAGTCTCAGAGAGGAGAGACCACTGTGGGCACCTGCACCGAAGGCTCAGCGGGCTACCACTGTGTCACGTAACTACACCGTGAAAGCACGCTAGCTGTGGTTGGGCGTCACATAGAATTCTGTTCAAGGGACACAGACTGAGCCCTAGAAGTCCTGTGAACAAGCCCTGGAGTCTTGCAGAAGGCCAGAGTGAGAAGTCTAAGGCATGAGCTTCCCGTGCAGCAATCGCTGGTCCTAGGCCAGGCACTTAGTCTCTGTACCTGACTGTCCTCTTTGTAAGACAAGGTTCATGCTCTTTTACCAGGGACACTATGAAAATCAAGTAAGATGGCGTTAATTAAGGTGTTTAAGCAGTTAAGGTGTCTAATCATTCTTAGATTGGGGGATATTTGGGGCTTAGGGTGTGTAATTACATCCGTTTCCAGCCTTTGCTCACTAGCGTATGGTTCACTCTGCAGGAAGTCTGGCGTCACTGACCACTACGCTCTGGATGACCTCCATGCCCTCCACTTAGCAAGGAAGGTTGTGAGGAGTCTTAATTATCAGAAGAAACTGGATGTGAGTAGGAAACCTTCTGTCTTTCCTTTCCCCGTGGAGAGCTTCGGCCTGTGCCCCCCCCCAATCCTGTCTTTAAACAGAGTCTATTTGTCCTGTCTGTAGGTTACCGTCGAGCCTTCTGAGGAACCTTTGTTCCCTGCCGATGAATTGTACGGGATAGTTGGTGCGAACCTTAAGAGAAGCTTTGATGTCCGGGAGGTATGTGGGGAACGGGATCCAAGCCGTGAGTCCACCAGCCTCTCTTAGGGTTTGTGTTTGTGCAGAGGGACAAGTGTGGGTCTCAGTGAGGAGCCGTATCATCCAGGAGCGCTGTCTTGGCATAGTACCTGGTCTCTTGTCTACAGTAAATATAAGTGAGGAAGGACTCTCACTCTCTGTGACTGGGGAGTTCTCACTGTATCGCAAGGACGCTAGGTTTGTTCATGGATGGACTTGATGGTACTGTGGGCCATGAGAATGATTGAGGGCAATCGCACCATTTTCAACTGTTTTTCCTCAGTGTTCTTATTTTGCAAAATAGACAAAATGTCAGTAAGTTGTTGGAAGAGAAAAACATGCCTTTTTAGATCAGTGTGACATTAGCAGAGTAGACGATTATAGTTGGAGACGTTGCTATGGTGACAGGTTGTGACACAGCCTTCTGTAATCCAGAGTGACAGTTTCCAGTGTTTGCTTAGAGTGTGTAGGCTTTGATTTTCTTCAGGTCTCCATAGCTGGCAGAATAAATTTTAAATTTAGGAAATCATCTTAATGAGATTCTATGCCAGAGGTTTAATATCTTAAAGTACTTTCCCCTTGACTATAAAACTATTTAGTATTGGTTACGGGGTGTGTGGGGGAGGGTAGCAAGCATAGAAAATAAAATAGAATTGCTTGTTCTATCATTCAGAAAGAACAGCTAATATTTTGATATTTGCCTTGATCTGTCTATGTAGTTAGCTCTTTATATCTGGGGGTTCTGTGTACAGACTCCACCAACCGCAACTCAGAAACCCTTGAAAGGGATATTTTGTCTGCACTGCTCACGTACAGATGTTTTTCTTCTTGTCATTATTCCCTAAACAGCCTAGTACAACAGCTGTTCATGTGAAGGACTTATCTTCTTTACTTTGTATAAGTAATCTAGAGATGACTCAGAGTTTACAGGAATATGTACCTAAGTTATATGCAAATAATAGTAAGGCGTTCAGTACAAGGGACTTGAGCATCTATGAATTTGGGTATGGGACATAGAACAAGTCCTCATGGATGACTATATACATTTATATATATATATATATATAGTCTACATAATGTATCTTTGGTATATGTATGTGTACACATATGTTTCATTTCCCCTGTGTATATAATCCTTTTAAAATTCTACTTTTTCTGGTGCAAATTACATATATTATTCCTTATCCTTAAAATAAATCTCTCTAGTAACCATTTCTCTATGGCTAACTTCCCATTCTCACAGTGGTGTCTGGCAACATGGTAGGAGGATGGTTTTTCTTTTCTTTTTTTCTTTTTTTTAATTAATTAATTTTTTCCCTTTTTTTATTGTTAAAAGAAAAATTTACATTTACTCCCCTTGTCCCAGGCCCTCCCGCTCCCCTGTTTTTCTTTCTTTCTTTTTTTTTTTGCGTGAATTTTTGAAGGTGTGGTTGTGCTGTAGAGATGTCTACAGGTAGTTAAGCAGTAGTTTGATACTACTGTTAAATCTTGGATTTTAGAGAAATTCCACTGGTTCTTCACTTTGGCAACATGACTCAGCTATAGACTTTAGAATTAGCTTTTAGCCCGGCTTTCAGTTAAATGCAGACAAAGAAAAGCGTGGCCCTCACAATCTGCCGAGATGGCTGAGAACCACCTTTTTAGACTAGCCACCTCTTCACGTAGCATTTCTGTGTATACGTATTCTGAACACCAGAGGTGCGGAAGTGAACAGCACACACCAACCCCTGCCTCATGTGCTTTTTCTTGTGTTTTCATGGAATCTTCTAGTTTTTGTTGCTTCTTGCTGGTCATTTATTCTGTTTCCATTTTTCCTATAGTAAATAAGCCTCACAGAGAGGCCTTGATAGCCCATGGAGATGCAGTGATGCTGGATGCTGAGCTGCAAAAGCTGGACTTGGGGTCTTATTCTCTCAGTCAGGTGCGGTGGGGGCCTGACCTTTCCAAGTATTGGTTTCTCCTGCTAGAATTGAGAATATTATCCTATTAATTTTCTGTTCCTGATGTTTGAGTTCTTAAGTTCTTGAAGGTAATTAATATACTTTATGGATGAGTGGTATTAATTATAAAGCCTGTCAGAGGTTGTTTTATATGTGACCCAGAAGAAGGGCTCTGATGTGTTGACTGCTTGAAGAGATCTGCAACATCAAAAGTTGCTTTGCTCCCATATTTAAGAAAATAATTAACAAGGAATTTACAGTAAGCTTTTGCTGTCTGCAGAGAGAGATGCTGGGATGAGCCCCTCATTTTTCAGCGAAGGAAGCTTGAACTCTCACATGGGTTCTGGGGAAGCGAGGAGTAGGCTTTGTGTCTAAGAGTTTTCTATTTTGGTGCTAGGATTGAAGTCAGGGCCTTAAGCGTGCTGAGCATAGCTCTTACTGGAACACTTGTGTAGTGGAGACTCAAGGATAAAGTCTCTAGAAATTTCTGCTCCTTTCAGATAAACAATATGTGTAGCTAGTCCTTCCACTGGCTCATATTAAGAGTCAATAAATGTTTATTGAGGCTTAACAGTCATAAGTTATTTTTTAATCAGATGGTGTGCTTTAGTTATTACTTTTTAAAAGTTATCCTCTACAGAGGGTGGGGTCACGAGCAGGCTTAGGGGACATTAGAGACTGTTTGGAGGAGGGAGGCAGTGCTGGGGGTGGAACCCAGGGCTTTGAACACACTCATCAAGTACCGTGCCCCTGAGCTGCACCCCCAGGTCTCTAATGGTTTTGTGATGAGTTTCCTTGTGGTAGAGCTGGAGTCACAGCCCCTGTTTGTCTCAGCATCGTTTTCACAGGTCCCTTTCCTGTTCTTCTCTTTCCCAGCTGTCAGACCCCTTCTTCGTCTACTTGGTGGCATTGAGTAGATGAGAGTTTTTTTTTTCTTTGTTTTGTTTTTTTTTAATTAGTAACTTACCCTGGAACGTCTGGTCACATGTGGAGCCCACCAATATTCTGCACTCTGAGCCCTTAGCTATGCTCTGGGTTTTCATGGACCCTTTGAATCCCTGCCAAGGCACTGAACCAGCCCCTGGAGCTCTCAGCCTAGCTACTAGCTTCCAGATTCTCTGCAGTTCTCTTATGTGCAGTCTTACTGTGGAGTTTATTCTGTATCACAGTGGGGGGTGACTTGGGGCACTAACCATGCATGTCAAGGGAAATTCAAGGGGTTTTCTTGTGGCATGGGATTGAAAGTGACATCACTGTGAATTGCCTTCCTTATAAATAACTTCAACTGGACCCTCTGAATGTGGTTGACAATTGGGGCAGACTGAGGGGGCCAATGATAATGGCTCTAGGATTTGTCTCTACTGCACGTACTGGCTTTTTGGGATCCTTTTGTCTTTGCATGCATACCTTCCTAAGCCTGGATGTAGTGGGGGAGGGCCTTGGGCCTTCCACAGGGCAGGGTGCCTTGCCTTCTCTTAGAACTGGATGGAGGGGGAGGGTATGTGGGAGGGTATGTGGGTATGTGGGAGAGCGGGAGGGAAATGGGAGGAGGGGAGGAAGTGCGAATTTTAATTGGTATTGTTTATAAAGTAATAAAAAAGAGGAAAAAAATAAACCCGGGTGCATTCAGTATTCAGTGGGTTGCCTCCTGACACTAAAATAAATAAATAAATAAATAATAACTTAAATGCAGAAATGCTTTCGTGATGTAATTTCTCAGTAGCCTTTGTTACTGTTCCTCTTAGGTCATTGCTAGAATTGTGGATGGAAGCAGATTCAATGAGTTCAAGGCCTTATATGGAGACTCACTAGTTACAGGTACAAATACGAAGAGGTGAAAACCATGAGCATTTTCTGTCGCTTCCGTCTCAAGGCTCCACGCACCTGGCATGAGCTTTGTTATCCAGAAAGGGCACAAACGTGTGAGTCAGCTGCCGGCAGACGCTGTTTCAGACCGATGGCTTGTACCTGAGTGGTTTTCTGCATCCAAAGAGCTTAAAATGACGGTGGCCAGATGCTGTTGCGTGGACTTTGTGCTCTCTGACTTTGTGGCCTCGCAGGAACAGGAACAGAGAGCCTTTGTCATGCTTTTGTTCTCTGGGTAGCAATTATTTTCACGGATTCAGCCTTGTCTCCTTGCTGCCTTATGCTAGTGCATCTGGGGTTTTGTGGAATGTGTGGCTTCACAGAAGGCTGTAGAGTGAGTTCAGTTTTTCCACAGCCTGCCTGTGGATAATTTTTGTTTTCTAAGTTTTATTTATTTATTTTTTAATGGTATGAATGTTGCCTACATATGTTTATGTATACCATGTACGTGCCTGGTGACGGTGGAGGCATGGGGCATCGGTTACCCTGGAACTGGAGTTCTAGGAAGTTTTGAGCCACCTGATGTGGGTGCTTGGAATTGAACCCATGTCCTCTGCAAGAGCAGTAAGCGTTCTTAACCTCAGAGCCATCTCTCCAGCTCTCTCTTAAGGGCTGCAGTCAAATACTACATCGAGAATTCAGGGCAGTGTGCCTTGTCAGGAAAAACAGTGTGTGTGCCCACAAGTTAGTTCTTCAGTCTAAGGCATTAACCCTTTGAAGGTCAGCCTTTGAAGGAAACTGTTTCAAACAGGTGCTAGACTCAGTAACCTTCCAGTGGAAAATGGCAGAACAATTTTTTTTGTAATTTTATTAGACTGTAAAAAGCCTGAAGATACAGTAGTCACTCTGAATAAACAGGAAAAGAGAAGCTACAAAAATCCAAACTGCAGCTGTATGTGGAGGCTTAGGCCTAAATCTTGGCAATTTCTCCTAGCTCAGTTTGTGAGTGAGAGAATGGTTCACGCGGAAGGGGGATTTGTGCTTTCTCTTTAGGTGTTTAAGTGATTAAGAGCTGTTTGTTTGATATGTAGACGGGATTTGTCTGCCGGTGGTGCAGGATGTAGCTTCTCCACTTCCTCTGAGATGGATGGGTTGTCACTGTCATCTCCTTTAATGTGTTTGCCTGGTACCTGCTAAAAGACTGACCCTCTTGTATCCCTGCATCAGTGACACGCCAGCTCCCCCATCTCTTCTCCACTGTACTGGAATTCAGTGAAAGTTGAGTAGGCTTGAAGGGGGGGAGAGTGGAGACCAGATGTCAAGATGCTTGGGTGTCTCTGCAAGCTCTTTAAGGTTCCTCCAGCCTCCATACTCTCGTGGAGGCCCAGAAGGTTTCTGTGACAAGTTGCTTTCTGGTTTGGGTCTTCCTCCATGGAGGGGCTGGCCCAAGTGGGAGTATGTGCCCTACTTCACCCGTGTATCTGTGCCTCGACCCCCACTCTCACCCCACAGGACCTAGGGAGGGCTGACCATGGAAGTGCTGAGGAGCCTGCAGGGATCGCACCATGTGCTAGATTTCCATCCCTTTGTCGGCGGGGCAGGACTCAGGGTGGATCTTAACCCTCTTCCGATGCTTCTAAAGGGTCAATGCACCTAGGACCTTTATCATACATAGGCCTCTGGCTGTGCCTTTAGGCCTGAAAAACAGAATCCTACGTGGCCATCAAAGCCTGTTATATCACAATAAAAAACAAAACAAAACATGGCAATTAAAAAAAAAAATCCAGGCAAGGCG
>JAQHUG010000088.1:7277119-7299518 GCA_028555095.1 Dicrostonyx torquatus | reverse complement strand
GCTTCTCTCCCTCCAGAACTGTAAGCCCCAAACAGACTTTTCCTACTACAAGTTGCCTTGGTGTTTTTCACAGCAATAGAAAAGTAGCAAATACAGCTTCGGGGTTCCTGTTCCACGTGTCCACACCCTTCCCAGTGCTTTCTGCCAGATGATTTATTTTGTACCTCATAACAACTTCCCTCCTTACACTCCATGTTTTGTTGACTTACTCCTTTTGTGCTCCCTTCTGTCATTGTATTTCTGTGTAGACTATGAAGAAACACACAGCTTAGTCAGCCTTCCATCAAAGCCTGCCTGATGTCTCATGTGATATCCCACCCTTTCACAGCCCCACAATCACAGAAGCCTTCCCTTGCTTTCCTTTCTTTAAGTCCTTGGATGTGCCCCTCCCCTATTCAGAATTTCATTCTCCTCCCCGACTAACAAACTCCTAGTTTTCCTCAAAATTTGCCTCAAGTGTTAGCTCTTCTGTTGAATTGCCTCTAATGTTCTACCCCTCTCTTCAAACTGTTAATGATCATGGGTTCAGTATACTCTTCCTCTTTAGGCTTACATGTCTTATCAAGGCAAGGTCTCTTACTTGTTAGGGGACCGAGAGGAATATGTTATATTCCATATTGTAAGAGCACACTTGCTCTTCGTTTGTAAATGTAGCCTATACACAGTGCTCATGGTTGGTCTGTTCTGCGTTGACCTTTGACCTAGATGTAATTCAGATGGACTCAGGAAGGATACAAAACTCGCTGACATTGGTGTCTGTGAAAATCCCTCTATAAAAAGAGAGGGGGCTATACGGTAAGAATCTCTGTTATCCATGACCAGGTATCCTCAGATTCCTATCACCTTGCTGGAAAGAATTGAAGAACTGTGAATGAACAGAAAACCAGTGAGGGGTTTTATTCAGAAGCAAAGTGAAAGCACGGGGTGAATTCAAGAGGCAGCAGGCTCTGGGCACCGGTGCAGCTCACAGAGTTTGGTTATTCTGGGAGGAGGTAAAGGGCAGGCTTCCTTTTATGGTGTAGGAGGAGGAGCTGGTTAGTAGGGGTGGAGTATGCATTGACTGACTGGCATGGGTTTTGTAAAGTCCTGTTCATTGTGCATGTCCTTTCCCACGATGCACAAGATGATAAATAGGGACCTTTCCTACTTTATCCAGAGGACAGTTTGCCTTACTGCACATGTGCCTAAAACCAGCTGAGACTGGACTGGCGCACTACCCCCAGTTCTAGGACTTGCTTCAGGGTGTGTTTTATTGCAGGCAGGAGCTATTGAGGGCTGGTTGCTAAGGAGCTGCAGGTCAAATGATTGGCTGCTTTGTTTGGAGAGGAGTGAGTGTGAGTCAGGAGTTCCAGGTTGCTAGGGACTAAGAAATATATGTATGTGCGCCTCAAGTCAAGCAGGGTTCCAGATTGCTTGCCTACCTTACTACCAGCACTATAACCTCAGCGACAAGAATGAGCATCTGACCTGACTTCGGAATGAAAGACTGCCTTTGTTTCTCCTCCCTGTACAATTTTCTGGCTGAAGATAAGATGTAAGGGTTAAAAGATGCTAACCCGCTGTCTTCTCAGATTGGTGGCTCTCTATGTAAAACAGTTTGTGATTTAGTTCTTTTCTCTGCTCTTTGGCTTCTAAAACAGGAAGTAAGGTCTGAACTGTGGCTTCTTATCTCACCATTTTTACACTGATAGATAACGCACAGTCAATGGACACTTGCTAAACGAACAGATGAGCACATTCGTTAGGGGTGAGAAATTTGAATTAAGTTGCTATGTCACTACCTAGAACAGACCTGGGACACAGACTGAACTCCAAGAGTGACCACAGGGGGAGTTATTTCCAACTACACCTTGGGAAACATGTTTTTCCCAGTGGACATCTGGCATAGTCCATGGGAGGCCGTGCTGGCAGGGAAGGTGGTAAGAGCATAAAGCTTTGCTGTTTGCTATTTAGCTATAGTTTTTGACTATTTGCATTCTTATGATATGGATACAACATATTCCCCAAAGGCTGTGGGTTGAGGGCTTGGTCCTCAAGGCAGCAAGGTTCAGAGGACTTTGGAAAGTTGTTATATCATGAAGGCCCTGAACAAATCCATGGGTCAGTCTGTTGATTAATTCATGATTTGATGGACCATTGAAGGGCGATAAAAATGTAGGGGGTGGAACTTAGTTGAAGATAGTGGGTCTGTAGGTTCTTGGGGGGTATAACTGTAAGAGTTACTCCCCAGCCCTATTCACCAGGAGGTGAGTAGCAGCTTTGCTCCATCCCCATCAGGTACACTGGAGCCAAGAGAACATGGCCTGAAACCTGTGAAACCACAACCCCAAAATAAACAAAATAAATCTTTTCTTTTTATTCTTTGCCCAAGACTGTATGATGTGCAGGTTAAGAGCTGGGGTGTGAACTTTGAACTCTGTCTCTTGCTAGTTTTGTTGTTTTGAAGTTCCCTGAACTCTGTTTTGCAGTCTCCTCTCTTGTTGTAAAGGCCAAGGGAATATATATTCTGCATTGTTATATGTCTTAAATATGTGTTGTGTTTGACCACTTTGAGTCTGAAGGTCACCTCTAAATCCTACATGTCATCTATGGTCAATGCAGCCACCACTAGCAGACTAGTGCAAGGTTTTCAGATGCTTAAGTAGCTTGCTCCAAGTCACTGAGGTGACGTGCTGTGACCTGGACAGGGTAATGAGTGACACATTTTGAGATTCAAGGACAATTTGAAAAGCTCGATCTCCCAGAGATGCAGCTGTTGGCTACACCTCACTAAGCACAGAGACTTGTCACAGACTTAGCTCAGTGCCTGGATCTAAGCAACAGGAGGGTGATTCAGAAAGTCTGTTTGGCTTCCATCACTGAACCTTTGACGTGACTCTGCCATCAACAGCTGTGAGTCCCTGAAGGACTTACAAGTTACAGTGGTCTTGTATCTGTCTGTCTATCTATCTATCTATCTATCTATCTATCTATCTATCTATCTATCATCTATCTATCATCTATCTATCATCTATTTGTCTCTGTGGGCATATAGACATGAAGAGGAACCAATCTCTAAAAAATTGATCCCTTGGTATTGAAAATGCCAAAGCATGTATCCTTTGGTTTCTAACACATCAAATTGCAATAAAAAGGCATCTAAAACGATCTCTTCAGTGGTGATGCTATCCAGGTGAAAAGAGAGGTGCTCAACAACAGGGCTTAGGATCTGTGATGCTCTGGCCAGGCCATAGCTGGTAAGGAAGCTTGGAGTTCACACACTCCAGGTCCCTCTAGCCCCTAAGAATTACTTGCCTATGTCCAGTTTCTTTCAAGTGGTCTTGGGGATTCCACATCTTCAACATGAAGGGTGAATCAAGGTACTGGAGTAGAATCTAAGTGTTTGAAGATGCTTTTATTGCTGGAACAGCAGCCGGTGGGGTGTGGGGTACTGGAGAAGTCGGGTGCTCTTCCATCCTTTGGGCAGATCTGTGCCCTGGAATAGCTTTCCTTGGGCCAGAAGAAGTTGTGTGTGCAGGCACACACACACACACACACACACACATACATTCTGGCTCCATTCCATAGATGATTAAAGAGCTTATCTATGTGATTTATTTATTTTGTTTTATACATGTGTATGTGTGCAATGTTCTTGGTGGCCTGAAAACAGTGCTGGAGACCCTGAAGCTGGAGTTACAGGTAGTTATGAGCTGCCTGATGTGGGTGCTGGGAACTGAACTCAGCTCCTCTATAAGAGCAGCAAGTTCCTTTAACCCTTAAGCCACCCCTCTAGCTCAAAAACTTGCTTTGACTTTTTTTTAAACATCTTTTTATGTGTGCGTGCATGCACACAAATGTGAGACCACAGTGCATGATGGAGGTAAAAGGGCAGCTTTGGGGATTGGTTTTTCTCCTACAACGTGGTCTCAGGGATTGAATTCAGCTTGTCTGGCTTGGTGGCAAGTGCCCTTACTTGCTGAGCCATCTCCTGCCCCAAACAAACTTTCTTTAGAACTTCTCGGTGGTATAAATCAGCTGGCAACAAGTTCTCAATCTCCTTTTTTCTTTAAAAATGCTTCTGTCGCTGGGCAGTGGTGGCGCACACCTTTAATCCCAGCACTCGGGAGGAGAGGCAGGCGGATCTCTGTGAGTTCGAGACCAGCCTGGTCTACAAGAGCTAGTTCCAGGACAGGCTCCAAAGCTACAGAGAAACCCTGTCTCGAAAAACCAAAAAAAAAAAAAAAATGTTTCTGTCCAACTCTTGTCTATAGTGTAGGGGTACCAGCTAGTCCCATTCTGACACCTGCCTACAGCCCAAAGGCCAGATACCTTAGGGAACACGTACTTGACGTTATTGCTCCTACAGAAGGGACTGGAGTCCTGACTTCCATCAAGACTTCCACAAGGGTAAATTTTCCCAGCACAGGGAGAGTGGGTTCAGATATTGAAATGCTCTTCCAAGGGCCAGGTACTTACTTCTGGGTTGACTGATAAGCTTCAAGTTGGATTATCTTCTAGATTCATATTTTAAAAAGTAAAATAAATAAGTTGATTGATTAATTAATTATTAATTAATTCAGGGTCTTGTGATGTTGTACAGACTGGCCTCTAACTTCTGGGCTCAATGATCCTCCTGTCTCAGCCTCCAGAGTAGCAAGGACTGCAGGCAGACTCCGCTGACTTTTTAAGTAGATAAGATGCCAGAGAGAACAGCTAAATCTCTCCTATTACCTCCTCTCCCTCTTTCCTCAGAGAGCCGCTCTCAGGAGTTAGAAACAGCTTCCCCTGGTCCACTTAGAAATACTCCAACACAAGGCAATTCTATATTAAAAGTCAATATTTGGGATTAGTGTTATCTACACATGCTTTTAAGGTTCGCATATACACTTTCTTCCATGAGAGCCACATTCCACTGTTTTCCGGATCACTATATTTGATGTCATCTGTGCTGTTAGGATCACCTTGAGGCTGAGTTTGAATCCCATCCACAGCATTGCTCATCATTTTTGCTGGGTGACCTTGGGGAAGGTTTCTGTTTTAATAACATAATAGCTCTGTTAAAAGTTCCTGTCTTAATACCCTGATATCTTAATCTCCCCCCCCCAGGAAAGGTGGTTTCTAACAGTGTCTACTTTATTGTGTTGCTGGAAGGATTTATTGAGTTAAAGCATAGAAATCCTTTAGGGCAGTGCGTGTCATTGAAACACCCAATAACTGCTGTGTGTTGTCATCAAAGATGGTCCTGGCTGGTCGCCTCCAAGACAAAGGCGAATTGTTTACACCCATCAGTAATATCTATTTCTAGGACTAAGACTATGAACACTAACTTGCAAACAGGAATGCATTCAGTTACTCTGTGTGAGCACTTGATTGCTGTAATTATTGAAGTCACTCCTTTTTTTTCTTTTTTCTTTCTTTCTTTCTTTCTTTTTTTTTTTTTTTTTTGGTTTTTCGAGACAGGGTTTCTCTGTGGCTTTGGAGCCTACGCTGGAACTAGGTCTTGTAGACCAGGCTGGTCTCGAACTCACAGAGATCCGCCTGCCTCTGCCTCCTGAGTGCTGGGATTAAAGGCGTGTGCCACCACCACCAGGCCGAAGTCACTCCTTTTAACCCTTGAATAGTATCCTGTCACGTCACACTTCCACAGGGACAGGCGTTCAGGCTGTTTCCCATGCTTCTTCACTAAAAACAATCCCGTGGTCTTCATCCATATCCACGACTCTTTATGCCCATCCCAAGTGTAGAATGAGTGCTGGGCTGAGATTGAATCAGGCCTGTTGGATACCGAAGCGCTGTATCATTCTCCCACGTATAGAGTCATATGTAGAGACAAACAATGAATTTGGAGGGTGGCGATGATCCGTGGCTAATGGAGAAATTCCTCAGATGTGCTTTGTCCCCAAGAGAGAACAGTCATTCATAGGGGCCTTGGGGAAGGGAGGCATTAACATTCTCCCCGCTCTGCAAATGAATCCACATTGAGCATTTAGCCAAACTCAATGAATATGAAAACAGGAAAGAAAAACAAGATTTATAGGGACGCTGTCAACACGAAGTTTTTATTCCATTAGAAAAGGGCTTTTAAAGTTATTTTTTAAAATTTATTCAATGAACACTTAATCACAGACATTTGTCCCAGCCTTAGGGAGTGGTGATTTGTGGGGCTGAGCAGTACTGAGACAGTATTTCTTTTTCAGTCTGACACAGTGAGTCTTATTAGCGAGCCCAAAACAATCTCGTTGTCTGTGTATCAAAGAACTTCAGACATTATTGGATGACAGGATGGGGTGTTAGACAAGTGGGGGAGTGTTTCAAGATGTCAAGTTGCAGAAGAATTGTGGAAGAGAAAGAGAAGGGACGATCAATGAAAGAAGACAGAATATCACTGCAGAGGGTGGGTGGTAAGGGTAGGGCAACAGGGACAGTCCTGAGAGGGTCAGGCTTAGCACCCAAGAGCTAGGATATCGGTTCTTCCATGTAATGTCTATCTCCGGGCTTGGACTCTATCTCTGTCACCCAGACCTGTCTACAGCTGAAAGAAAGGCATCGGAGAGGCAGGGTTAGCCCCATTTCTTCTTCAGGCAGGCTCTGGGGACCCCAAGGATAGCACTGAAGTCAGCCAAACTCCTGGGTGTTCTAATTTCACCTTCTGAGGTTGAAGGTGGAGCATACATTTGGACTGGATCCTTTTCTCCTTGACTCATCTTTCTGCTCATCCCTATCCTTCCAGACATGCCACCATGGCGTGTGGGACCGATGCCTCTGGCGTCCTTGGTTGGGGGTTCTGGCACAAGTTTGCCTGATTTTGAAGTTCCAGCCTGAGCTCCCTTTTCTGCCTCTTGAGAACAGATGCAGACCCTATTAACATCAGGGTGTGGGGAAGGGCTCAGCAGTGAGGTGAACGCTGAGTTTGTAGAGGGAGAGCATTGTGACTGGATTGCAGAAGAAGAGGGAAAACGGCCTGTCTGCGACCCTGCTTCAGTCAGTCATTAATACCAACCGTAAAACTAGTTCTAGAGATACACAGGCATGGCCAACAGGAGGGACCTCAAGTTGTCCCAAAGTGTCTCCTGGGAAGAACAGTGTCTGGGAACAGTAAGATGTTAGATTCTTAATTCCCCACACCCACGTGGTCAGATCCTGACTCCAGGCTGCTAGGAACTGGCTGGGTCTTTAACCTTACAAGTCGGTTCTTGCCTGTGTGTGCAGTGACATTTGGGAAGCTATCTTCAGTGACCTCAGGAGTAGCCACCAGTCAGTGTAAAACAAAGGGGAAGTGTAAAGAAACTTGCCTCAAAAGCACAGAAAGGCAAAGGAAAATGAACTGTGCTTTTAAATTTCCATAATGCAATTAAGGAAGCTGTGGCCGATGGGTATTTTGTTCTGTGACCCAGTTATGATGAACCCCAAGGAGTTTCCTCTTCTCCCCATGCCTCTCTTGCTCATTCTGCACCCAGAATCCTCTTGCAGTCCCCACTGTGGTTGAGATCGTTTCTACTACTAGCAATAGGCAGGAACTAGATTGCTGGGTCTGCAGACATGTTTCCCACAGGAACTCTTGGCTTCAATTGCGGCATATTTTAGTTTCAAATAACTCATTTAAGGAAAAAAAAAGGGAAAAAGAAACAAGATGTTGGCAAACCAATAGGAAATACTGTAAAAGATGAATTCCAGGCCACAGGTGAGAGACATAGCTCTCAGCACAATGAATAAAAGAGATGGTTTATTCTGGAGCAATATAGGAGTGGCTATGGTCTGGAGACACGGGGTTAGGTTCCAGCGAGGTGGTAATTTCATGAACTTTGTGTAGGAACAGGACAAAGCTTTAGTGAGCTGCCGCCCATGCTAGGGTGGGCTTTGGTGATGCAGGCTGTCTTTGAATCTGTAAGTAACTCTGCTCCTGTAAGTAGCCCCTTGCCCACACTCCTGTGTGTAACCCCAATAAAACTCATTCACCAAGTTGGTCTTTCATGTTATCTGGTTTTTAGTGGGCTCCCTATCTGACATGTGTGTGTGTAGCCTCTCCCCAGAAAAAGTTTTGTCATACAACATACTGAGAACCGAATCTAGGGTCTTGCACATGCTAGGCAGGCACCCAGCTGCTGCGCTCCATCCCTGCCCCCTTTCCACTTTTTATTTTGCGACAGGATCTCACTAAGTTACCTAGGGCAGACAGGAACTTGCTACCGTCCAGCTTCAGCCTCCAAATAACTGGGATTACAGGCCCGTGCATGGACAGACCCAGCATGTTATCTAAATATTTCTCATGTTTTGATAAATGACTTTAAAAATAAATTAAATGTTTTCTGCAAAAACACAATTGTATCATTTCTTTTTCTGTTTTTTTCTTTCAGAATGGAGAGATAGGTAGTAGAAGTTACACGGGCTTCGGACCTGGTTTGCCTCAGATGCTGCTTCTACCACAAATGCTGGCTAGTAGTTACTTTATGAGAGTGGCCTGTTTTCCAGTCTCTAACTCTCTGCAAGTCACTGTATCATGTGGTATGTGTGTCTGTCTGTCTGTTCACACACATACACAGGGAGAGAGACAGAGGGACAGAGACAGATGGAGGGAGAGAAAGCCTGCCTGACTGGACTGTTTGGGTGTCTCCCAGGTGGGTTGAAATGATCGCCTATTAGCTTCATGAAATGTACTCTAGGCACTGTAGGGTGCTCCTGTTGGCTTGTAGATGATGACACGCGTCGTCATTGGGTGCTCCTGAGCACTGTGAGCATTTTGGCCTTCCCTTAGTCTTAATAGAATTTCCGTCATGACATTAACACTTATTTTGATCCCGGCATTGTATAAAAAGGCTTTCATGAATCATCCATAATTCTAACTGTCAGAGGTCTGATTCTTGCCAAAATTTGCTGAATCCATTTTGCTTTTTGACATTTAAATAATTTAAATAATTGCTTTACTCTCTTGAGTTCAGCTTTGGGGTCATTGAGAATCCAGTGCAGCTGGTGAGCTGGCAGCAGGTAAGAGCACTTGTCACACAGGTCTGGAGACCTGAGTTCAATGCCTAGAACCCACATAAAGGAGGAAGAAGACTGACTCCACAAAGTTGTCCTCTGACTTTCAAAGGTAGTGCAAGTGAATGCACACGCAGGTACGTGCGCGCACACGCGCGCGCGCATACACACACACACACACAAATAGAATTAGGCTCAGCAGTAAAGATGCCACAAAAATGGAGTCTAACATACAAATGCTTGAATAAAATCTGTTGCAGTATAGAGATCATGAACTTGGCTTCAGCAAACAGATTGCTACCTGCAAAAATGAGAAATTCAATTACAATGGGTAAGTAATATATTTTATGATTGCATGCACAACTACTAAGATACTAGTATCAACAGGTTGGGGAGATGGCTCTGTTGGTAAAGTGTTTGCTACACAGATGTGAGGACCCAAGTTAGATTCCCCAGACCTGCATTAGAAAACTAGACATGGTAGGAGCCTAAATTATGAGTTCCAGCTTCAGTGAGAGACTATGTCTCTCCAGCTTCCCTTTTATCCAGGTACAAGTCTTTAATCCCAGCACTCAGGAGGTAAAATCAGATGAATCTCTGTGAACTCGAGGCCAGCCTCATCATATATAGAATTTCAGGCTAGTCATGGCTACATAGTGAGGCTGTCTCAAAATACATACATACACACATACATATTTTATCAGGAAAGAAGCCAATGTTAGAGTATATTAGATGTATTGATTAGACTCCACTCTGTCTATGGAGCTTTGGAACTGAGCTTTTTTCCTTTTTTTTAAAGTGCAATTCTTTGGGATTTGGTAAACATGGGATGACTAACGCTGAGTACCGTGAATGGGTCAAAGCCACGTCATCAGCTGTCTTGGGTGGGAGGCACTGGCTGGGAGCATTCGATGCCATGTGAGGAGGTACAGGGAGTGGTTGGGGGTCTGGGGCTGTCATCTTCCTGCTGTTAGTCGGTGCTGCTCTCACGGGTCGTGATTTGGAGCACGGTGTCTGCTGTGGTAAGGCTACCAGGATGTGGTGGGGCTGTCCGGGTGATGGAGAGGGGCACATTTCGAGTTGTCTTCCTCCCTGGCTCACTCAGTAACCGGTCATAGGAAGAACTGACAGAACCACGTGACAAAAGATCAGCTATTACCATCCACGAGATGTGTGACTGTTTCTTCATCTGAAAAATGTGTGAACAAGTCCTATAGCTGAGAAAGGCCCGAGCCTAGGCCTAATGGTGTACCTAGGAGGCAAAAGCAGGATGACAGTAAACATAAGGCCAATCTGAACGTACCAGGAGCTCAAGACCAGCTTGGCACACATAGTAAAACTCTGTCTCAAAAATAAACAGGCAAATAAAATAAGGATTACATTGGTGGTAACTCACTGTTATACCCAGCAGTATTCTGCATATGCACATGTGTGCGTGTATGTGTGTTTGTGTGAGTGTGTGTATGTATGTGTTGGGTCCAGGGCTGCACACGTGCTATGCTAAATCAGAAGCTCTGAGTCTGAGCTCATCAAGGGATGAGTTATTATGCTCTCCATCTCTTCACTATCCAATCATAAAAGCTTTCCCCCGTTTCTTGAGTGCTGTATATTTCAGGACTACAGTTTCCCAAGTGGACGCCTCTCTAAAGGAATAAGCTCTCTGACAGCAATGCCTGGGCTGAGTTCGGGGAAATGGTCCTTGAGATGCAATCAGTGGGTGTTAGCAAGGCCGTTCAGCTCCATCTGATGATCCCCAGTTAAAGAGGTCCTAGCCATTTCATCCCAGGCCATCAAACCAGAGTTCCTGGATCTTAGGATGAAGCTCTAGCTGTGTCATATTGAAAGTCCAATGCCTGTGATGTCACCCAGTCATGCACAGGCACTCACTGGCCCTGCCCATAGCTCTGGTTCCCCCCAGAATCCTGGTGGCAGTGGCAACGCCATTGCTAGGACTGACTTGCTGTGGGCTTAGGCGGGTGTCCCAGTTCCCTTGGGAAACAATGTGGGTATGAGGTAACAGGACGCATCAAAATTGTACCCTCAGAAAGTGATCTTGGGCAAACGTGTGGCACCTTATCTGGAACTCTGTGTGGACCGACAGAGAGGTAAGCTGAGGAAGGAGGTGGGGAGAGAGAGGCCTTTCTTCCTCCCAGGCCATAGTCAAGGACTTTCCTGAGAGTGGAGTGCAGCCAGGAACACAGCTAGAGAGGAGCCTTGAGCGACTGCTAAACGGGCCAGAGATTTATGGGACAAGGATGACCCATTCTGTCTGGCTGCAGGTAGCACAGCCCTAGTAAGAGAAGAGGGGGTCTGAGTCTGCCCCCCACCAAAGGCTGAGCTGCTCATCTCATTCCGTGTGCACTCTGGTAATGGCCTAGTCTGGCCAGATCCTCCCCCTCAATAAGTTTACAGCCGAAGGAGGAATAGCAGCATTTAAATTAAGTAACTGAATCAATTATGGAAGAATAAAGATATACAGAATAAAATATAGGTATAAAAATAAAAATGAATCATTTCTGGAGGAATAAAGACTAACAAAGGTTTTGAGCAGCTGGAGAAAGCCTCTTAGAGATGGCTTCAGGCCAAAAGTCCTAAAAAGGGGCTGGGGAGTAGCATGGATAAGATGAACAGAGTCCAGCAGCCTGGGAAATGTTCAAGAAATAAGCAAGGAAAAGAGGAGGGGCAAGTGAGGGCCAGCTCCCCCTGTTCACATAGGCCGTTAAGGAAATGCGTCCCATGTGCAAAGAGAGGCACTGGCGGGGGCAGGGGGTAGGAAGAGAGTCTGCAAAACTCAGTGCATGTTTCCAGAAGAGTCCCATGGCTGGGCATGGTGGCGCATGCCTGTTAGGCCAGCACACAGGAGGCTGAGGCAGAAAGACGGAGACTGGGGCAGGGAGGTGGGGCTTGCACTAGCCACACAGTGAATCACAGTCTGCTCTGGGCTTCATTAACAACACACTACCACACACACAGGCACACGTAAAAGCATCATATGGCACTGGAGTGGAATATAGGATACGAAGAGGCTAGAACTTGGTGTGTTTATATTTTTAATTCAAATAACCTTCATTATTTTTATTTGTGTGTGTGTATAAATGTATGTGTGTGTGTGTGTGTATGTGTTGGGCATGCAGATGTCATGACATACGAAGGTTACAGGACAACTGGAAGGAACCAATTCTCTTCTTCTGTTATGTGAGACTCAGGGTCAAACACAGATCATCAAGTTTTTCATCAGGGTGCCTTTACCTGCTGAGCCACCCCACTGGCTCCTTTTAATAGTTCTGTTTCTGGTACTTTTCCCAGTGTCATGTCCCCATGTATGGATCAGAAGAGTATACATTCCTTAAAGGCAAAGTGTTTATAATTCTCCATGAGCAGCTCCGAGGTAGAAGGCCTTTATAACTGGCTGCTCATTAGAGAAATAGTGTAAAACTTTGGTGGAAAGATCTGCAGGGCCTGAGGTTTTGAGTATAAGTTCACTGGTCCCCAGAACACCTGGAGATACATTAGGGCCTAAAAGTTCTGTTTCAAAATAAACAATTATTCCCACTCTGCTCCTAGGCCAGAGGAGTAGATGCACAGAGGAGTGATGGCACACAGACATGTTAAATGGGTCCAGTGATCTTCCCAAGGTGGGAAATGTGACCTGTAAGTGGGCAGTGGGTGCTGGAGGCGAGACAGAACTTTGTATTAAGCACTTGGGAGAGGGCCAGGGAGATGGGTCATTAGATAGATTGTTTGATGCACTGGCATGAGGGCTGGAGTTTGGATCCCCAGAAACCACATAAAAAGCTGGACAGATGGGGTAGTTATCTGTAATCCCAACACTCAGAGAGTGAGGCAGAGAACAGGGGATCTCCCAAAGCAAGCTGACTAGCTGGACTGCCTGGGACTGGAAAGCTCTGCATTTAGCAGGAGATCCTGCCTCAATGTATACAGTGGAGAGCAAAGAAGGAGGACACATAGCATCCATTTTGGGCTCCCACACATGAGTTCCTATATAATTTGTGAACTTGCATGTATAGTGCATGTGTATGCACACATGCACAGGACACACACACACACACACACACACACACACACACACAGTCTGGGAGGAAGTGCCAATATTTTTTCTCCTGGTTTCCTGGGAGACATTTCTATAACTGAAGGTTTCTCTCCCATCTGCCGGTTCCCAAATAACCACAAATTGTTAGGCCTATTAGCTCAGCCTTATTATTAACTAACTCTTACAACTTAAATTAACCCATTTCTATTACTCTATATTTTACCACAAGGCTTGTGGCTTGTTATCTCACATCTTACTTCTCGGGCAGCTGCTGGCATTTCCCTGGACTCCAGCTTCTTTCTCCCATATTTAGTTCAGATTTCCCACCCAGCTATATTCTGCCCTGCCATAGGCCAAAGCAACTTCTTCATTAACTAATGATAATATATTCACATACAGAGGGGCATCCCACATCACATTTCTGTATATGAGGAAGAGACACAAAAGTGAGTGCCATACAGTTTCTTTCCTAGACAGCCGCACAAAGAAGGGTAGGTACAGAACTTTCATATCATGGTGTGCTGAACGGCAGGTGGCTGAGGTCTGTGGTCAGGTGACTAGAACTCAAAGGGCAGTAAGAATCGAAAGTGCCTTCGTTTGTGCCTTCGTTTATTGTCGCTCAGGCAGAGACAGAGCCCTGACTGAGGGCAGCACCTGTTACCTTTGTCACAGATATTCTGAAACTGTGTCACAGTTGTTTGCAGATACACCAGGAATTTACGATTATACTAGCTATCTGAAGGAACCCTTAATATATAAGGATTCTGAAAGCTTTTAAACAAACAACCAAGGGAAGATGACCCTTGTGTTTTCTGAAGTATACTCTAGTATCTTCCTTATGTCTGCCATTGCACATGGTGGCAAGGATTTTAAGCCCTCTTGATGGATGTGGAACCTGAGGCTCCAGATGGCCTGGTTTACCCAGTGCCATGAAGTGGGTAAGGGCCTGACTTGAATGACTGTGCTCATTAATGGACCCTGCACTCTCTGACTTAGGGTGTATGCACGCGCGTGCGTGCGTGCATGTGTGTGTGTGTGTGTGTGTATGTGTGTGCGCATGTACCTGTGTTTATGCATGCAGAAGCCAGAGAAAGATATTGGATGTCATGTCTTCCTTATTGCCCTGAGACAGGGTCTGACTGAACACGGATCTCCTTCTTTGGACAAGACTGGCTGGTCATTGAGTTCCTGGGATCATTTTGTCTCCACCCCTGCAATGTCAGTTCTTTTCCATTGGTGCCGGAGCCTTGAACTCAGATCCTCAAGCTTGTACAGCAAACCTCGCTCCCACCCACCCCATCTTTGGTTTAAGAGTTCAACACAGTAACAGGGATTATTTGGGGGAATGGACATATACCCCCTCCTTTTGCTTTCTTGAGTTTCCTTGGGTTCTGGACCTGGAAGCATGACCCTAAGTGGTTCTATTGATTCTTCTAGAGTCACATTGCCTATCTCAGTCACGGGATGTGACTGTATTCTTCCTGCAAACCAAGTCTCATGGAAGGTCATTTAAAGAGTCATGCAAATGAGAATTGGCTCCAATGACTGTCCAGGTCTCTTGGGACTAGTGGGGAGCAGGGTTTGTCAGGCACAGAGGTCAGTTATGCAGGTATGGTCGTTCCTTCCTTATTCTTGCCAGGTCATCCCGGGATCCGGGGCTGGGAATATGAAGAACCAAGGCTGCCCTCTGCACCTGCAAGGAGTCTGATGTCAACATTCTAAAACTGGGACATTTCACATCAAAATCCAAGTTTCTGTCATCTTTTGAACAGCCCAAGTTCTAGCTCTTTCTGTTGGATCTGGTCCTCCGCATCTTGTTGTCCTTGCTGGTGCCTGGAGGCATATGAGTTGTAACCCGAAGGCTAAAGGAAAGCTGACTGACCCAAATGCCCAACCAGTGTTCTCTGTGTAGGCCCCAGAAAGACTGTGCTCACCGAGAAAGAAAAAGAAAGAGAGAAAGAAAGGAAGGAAGAAGGAAGGAAGGAAGGAAGGAAGGAAAAAAGAAAGAAAGAGGAATGAAAACAACAACCAAAACCAACAGCAACAAAAACCTTCCAGCTTCCACCCAGGGAGTTTTTAAACCACCCTTCCCTGGGTACCACCTTGCTGCCAAGTAGGTCAGGATTTGTAAGGATGGGGCCTGTATCACTGGAAAGCATCACAGGCAGTTTTACTCTGCAGCCAAATTAGGATCCTCCACTTTAGGGTTTCCCCTAAATAGCACCCACGGCTTCAGACCTCAGTGTCAGAAAAACGGGCTGCAGGAGCTTCGCATGGGACGGCAGCTGCTTTGTTCTCCTCCAGCGTCTCACTCCTGGAGTGTCTACCTTTCCTGCTGGGCCTGTAGACCTGAGAAGCATGCTTATAGAGCTCTGGGTGGGGAGAGAGGAGAGGAGGAAGGCACAGATTTCCTTGGGAATGCTTTGAGTGTCAGGATTCTTAGGAAGCACGCAATGCTGTTTAGAAGGTTATTTGTTGTTTCTGCACACCCTTCCTTCAGAAATGAAATGCGTGATATGAAATAAAGCAAACTTGACAGCTTCACCTGAAGTCTTTTCTTTTTCATTCCTAGAGAAGTTTCATCAGTGTGGACCGGGAGAGATTAGCTTCTGCGGATATCTAACGGCTGCCATGGGCAAAGCTAGAAATGTCTATCTGCCATGAAGGGGCACTGGGAAAAGGGCGTGTCTCCAAGCGATGCCTTCAACCAGGGTCACCCGGGCCAAGAATGCAGATGGCAGAAAATGATATTTGCATGCAGGCATAAAGCACTGTGAATGTCACAACTGTGTGCCCTCGGGCATCTCTCCTCAGTCAGGCGTGGTGGGGTATGTGCCACACGGGCTGAGATCTTGGCTCTTCCACCAGCTGAAACCGTTGAAGGGGCTCTCCTGCCTAGCCAGGGAGTTGATCTCTGATGAGCAACCAGCAGATTGTAGTGTCGATTTTAAGATCTTCAGGTTAAAGTGGCCGAACCTGTTTAATGCTCAGAAAGCCGGTGTTCACCCTTAGAAACAAACACAGTCTGACAAACCCCGAAGGACCAGCTTAGAATTCCTAGGGTCACCAGGGAGTGGTTTTTGCAGTACTGTTTACTTCTTCAATGTCAAGATTTATTTTTCCTTTGCCTTTTGGTCCCCCTGCTTCTTCATTGCTTTACAGATAATAAGATAAAACACAAGGCTGGTGCAGATTTTAGAAACACTCAGTTTGAGGTGAAATGCTGTCTGTAAAGGCAGGAAGACATGAGTTCTACCTTAGCATCCACATGCAGAACAGGGCATGCTGGCTTGCTTGCAATCTCAGTGCTGGGGTGGTGAAGACAGGAGGATTCTGGCGCTCACTGGCCAACTGGCTTAGCCAGTTGTAGAGCCCCAGGTCCTAGTGAGGGTTGACCTCTGACCTCCACATACAGTGGCATATATATATGTACATAGAAGAACTTGTGTGTGTGTGCACATACGCACACACACATATACACACATACACACGCACACACACACATGTATATACCTATACACTCTGCAACACCCCCTCAAAACAATCAGGAAACAGCAACAGCAACTTGGTCTTCAGACGGGCTAGACCCAACCATTTTCGTGTTTGCTTCAGCCCTGGACCCGCTGCTGAAATGATCTGTTTTGTCATCTACAGAATTAGTAGCTCAAGGTAAGTAGGAGTAAGCCATTCGGCAGAGTTTGCCAACTTATGATTTAGGACATGGCTTCACTCTGTGACATGCACTTTCAGAAAAACCACCAGGGCATGTTCCTGACCACTTACTTAGATGTGGGGACAATGGAAGTTTTTGGCCAGCTAGGGGAGACTGGACTTTGCCCATTTACACTGGCTCAGGCATGGAACTATTTGTATTTTGCAAGGGAAGTGTATTGGAATCCCAGAGAAATTTGACCATGGAGACCTCTGAAGGACAACATGTACTTCCTGGCTCTTGCTCGCTACCCTCATGAGATGAGCAGAGCATCTCCTGCAGCAGTGGAGCTCAACCAGGGTGTCACAGCGGGCATCTTAGAGTCGAGTCCCTAGTGGGCAGCTTTTCAAACCGCACAAGCGGGATTCCTCTCCCCCACAGGGATTCCGGTGCCCCACTCAGATGTGGGGGTGGAGCATAAGCACACTGTATTCTGCCCCACAAAATTCTCAGCTCATTTGGATGTTTCTACTTTAAGTTAGGAGCCAGTTTCTGGGGGCGACTATAAGGGGTGTATAAGTGCCTCACTGCAGCATACTGGGGAACCACAGTCCTGGATAATGTCATCTGGCAGATCTAGATTGGATATGAGTGTGGCCTCAGCATTACTTTTTGACAGCGGAGTGGCCCTGAAGAGGGAAGCCTCATCTTGGCTTGTCAGAGAAGACACCTCTCTTCTCTGCTGAAAAAATTCCATCCGTCAAAGCCTGTAACGCCACTTACTTTTAAAAAAAATGACTTACCTTTTTGATTGTCCCAGCTTGAAGAGCTTGCCTCCTCTGCACTTCTAATTCACTCACTGTCTGGATGATTTATTTAATTCAATTAGTGAGCGATGCCCTCCCTTCTGTGGCAGATGAAGGCAATTTGTCTTCTAGTGCTGTTTAATTTTTCACTTACCTGTCTAGTGGCAATAGCAGTGTTCTGGGGTTTGATTCTAACCATGCACCCCAGGCAAAGTGTTTCGCCTTTTTGAACCTCAAAGCTTCACTTATAAAAACCCCATGCTTCACCCTCTTGCCTTTAAGGTTTAATTTCGTACATGATTCTCATTGACTTAGTATCGTTTGTTGGGTTGGTTGGTTTTTGATTTTTCGAGACAAGGTTTCACTGTGTAACAATGGCCTTAGCTGTCCTAGAACTAGCTCTGTAGACTAGGTGGACCTTGACCTCACGGAAATTTATCTACCTCTGCCTCCTGAATGCTGGGATTGAAGGCATGAGCCAGCACAGCCTGACTTATTGTAGGTTTCTTGAGACAGCCATTGTGGTAGGTGGTTTCCTGTTTGGGTCCCCAGGACACTTGTGTCCTAATATTTGTACTCCTGTGTGTCCCGGCCTGAGTGTGGGTCAGCCCAGTGGATAGCACATGAGAAAAATGACGAGATGCAACTTCTGTGATTAGTTTAGAAGGCTGACTCCTGCCTTGCTAGTATTCGTTCCATTTTTTTCTTACGCATTTGCTCCAGTGGAGAAAGCTACCTTGAGTGGACTTGAGAATGGCCTGGTTCAGGAGTCTCCAGGGGACTGGGACTTAAGTCACCAGTGACTAATAACAAGGAGTGGCTCTTACCCCAGCAGAGCCACGATGTAACTGCGGACCCAGTCAATGCTTTGTGACCACAGTCTGTGTCTCTAGGCCAGTGCCATGACAGTGGCCTCATGACAGAGTCTAGAGAAGATGATTCAGCTAGCCATGACAAGACTTCAAATCCATAGACATATTAGACACTGAGTGTGTGTTGTTTAAGTCATTAAGTTTGTAAAGTAACTTCTTATATAACAACAGACAATTAACCTTGTCTATGAGATGGGTTAGCAGACACACGTTTCCCTGTGTTGGTCAAATTAAATTGTTCCGCAGCAATGAATGATCCCCAAACCTCAGTGGCTCACATCCCCAAAAGTTTATTCTTTATTTATGTTACAAGTCCGTCAGCAGTTTGCTGTAGCTTAGTACTTCCCCTCTATCATACTCCAGAACTAGACTGACAAGCTGCTCATATCTGGACCATTGCAGACAGTCCTGGAAGGAAGAGGGAAAGGCCGGTGCAATGTATTCTTTGGCTTTGGATGCATTCCCATGGAAGGGCACTGCCCATGCGTCCCGAACCATCTGGTGAATGATGGCCATCCACAGCTGTGCTTTGGGTTTTGAAGAAGTAAATAACAAGCAAAAATACAAGGGACAAATAGTAAATAAGAGATAGAAACAACAGATAGAGAGAAAAACATCGCAAGTAAATAAGAGATAGAAACAACAGATAGAGAGAAAAACATCGCGCTCACAACAGGCAGTAGACGTGATCGGAGTAGTCTAATTGAGAGAGCAAACAGAGGTAACACCATCAAATCAGGAGATTCTAAACATACAGTAGAAATCAATTGGGGAAGTTGAGGCAGTCAGTTGGAGTTTCCAACTGAGCTTTCTTTCCATGGACAGGCTTCCCATGGCTGAACTTCAGCTTCTGGTTCCCCCTGCAGACTCTTTTACATCATGGGACAAGCAATAGCAGCCTCTGTTGAAAATGGTTCTGGTTGTTTTCAAGGACACAGCCTTGCTACTCTCCGGCTGTTTTGCTGTTCTCTTCCTTCTCTGTAGCATAGTTGGGGTGGGGCAGCCCATCCCTAGACAAGAGGTCTTAGAGGATACCTTGAGACAAACAAGCTTGGCTGTGAAATGGGGGTGAGGGAGAGGGCAGGACAGCCCAACTTCTCTGTAAGCTCAAACAGCGCATGACAATTTACTGATACAATGGACATTACAATATGACTGCTTGCATTTTGCTGGCCAAAGCTAGTCCAGAAGAGTTCAATGCGGCCACCAAAATACAGTCTCCTCCGGGGAAGCCACCAGGCACCAAGTGTGATGGACCATATACTCAACGCATTGGGTCAGATGCATGGTACACCATGATGTACAAAGAGAAGGGCCAGCTCACGTTTCTTACAGATAAATGTAGAGGTCCCAGAGCCTAAGAGAGTATGCCTGAAGAGCTAGCTTTCCTAGAGAAGGGTCAAAAATTAAGAGAGTCCGAGGCAATGGAGAAGCTGAGGTTTCACCATCCCTATAATCTTCACTGTCACGTCCCTAAGGAGAATGAAAGCAATGATTCTCATGTCAGCAGCATCTTCAAGACACATCCCCTGGTACACCTTCTGGCTGGCCGAATTGCTTTCCCTAAACCCTTTAAGCTTCTTCTATATAGAAAGAATAATCCCATTCATAAAGTTAAGCAGGGTTTTCCAACTGTCCCACAGCAGTGAATTAGTAGCAGGAAAGAAACGCTAAGGACCTCGGGCAAGCCTGCAGTTATCCAGGCTTCCATCTTCTCAGAGTCTGCTCTAATCCCACCTTCCTGAGGAATAAGCACAGCCCCCAAGAGCTTCTGGAAAATGTGGGAGGAACCAAATGACCGGGCCCTAGTGTATTCATCCCAGAGGTCTTGTCATCCTGGCTCTGGAGAGGCTAGCTCAACAAGAAGTACAGAGACAGGAAAGCCAACACATCTGCATGTGGAGTGGAAGTCAGGCCCCTTCTTAATCAGGTAAGTCAGTCCAACAGGATGAGTTCACTGCTAAAACCTGAGCCACACAACACTGCTGGTGCACGGCAGACATATGTCAAGGCCAAATCCCCTAAAATATGAAGGAGGGACTAGTCGGTAATCCCTTTTCCTATAAAATATACTTTTGCCTGCAGGCCCTGTGTGATCTTTGCATCATGCCAGATGGTATTTGGTTTCTCTTGAAGTTATAGTTTATGTCAGAAGAAATAGACTTTATTTAGATGAGTTCCGAAGAAAATACAGGAAATCTCCAGAACTGTGCCTCAGATGCCACGGGAGCCTGACCTCGGCATAGTACAGGAATGACTTCTGTTGTGGCCATCAAAACAGTCTGGGGTTTGCTGTCAAGGATGACCTTGTGCTGGCTTTCTTCCCATTCTGTGGATGAAGAGTGTGAGAGGAGCTGGGGCAGGCCTGGCATCTGTGGAGCCCCCTGCCCCACAAACAAAGGCACGTGAAGGAAAAGTGATGGGATTGGAATGGGGCTGGAGCTCTTCTCGGTGACAGCAATTTGTGCTCTTGGGAAAATATTTCAGTCTTAAAACTGAAATGCATTTAGTTATCAGAGGAACCACTAAGTGAAGCCATTATCATTTGTGCTCCTGAAGCTTTGCTGCAGAAATGGACTAGCTGTTAAGCAATGTTAGCCCTTCTGCCGCACATTTTTCCTGCTCTAAGGCCAATAAGGCTGTTTCTAAATAGAAACGTTGTGGTGCTTCCGAGCTGCCTGGGACTCCTACTGGTGATGGCTCATTTGACTGAGCTGTCATCTCATCCTGTCTGCAGGCCACATTCCAGCTCCTAGCAGCTAACTTCGCCTGACACACCTGTGTTTTGGGCACGATTGCAAATACTGGGAATACAGAGGCAGCAGTTAGATGCAGTTAGACGCTGTCTATGCCTCCAAGGATCTCCTTGTCTAGTGAGTGAGTTAGGCTTACAATGGCAGGGGGTGATATGTGAGATGTGTTAATAAATGTATATTCAGACATCTCTGTTATAGGCAAGGCAGAATCAGTAGCGTGATGGAGCAGTAGACAAAGAAGAATTCAGGAATGATGTGTCTTGACATATGTTTATTTTTAAGTGTTCAAAGTATAGCAGGTACATGTGAGACGCAGGCAGGGGTGCACAATAAGGCAGAGACACATGGTGACTATATTTGTGTCACAGTGTTTGCATTCTGGGCACATGTTTTAAGGCCCCTTTACTTGAGTGAGACCACCTGTCTACTTTGGGCTGATGAATAGGAGGCAAAATTGAAGAACCAGGGTCAGTGAGATGGTCCAGTAAGTGAAGATGCCATCTCTTTACCACCAAATTTGAGGCCCACATGGTAGACGGTGAGAACCTACTCTTACCAGTTGTCCTCTGATCCCCAAATGCTCACTGTGGAACACACACACACACACACACACACACACACACACACACACACACGATAAATAGATAGATACATACATAAATAAGTATGTAGATAATTTTTGAAGTGAAGAATTACTTCTAAGCCATTTTAGCTCATCCAAGACTCTCCAGCATTTTCCTGAGACCCCCAAACCAAACCCATCCATTTTTTAGAGATGGTACATTGCTTGCATGACCACGATGAAGGAACAACCCACCAGTCATTGGGACACATGTCAGTTATACAAGTGAAAATGTATTTGCGTTTTTCCCAAGTCACTGAGATTTGAATTTTCTTTTTAAAAGTTCTATTTTTCGAGCAGTATGACATAATCTGTTTATCAAATTCAGTACAAAATTGGCTGAGGCCCTTCCTTATATCCACCAGGAGTGACTTTCGTTAGGCTAAACATTTTAGGTGAAGTCATTTGCTTTTAGAGTTAGCATTTGACAAGTGGAGATCTTTGGCTCACCTAGGCTCCTGCCTCCTGCTCACTGGATCTAAGTGAAGGACAGGAAAAACTTACTCCATTGTTCAGAGCATGGAATTAATGCAGTTCCATGCAACTGGGGGTCATAGGCTGTTAGCAGGTTGCTAGATGCATTGCTCAGTGTGGGATTTGCGCTTATAGAACACTAGCAAAGGGGTACTTGCATAGCCCACGCCAAATGGAGTCCCAGGCTACCAAACAATTCCATAGGCTC
>JAQHUG010000088.1:7217126-7232526 GCA_028555095.1 Dicrostonyx torquatus | reverse complement strand
ACACACACACACACACACGCTTAGAACATGTGGGTGCTGTCTAAACTCCCGTGATATTCTTGGTTGTTAACTTGATTATATCTGGAATTAACTAAAATTCAAGGCTGGTGCACCTATGAGGAAGATTTCTTAATTTAATCATTTGAAGTGGGAAGACCCACCTTTAATCTGGGCCATAACTTTTTGCAACAGCCTGTATAAAGGAGATAGAAGAAGGAAGTGCTCTGTTCTTTACCTTCTTGCTCTCACGGGCATTAGAGCCAACTTCTTCGGATTTCGGTGTATCCTGAAGGCCAACTGAGACATCCAGCTTCAAGGTCTAAACAATTACTGGATTCTTGGACATTCTTGGCAGACAGCCATCGTTGGACTAGCGGACCAGAGCCTGTAAACCACTCTGATCCCATCTATATATTCACTCTATCAGTTCTGCTCTTCCAGACTTCTGACTAATACAGCTCCAAATTGATTTACGTTGTTATTGATTCCTGCTGATAAAACCAGCAGCTACTTTTAATGATCAATTTCCTTTCTTCTTTGAACAGCTTATTTAGAGAAAGAAAAAGGAGGCATGTGGCTTTTGCTGGACGAGATAACTCATTTATCACCTGGCAATTTTCTGTTCTTTATTGAAGCTGTACAGACACAGGGCGATATGCTAACCCAGGACTGTCTTGGACAAGGATTTAATTTAGATTGTTGCATCAGATTATGTTTGCGTTCTGGACACTGGCGCACTTTGAGACCCTTAAACAAGAATAAATCTCAAAATTCAATAATAAGACAAGCAACTCAATAGAAAAAATGGCAAAGGGCATAAATAGGCAATTTGCAGAGTATGAAATATAAATGCTTGGTCAATATGGAAGAAGCCTGCAATCTCTAGAAATATGGGAATTAAAACTGTAAGGATACTATGATTTGTTTTCATAGATGGGTATTAACAGGTGGGGAAGAAATGTAAAATGGTCAATATGAAAAGATGCTCATTCTCTGGAAACAACATATAAACAGGACTTAAATGTTCATCAATAGGGGAATGCTTAAGTAAGTTCTTCACCAGATTGATGACAATTGGTTATGTTTGCAAGGCTATGAGAAAAACAAATATCTACCTATTTGTCTGTTTGTCCATGTATGCATTCATCCATCTATCATCCATCTATCATCTATCTATCTATCTATCTATCTATCTATCTATCTATCTATCTATCTATCTATCTATCTATTTATCTATGCATATGCATATTGCTGTTGGTATTACAAATTTTTACTATATCCTGTAGGACAATTTATTAGTGTATATGTTTTCACTATCGGAATTTTTGTGCATTTTCTATTATTTTTTGAGAATGTCTCAGTTATTATAGTTGAAGGGTACTCCCCCCCTTTCACAGCAGGGGCTCCACCCTGGACCCAGGTTAGGCACAAACCACACCCAAACACCTGTTTTTACAGAGAGATCCTTTACTAAGCAGGAAAGGAATGTTAAAGCGGCTGCTTTCTGACTCAGGCAGAAAAACAGCAGCAAGTGACCTTGCAGATGTAATTTTTGAGAGGAAGAAAAGGGAAGGTCTGTGTTAGAATGGGCTAGGATGTGGTGGGAAAGGAGATAGGGGATGAGAAAGAAGGGGGCGGGGATAAGGAAAAGGAAGAAGGGGCACTTGTCCCAGAGAGACAAAGGACTGTCTCTGTATAGAGAGGAAGCAGATGTGATTTATAAAGGTAAAATGGGAAACCCTGTGTTAGGATGAGGTGTTTAATTCTAATTGGGCATGTTAATTAGGTGAGCCAAAGGGGGCTTCTGTTTGCTAGATTTCAATACTCCAATAACTGGACCTTGGTAGTCAGCCTCAGGAGGAAGACGTGACCAATAAGGGAACAGACCTTGGTGGCTGGCTTTAGGACTGTAAGCTAATGGTTTTTTAGCAAGGCAGAGGGAATGCGGAGGACAAGGCCTGCCAGAGCCACATGGCTAAGTGCACTAATGTTCCTTCAATAGTTATTTCCATCTTTTCCTTTCCCTACAACTCCTCCTGTATCCCCCGACATTCGTGACCCCTTCTTCAGTTATTGTTTTATGTGGGCATGCATGCACATGAGTATGTGCTCCCCCCAATACCCTTTTGGTTCCATTTAGTGTTGCTTATATGTACCTGTGTTTAGGGGCTGACCACTTAGAACTTGGTAACCTAACAGGGGCCCTCTCAATGGCGAAAACTGCCTCTGCCTGTCTCAGCAGCTGTTTTAGGAGTGGGGCCTTGTGAAATTTCCTCCATCTGTGTTGGCATGCCAACTGGTGTGGTCATTATGCAGGTCTTGTGTGAGAAGACTTCTCCTGGGGAGACTCACCCCAAATAGGGAGTGTTGTACACTATGTGCAGGTGTTTTGCTGTGATTGGTATAACAAAAAGCTGAATGATCAACAGTTAGGCAGGAGGTATAGGCAGGATTTCTGGGGAGGAAAGGAAGAGGTGGAGGACTCTAGGCACACAGGAGATACCAGGAGACATGGAGAGGAAACAAGAGGTGCAAGATGGAAGAGAGTAATGCCATGTGATAAAATGTAGATAATATAAATGGGGTTAATCTAATTTATAAGAGGTAGTTAGGAGCAAGCCTTAAACTGTAGGCCAAGCTTTCATAACTAATAATAAGTCCCCATGTCATTATTTGGGAGCTGGTTGGTGGAACAGAAAAAGACTCATTACAAGCGAGCCCATGACAAATCAAAATATGGATACCACCACAGTTCAACTCAGAAAACCATGAGTTGGTTACTTACAGGAATATGGGTGAGAGGTTATTTACAGGAGCAGAAATGACTCAAAGAGAGCTACATCATCAAAGCCCACTCCAGCATGGGTTACAGCTCACAAAAGCTGGCAACCTGGAGCACACTGCATAACCTGCTGTCAGTCAGTTTAACAGATTGGACAGTGTCCCTTCCAAGGGGCTCAGTTGTCCTAACCCTCTTCCTCTTCCAGGCAGCTCTTCTTGTCTTAGAGTCTTCTTCGCAGCTGAGCTCATCTGAGAGTCATTTTATTTTCAACTTGTCTTGTCTACTCTGGGAGGGAGGGGCTTAGTGAATCTTGTTAGTTTTAGGAACTTCCTGAAGCTATGTGAGTTGTTTACCTTCCTGCTTAAGGAGCTTCCTACAGAATGGAATGTTTCAGTCTCTGAGGAAACTGTTATACAAAAACAGCTCTTGCTTATACAACCATATTTTTCAGTTTTTTTAAAATCAATTTAGGAATGTTGTTTGGGAGGCTGGAAAGATAGCTCAGAAACTGTGAACATACACTGTGCTTGGAGAGAGGCTGAGCCTGGTTCCCAGCACTCATATCACAGCCACCCTTAACTCTACCTCCAGGGATGTGTTGCACTCTTCTGGCCCCTGTAGACATGTGCACTCAGGTGCACACAAACTGTGTGGGTGTGTTTGTTCTGATCAGAACTATTTTGTAGCTGCATGTTCTTGTGAACATCTTTTCAGGGGAATTTGGGGCAACTCTGGGGTCACAACATTGGTAAGTTGTTCAATTCCAAATACTATCTCTCATTAACCCTTACCAGACATTTTCCATACAGTTTTGGACCAAAACTATAAAATAAGTCAATTTGTTTTAATCATACTTAACATTCTGGTTCTCAGCTTTACATTCAGAGCCCATATAATATTATATTTATAGACTAAAATTAATTATAAATTAATGTTCTTCAATAGAGTTTAGTATGCTTTTTTTCTGGGAAAATAGTAAACAGAAAATATTTTGACTTCAAGGGCCATACACATGGCTGTACTCAAAACATACCAGCTGATGAATGGAGTGATGTTTCAATTGAATTGAATACTAAAAATTTAATTTTGTATTATTTTCCATGTTGTAATAATCCTTCCTGTTTTGATTTTTTTCTCTAGACATAGAAAACTGCAGAAGCCAATTCTTTGCTCAGGGTTCCTATGAAAACAAGTGGTAAGCTGGATTTGGCATGCAGGTTTTAGATGGTCAGGGCCCTACAGCAAACACCAGAAAGCTGAAGCTGTCTTTGATCAGTTTTAGCATATGACTATCCATGTATAGAATATTCCTGGATATGAGTATATGAATATCAACCCACAGGACGTGTCTGGAAGGGTTCAAGGTGAACTGGTAAATACAGTTACCTCTAAGGAGGTTCTATGATTTGGAGTTCTGAGAAAGTGATGGTCATTTGTAACATGCAATATTTTTACTACGGATGTATAGATGAGCTCCCATGCATAACTACAAACGGGAAAAAAATAAACTTTTTAAAAAAGCAAATAAAACGAAGGGGAAAGATTTAAACAATTCAATATTGAGAAACCGGTGGTTCTGATGGCCTCCAATGATAGAGCTCTTCCGCCCGCAAGGGCCTTCATAGCCGTTCCGGTGCTCCTGAGGCGTGGATGCATGCTGTTGTCTGTGGGTTTCCAGGAGCCAGACACCTGTCCTGGCTTCTGGTCAGTTCTTGGCTGGAATGTGAGGGGATGGTAATTGTTAACCTTGATTAGCACAAAGGGCAGGAAGAACGGGAGGGAGATTTTCTAAGGGATCGATCGGTGAGGTTGAAGTTTGGTGTAGGTGGGCAATGTGAGGTGTCAGTCAGGTGTGGATCAGCCATGCAACAGGTTAAACGGGAAAACAGAGCCGTGTCAGAACCCTGCTATGCTGTGTATTTACCCCTTAGCCTTGGCAGGGCTTGATTGTCTTGACTTCAGAGCCTCTGACGCATATAGGAAGAGCAGGAAACAGGCCTGGTCTTTGGGAACAGGGAGTCTTTGACCTTGCCGTGAACCTGTGGACAAGACATGACTAACTTGAAGCCCTGGCTAGCTGTGTGTGATTTTACAGAGCTTGGTCCTCCACTGCCCTCTACCGCTGGAAGACGACACTGCAAGTTGTTATTGGAAGTGTGTGTGTGTGTGTGTGTGTGTGTGTGTTGTGTGCGCATGCGCACTTGTGGAGAGGTTTATCTCTTAAGAATGCACAAACCAGGCTGATAAGGAATCTTAAAAGCTAACTAATAGTTTTGGTGGGAGTTTTTATGTGCATATAGATGTTTCAGCTCTGATTTTTTATTTTTTTCAAATATATATATATATATATATATTTATGATGTTCAACCTGTTTTGATAGACATCACAGAATAGCTAAATCAAGCTAGCTGACATATGTGTGACCTAACACACTTTTCCATAGCAAGAACACTTTACATCAACTCGTTCAGCAATTTCCAAGTATGTGTTGTGTTGTTGGCTAGGCAAAGGTGACCATCGTGAACGCAGTCCTCCCAACCAGGGGAGTTTTATCCACTCATCCATCCACCAACGGACACTTGGGTTGATCCGCAACCTTTGCTGTGGTTCAGCAGACACGGAATAGTGATGTCTCTGTAACATTGATGTCCTTTCCTTTGGATCTGTTCCCAGAAGTCAGCTTGATGGATCATATGGTAATTCTATTCTTAACCTTAAAATTTTTTTAATTAATTAATTTTTACAAGCCAATCCCTAGTCTCCCTCCCGCCTCTCTTTCCGCTCCCCCCACCTTCTCCCCACCCCACCCCCATCCGCTCCTTAGAGAGGGTAAGGCCTCCCCTGGGAAGTAGGCTAAGTCTATCCCATCATCTTGTTGAGGCAGGACCAAGCTCTCCCCGACCCTGAGCTGGCCAGGGTACTACTGCCTGAGTGCGTCCTGCCAGGTGACAGGAAGCAGCATAATGCCTGAATGCTAACACACACTGCTTGGCCCTTTCTCTTCCCACTGTATCTTGTCCATTACGAGCAATGTATGTGTGTGGTTGCCCCAGTGGAATATCGGAAGCTGGGCAGACATTTTTTTTTATTGTTAAAAGAAAAATTTACATTTACTCCCCTTGTTCCCGGCCCTCCCACTCCCCCACTACCCCACCCCCCCCCCCCCCTTCCCGGCCCTCCCGCTCCCCCACTACCCCACCGCCCTCCCCCTGCTTCCTTAAGATGGTGCAGGATACCCCCCAAGGCCCTCCCCCCTCCATCTCAGTCTAAGAAGATGTGCATTCATATAGAATAGGTTCCCAAATAGTCAATACATGCAGAAGAGATAGGTCCCAGTGCCATTATCATTGGCTTCTCAGTCAGTTCCCACTGGCAGTCACATTCATAGAGTCCAGTTAGGTCATTTGCTCATTCAGTCTTGGTCCAGCTGGATTTGATGAGCTCCCAATAGATCGAGCACACTGTCTCTGTTGGTGGGCCAGTCCCTCATGGTCCTGATTTCCTTTCTCATTTTCTCCCTCCTTCTGCTCTTCCACTGGACCTTGGTAGCTCAATCCCTTGTTCTGATGTGAATGTGGGTCTCTGGCTCTATCTCCATTCATCATGCAAAATTTCTATGGTGACGATTAGGATATTCAACAAAGTAACTATGGGACAAGTTCAGTTCAGGCACCCACTCCTCTGCTGCCCAAGTACCTAGCTGGGACCTCCCTATGAATGCCTGGGATCCCCTCAAGAGACAAGTCCCTTGCAAATCTTAAAAAGACTCCCGTTAATGTAGATATCTTATTCCCTTCCCCAATAACCATCCTTCCTGCATCTCCACCCTCCCCCACTGGGCAGACATTTGCCGGCCGTGAATATAAATGCTGGTGGGTGGTTAAGCCTTGGAATGACAGGCCTGTGGAAGAAGCCTAGGTGGCTTTGCAGGCTGTATTGAGGGAGCTTCTAGAATACGACCTAGAAGAGACCAGAGTGGGCACATTATCTTGGTTTGGAAATTCCCTTTTTAGTAGCATGACCAAAAGAAGGCTGAAATGGCAATTTCTGAATTTCTGGGCCCAGGAACTGGGCAGTGCTATGGGAAAGTGTGATTTTAGAGCACAGTGAGGCCTATGCAAGGACTGGACCATAGGGTCAGGAGAGATGCCACCTTACCAACAGTTTGTTGGGCAGGATGGCTGTCTAGGAAATAAGAATGAACTAAGCACATTGGTTGAGGTGGTTCGGATGTGAGGCATCCTCACAAAGGCTCCTGAGTTGAAGTGATGCCATCGACAGGTCATTGGACCAAGCCCTTCGTTGCCTTCATCGTAGGATTAATTCCTTGATGGAGTCATAATACCATGGTGGATGAGGTGCAGATGGAGAAAGGAGGTTGTGTGTCATGAGAGGACACACCTTGTTCCCGCCATCTTGATGTTTCATCTCATGGATCCAGCTGAGCTAAAACCTCTGGAATCATGAGCCAAAAGATATCCTCAGCCTCTTCAGGTGTTTGTCACAGATCTGCCTACTTGTGAGCTGTCATGCCCCTGGATAGATTTGCCACACCTGAGAATGAGCAAGCGCGAACAAATGGCACACTAAGTATGCTCCCAACTATAAACACTACAGAAGAAGGGGCAAGGAACCGTACCTTTGAACTAGAAAAGTTCATCTTTAGCGGAGGAAGATTTAGGAGAAAATAGTGGGAAATGGTCTAGAACCTGCCATAAAGGAGTTCACTGGGACACTAAGTGGTGAAATAGGAATCGAACTCTATGAAGAGAGAACAGGGGAGCATGGCAACCATAACCAGGGCACAGCTGTCTCTAAATAAAACCCAGCCTGGACAAAATCACATTTGAGAACCTTTTCCATCTTGGATACAGAAAAAAAAGTCCAATAGAGTGAGTAGACAGAAGATGCAAGGTCTATCATATGATTAGTTTGTGGTCCTGGGGAAGGTCCCATATGGGATAGAAGGAGCAAGGTCATATGATAAACAAACCAACCCAGTGTGCAGGCTGGGGAGGCTTCAGAGAGACCCACCCCTGGAAACACCAAAAACAAAAGTTCTGAAGGATGTCACTTAAAGAGTCCTACAAATCAATCTAGAAAAGACAGCATGCTGGATAGTTTTCCCTGCCTGCTTGACACAGATGAGGATTAGGCTGCCCTGCAGTTGTATCTGTGAGGGAAACTCCTTGATGGTTGATTGATGTAGGAAAACCCACTGCACTGTGGATGGTACCTTTCATCAAGCTGGACCCTAGACTGTATGAGTGAAGGATGCTAGCCAAAGGCAGGTGGAGGGGCAGGCAGGAAGGCAGGCAGGCAGGTAAGGATCTGTGATTTATTCTCTCTGATCTTGAGTTCCTGCTCTGAGTTTTGAGTTACCCCAAATAATGGACCATGACATGGTATTGATTCTCCTCGAGGCTGCATTTTAAAGAATAGTTTATCACAGTAACAAAAATTAAGCCAGAACAGGAGCTTCTGTGCAAACTGGGGTGCTTTTAGTGCGCGCTTTGACCCCTCCTCCCTCTCCTTTTTGCTAAGAACACTCTGACACTATTTTGGGAAGCTACCACTTCCTTACCTGAGTCAACATAATGGAACTGTCAGCAACATAGTTTGTCATTTCCCGTTAGGATCGGAAATGTGACCTGGGGTTACCAGGATGGTGTCATCCTGGAACTAGAGTAATGAGACGACAGAGCTCAGCTGCTTCTGCTCCCTCACCCTGGTCATAATGCTCATTTTCACTTCTTGCAAATTTTAAGAGTGATGTCCCTCTGTCTTTCCACTCTGCTGATTAAACGTTTAGAGTCTAAGTTGCCTTGTATATTTCCATAGAGTCCCTAGCTGGCGAGAGTCTCAGACGAAGGCGGATTTTAGGGTTGAGCAGGAAGCTGGCAAAAATAAGGGAGACCAGTTCAGTCCCTTTCACATGGCAGGGCAGGATCCCAACAGCACAAAATACTGCTATCTTCTCTCTGTGTGTGCCAGGATGGGCCAATCTGAAAAGTAGGGGGTGGCAAAATGATAATAACAAATTAAATAGTGTGTCATTCAGCACTCTGGAATAATGAGTAGCATTGCTGCTTCTGACAGACCGCACATGAGAGTAATCTAATCTGTAAATCATCAGGCCGGGCTAATTGGCTGTGGCCTTGCATGGCTAAAGGGGTATTTCAGTGGATTCCCTTCCTGTCTTTTCATGTTGATGAGCCAGGAGCATATAAGATCCGACACTTTAGCTGTCTGCCATGTTGGTGCTAGGGCACATTTCTACCTTCCTGTATCTGTGTCCCACAGGCTCATGTGAAAACACACTTAAATGACATACCTTTCCCCATTGCCCGTGGCCCACAGGATGGGAAACTCTTATGCTCACTTATGAAACCAGCAGAGGAATAGGGCTGGTTATTTTTAGAATGTCCATATGCTACGATAAACTAGACATCATTTAAAGCTGAAGTAGCTACAGGAGTTAGAGGGAGGGAGGGAGCGATAAAGAGGGAAACCCAAACATTTAAAATAAACAGTTATCCGTTGGGTATGAGAGCAATACAGATGTATTCTCAGCCAAGGTAAAAGTTCAGAAACCATTTTATTCAAGTCCCTTCTTACCCCCCCCCAGTCCCCCAGATAAACTGGTTTCAGCTCACCAGAGAGGAATTGTGATTCTGACCTCAGCCTGACCCCAAATGTGGCTGAGCTCTGACCCTGAACCCCAGCTGGGACCCTCTCTTGTCAGAGGGCTTTTGGAGTCACAGGTAAAGTGTGCCTGGCAGTGCCCCCTCAGCCGCTGCCTTCTCCATGCTAACTTCCTGGGAGGAAATATGTCTGTGCACAAAGTAACCTCAGGATGTGTGGAATAGAAATCTTTGCTTGGCGAGCGCTTGAGATATGGTAGTTTTTAAAAACGATTTGCTACTGTTTTTACTTAAGTGTACAAATGTGTGCCTACATGCGTTTATGTGAACTACATGTATGCAGTTCCCCGTGGAGGTCACCGAGCTTTGGAGTCACTGGAACTCAAGTTACAGGCGTCGTGAGCCCCCTGATGTGGATGCTGGTAACCAAAGCCACATCCTCTGCAGAGCAGCCAGGGCTCTTAACCGCCAAGCCTTGCTCCAGCCCCTGGAGTTTGTATTCCGCATATATGTTTGAAAACAAAGAAACAGCCACAGGCTGATAACTTAGAACTAAGAAAGAAATATATTTTCCCCAACCAGGATGTTTAATGCAACTTAAGACCTATTTATTGTCAAGCAAAATAAAGTTTACTGCAACTTTTATGTTTGGTTCGGAGAGTTTTACCCTATAGGAAGAAGAGAATTGTTTTGTGCACACACACACACACACACACACACACAAACACAGAGAGATACACTGAGTGATAACACAAAACAAATGACACAGCCTGAATGCTACCAATAGGTAAATTGATACATTTGAATACACTCTTTTTCTTCCAGGTCACTGACTTTCTCATCAATATTGTTGGTTTTTCTCACCCAGTTTACTGACTTTCCCCTTTACATTGTTTACATTCTTCACTAGGATCTGAAGAACTGAATTCATGTTAGTATTCTCTTCCGGTTCAATGGTCTTTTAAAAATTATTTATTTATATGTATATGCAAATGTGTGTGTGTGTGTGTGTGTGTGTGTGTGTGTGTGTGTGTGTACGTATGCACATGATGTGCATGCGGGGGCCTGAAGAGGTCTGAAAAGGGATCAGATCCCCTGGATCTGGAACTGTAGATACTGGTGAGCTGTTGTGTGTGTGTTGGGAACTGAACCCAGGTCCTCTACAAGAGTAGAAAGAATTCTTAGCTCACGAGCCATTTCTCTGTCCCCCAACTGATTCTTTGTATCCAAAACAAACCCAAACACAGACAAACAAACCAGACACAAAAACTTAATTCGGTATTTTACTTCCCTCAGTGTCTTGAGTAGAGTTGTTGAAGAGCTGCTGTCCCTTGTTGTTTTTCATTTCTTGTATTTGTGTGGTAGTTGGTGCGTCTGCTGCCTTGGGGGCTGTGCTGGATTTGGGGCAAGGCTGCCTACTGCCTGCACATCTACCCTGGAAGGCTCAGCTCCCAGTGCTGCTCACCGAGAAAAGATGGCTATAGCAGCAGCAACAGCAGATCACACAAGAAGCAGAAGCAACTTAAAATCAACCACAGAAAACAGACGCACAGTAGAACCGGACATGGCAAAATACTAGAGTGAGCTGTGAGGCTAAATGGTATTTATGGGAAATGTGGACCTAATAAGTGAATGAGGGAGAGGAAGGAGACTGGGAAGGAGAGAGAAGGAAAACTCAAGGTTAACTAGACTTGAAGGAGAAAGGAGGAAGAGAAATGGAGAATGTTGTAGGTGGGGTGTGGGAAAAGCAAGAAAAGAGAATAAAAAGGAGAGCAAAACTAAAATATTCTCCAAGTTGGTGAGATGGTTCAATAGTTAAGAGTATTTGCTGCTCTTCCAGAAGACTGGAGTTCGATTCCCAGCACCCACATTACGTGATCACAACCACTGGTAACCTCAGCTTCAAGGGATTTGATGCCGTCTTCTGACCTCCATGGACACTGCATAAATGTGGCATATACTCACACAGACATGCACACACATACACATAAAATAAAACTTAAAAATTACAGTAATGATTTTTTAAAAAAAACTAACAAAATTAGATAAATATAAGAAGAGGAATAACAAACAAAAAGAAAGAAATCGATTGGATAGAGCTATTACATGTAGAAAGAAGGGACAGGGAAGGAAAAAAAAACGAGAGAGAAAAAAAGATTTTTCCAAGAGAGGAAAAAAATATGTAAACAAAATTATTGTAACATATTAAAGGAAATAACAGGTAAAAACATAAAAAACTTTAAAACTGCAGCACAGAAAATTCTGCCAATATACGGGTTTGGGCATGAGAGATCATACAGGAGATAAAAGAGAGAAAGAGAGGGTGTGCGCATGTCTGTGGAGGGATCAAAAGCCTGAGGTGGTCCTCTATTGCTTTCTACCTTACATTTTGACAGTCTCTCATGGAGACTAAAAATGCCTACTGATTAGCAGGCTGGCTGCTGGTGAGACCAGCGTTCTCCCGTCTGCCCTGTATGCTCCAGTTGTGAGGGTTTCTCATCTATGCTGCCATGGGTGCCGGGCATCCAGTCTCGGGCCCTTAGCAAGCGCTTCGCCCACTGAGCTGTCTCCCTAGCCCTTTGTATAATATGTTTTAAAAATTACTCTAATTGCCGGATGGTGGTGGCGCACGCCTTTAATCCCAGCACTCGGGAGGCAGAGGCAGGCGGATCTCTGTGAGTTCGAGACCAGCCTGGTCTACAATAGCTAGTTCCAGGACAGGCTCCAAAGCTAGAGAAACCCTGTCTCGAAAAACCAAAAAAAAAAAAAAAATTACTCTAATTTGTGTGTGTGTGTGTGTGTGTGTGTGTGTACCTGTGTGCTCTACATGCTACAACACAGGTGTAGAGGTCAAAGAGTAACTTACCAGAGTTGGTTCTCTCCCTCACACCACATGGGTTCCAGAGAGTGAACTCAGGCACAGCCATAGGTTTCTTTACCCAATAAGTTGTGGCACCAGTCCCTTTACATATTTTCTGCTCTGGAGAATGTTCCATGAGAATCTGAGAAGATTACATATTTGTTATTATCGGGTAATTATTCTGTTCAGCAGTTCTAACTGGTCTATGGTACTGTGTATTTTCCAGGATGCTTTCTTACACATTCCTGCAATTATGTAAAAAATTTCAACTAAGCACACTAAATATTTTATGAGTTATTTTACTTGGTGGGACTGTGGATGACTTTCCCCCCTTATTCTATTTTTCTTTGTTTTCCAGATTTCTTATGATGAGGACATGTTATCTAATAATGATAAAAAAAACAACTTAAAGTGAATCAGTCAGAAGCTGGGCGTGGTGGTGCACACCTTTAATCCCAGCACACAGCAGGCAGATCCATGAGCTGAAGGCCAGCCGGTCTACCTAGTGAGTACCACTACCAATCCAACCAGGTCAGCACAGTGACACTTTGACAACAAAGCTGAAAAGGTCAGGGTGGGAGAGTGAAGCTGGAAGGCTTCCTGGAGGAGATGATGAAATTGTGGGAAGATTTATCCATACATACACACATACATACACACACACACATACACACATACATACACACATGCATACACACATACATACATACATACACACATACACACATACATACACACATGCATACACACACATAACACATGCATACACACACATACACACATGCATATATACACACATACATGCACATACATACACACATACATACACACATGCATACATACACACACACATACATACATACATACAATTTACACTGAGCACCATGCACCCCCAGACTGTCAGCAGATATTTCTTGAATAGGAGAAGATGATAGCTTTGTGAAGGTGATTTAAATTTCCATCTGTCCATGTACTCAGCACAAGGATGAACAAGGCTGCCGCACTGAACTTGCAGACTTACCAGATCTCCTAACTTGTCGGGTGTCCAGGGAACACCTAAAAACACCTGCCATTACACTGTTGTCAGTCAAATGGCTGATTTTTTTTTTTTTGGATTTGGCATTTCTACAGTCAATTTTTTTGATTTTATATTAGAGGAATTTCAATTAAGTGAAGTTTTGCTGAATGTATTCTGCAAAATCTCTAGCCTTTTAGGTCCTTTTAAAATTCCCACCCAGAAATAACATAAGTGCTTGTGACAAAATCACAGCCCAGCGAAGAGCTACTCTTGGCCAGGAAGATCTGGAATGGAGCAAAGAAGACAGATATTTTCCCCTGTGCTTTCCGGAACTGCCTTACTAACATTTCCTGCCCTGGTTTCTGAGAGCTCCTCTCACTCTTGAGTGGAGGATTGGCTGAATCTGCATTTATTGTAGTATGGGCTGGGTTGCAAATTGCAGCGCTGTCTAATAGATTAATACCATGCAGGGCGATGTCAGCCCCTGCCTTATAATTTGGGGTGGTTCCCATCAGAGCTCTGAGTGGTTCCATTGTGACAGCCAAAGCAATGAGGAGATAACAGGCGTGTCTCTCCCCTGGCTGCAGTCTAGAAGGCAAAATTTAGTTTACGGCAACCTTAGCTTCCTTATGCCGAGAGGTAATTAGCTAAAATACGTTTTTCCAAATCACATTTCCTTTTTATTTCTGAAGAAACATCCCCTCCAGGGAGCTTCTAAGGCACGGACACATTTGTGTAATTTATGGCAGTAGATTAAATTAACATTCCCTCTATCAGCGGCTGCCAAGTTCCTGTTCCTGGCGGATCTGTTGTTTGAGGGTGACTGGAGCCTGTAACCGGTTTCTGCAGTTGACACTGGAAAAGAGCACAAAGTGGTAATTTCCCTATTTGTTGAAATGTGTGCAGTGGGACTTCACATGATTTAAAAAAAATCTATAAAAAGTCTCAAGTTGCCTTATTTTCTTGTTGTTTTTAAGACTTAAGCCACTGAAGTCAGAATGAGAGTTTATACATTTAATGAACTTCCATGGAATGCCGTTTATTTTAGACCTAAGGAAGACAAAGTGAGGCTATTTTTCCCTCCAAATTCCAGGGTACATATCTTATTTGCATGAATGAATTATATGTGTTTGAATATGTGTGTGTACGTGAAATTGGATGGCAATATTATTTAGCTGAAAATAATTGAACTGCTATCTAAATTAAAAAAATTTTTTTTTATGTGTATGGTCATGTTGCCAGCCTGTTTTGTGCACCTCTTGCAAGCTTGGTGCCTTTGGAGGCCAGAAGAGGGCATCAGATACCCTAGACCTGGAGTTACAGATGTATGCTAGGAACTGAGCCTAAGTTCTCTGGAAGAGCAACCAGTTCTCTTTAACCACTGAGCCATCTCTCCAGCCCCTTGTACTATCTGATTCTTTATTTTTTTTTCCTCAATGTATCATCGAAAATTTCCACTTGTTAATTTAGCTTCAGGATGCCAGCAGAACCGCTCAGTACTGAAGGGGTGGGTGGGTGGGTTATCCCCAATAAATTTTCAAACTGAATACTTCAGTGCAAGGGCTGGAGGAGACATGCAGGTGTTCTGAGCAAAGTGTTGACCGATGCAGCGCCTGGGTGGCAGTATTGCTGAAGTTTTGATTGAACTTGTCTCCAGGACGAACTGAGCACTCTGTGGAGGAAGATACTGGGACCCTTTGTTTAGATTTAGTCCCAGAATTACAAGTTAACACAGAACTAGGTTTGAACGTGTTTGTTTTCCACCAAAACTCATCTTGGGGCTCAATGTTGAGTGTTGGGAGGTAGGGCCTGGTGAGAAACATTTGGGTTATGGGGCCAGGGTCCTCATGATGGGATTAGTGCTGGTTTTGCAGTTTTTCATAGGAATTTGTTCTTGTTTTTTTTTTTTTTCTGGTATGTGTCTGTTGGCTCTGTTTTTCTGTGGTGTATAGCACAGCCCGAGTCCACACCTACAGACGTCAGCAGCGTACTCTTGGATTTCCATAACTGTGAGTTAAAATAAGCATCTTTATCAATTACTCAGTGTGATTGTCTGAATGTAATCGGCCCCCATAAGCCTATAGAGAGTGGCACTA
>JAQHUG010000088.1:7168199-7206796 GCA_028555095.1 Dicrostonyx torquatus | reverse complement strand
TCATTGCTGCTTCATAACTGTAATTTTGCTACTGTTGTGAATCATAATACAAAAATCTGTATTTTCTGATGGTCTTAGGCGACCCCTGTGAAAGGGACTATAGTCATCAATCCCCAAAAGGGGCTCTACCCACAGGTTGAGAACCACTGATGTATGGCAAAGACAGGTAGTGCTTAAAGAAAGAGCCTCTGGCTAGGTGGTCTTGGTGCATGACTTTAATCCCAGAACTCAAGAAGCAGAGGCAGGCAGATCTCTGAGTTCAAAGCCAACTTGGTCTACAGAATGAGTTCCAGGACAGCCAGGGCTGCATAGAGGAACCCTGTCTTGAAAAACAAACAAACAAACAAACAAACAAACAAACAAACAAACGGGGGGGCACTCTGGGACTTGAAGTACTGACTCTGGCCCCACTCTGTGAACTAGGCCGTGTAGCTATTTCTTTCATACGAAAATTTCCTCCTCAGCAGTTGGAGAGGATACTACAGGAGCAAAGCCACTATAAGACCACAGCAATAGCTTCCTGTGTGGACTAGAGGAGTCGTGTGGCCTGCTTAGAATGCCTGATGCACAGTGCTCAGGAGTGTTCGCTAAGGAATCCAGCAGACCACGGACACTTTTGAAATTCAGAACAATGAAAATGCTAGCAGGCAAAAGCTGCTTATGGGAGGGAGGTGGATTTGGGTTAAGGTGAAAATCCACCATGATCTCTCTCATATGTGGAATTTAGATGTAACTCTGTGTATATATTTATTATATTTAAATATATGTATTTAATAAATTGTATATTTATATAATTTATTTAATAATTATTTATTTATATAATAAATAAAATATATTTATTATATTTAAAACCTAAAGCAGAAAGGGGACAATCTTGGGTAGGAAGGAGCTCAGTAGGGAAATAAGAAATGGTAATGGGGTGATACATATGACAGTGTCATTATATATCCTATCATTTTGCATGCTAATTAAATACTAATAAACATTTTTAAAGAAAACTATTTATTGAATATGAGCAAAGGAGGGTTAATAAATGATCCTTTCCATTTTGATCTCCAAAGATTCTAGGAATTTACTATACATAACAGATACTTGTATTTAACACATCCGTATTGGTTGGACTTGGCATGCAGGGTGATGCTTAAAGAGACCTCACAGTCTCTTCTTCCTCTAACTGTGGTCTTTGATGTCCCAGATGGGGTCCAGAGCCTGGGGTGGCTTTCAGTTGGCTCTAGAGTATTTCTTGTTTGAGAGACGTGCAAATTTCTCCTACTCTTCATTTAGTTTCATCCAACAGGCACTGAACCCTTAACTGTGCATCAAGCAGGCATATGGGATAGAGAGGACAATAAAAATGGCATCCTTGACAACACGGGCATCAAGAAGGAGTTTGGAATTAACAGGGACCCAGAACGGCTGAGCAGCATAAGCAACAAAAGAAACCAAAACAGGGCGTGGGGGCAGGATGGGGAGGGAGGTGGAGCAAGCCAGACAAAAACTGGTTCCAACATAGAGCATCTTGAAACCAACCTGAAGTCCCCAGATGAGGTGGCTTTGGCAGGGTGGCAACAACAAGCCACAGCCCTGGCTCTGAAATCATAACAGAAAGCTCGCTTTTCTGTCAGTCACAGGAGGGTGGGATTTGGAGAAGGGCTCTGTGAATTTATGACACGGTGGGGGGGTTAATGGAAAGATGCCTTTCCTCTGAAGGGAAGACGGCATCGGAGATTCCCTATCGATCTGGGGCAAATAATTCCAGTGACATGCTGAGAAGAGTTGATGGACTCCTAACTGGAGCTCCAGGTCTGATTTATGAAACTTCACTCCCCTCCAGGACTTGCCTCGGGATGCAGGAACAACTAATAATATTTAATTAAAACACATAAAGCAGAGCATCAGTGACAGCACGTGTCAAAATCAATGAAATGCTAATTTCTAAAGATTATATTTATAGGGAGCCCACAGGGTCAGCGCAAGGAATTCCACAACAAAGAGCCTCTGTGAAAGGGCAGCTTCTGTTTCCTGGACCTGACATACTGACCTGGAGATGCCCTGGCTCAAGTCCCTCGCTATTCAGAAGATCCACAGAGGGATAGGAACAGAATTTCATAAAATAATTTGGGTAATAATCTAAATTCTAGATTGACATTCTTCAGTCCTCAATGAGCCCCAGTATTTTATTTAATTAAATGTATTTGTTTATTATTATTATTATTATTATTATTAGTAGTAGTAGTAGCAGTTTTTTTTTTTTTGTGTGTGTATGTATAAACAAGCATGGTGCTACGGTACACGTGGAGGTCAGAGGACAACTTTGTGAAGTTCGTTCATTCTTTCCTTCTATATGGGTTCTGAGGATGGGACTCAGCTCATCAGACATCTAGAGCAAGCTCTTTTACTGGCTGAGCCATCCTCTCTTCTGCCCAGTGTCGTTAGGAGGGCACCTCAATCCCTCAGCGTAGGTTGATGGAGGGAATCTACTCACCAGCTCTGCGGGTCTTGTAATCCATTCTCTCTTCTGAGCCTGTCTTGAGAAACGGTTTTTAATGGGCAAGCTGCAGTGTATTTCTATGTAGAGCTGCTCCACTGTGCCTTCATGTCCCTTCGCAAAGCAATCCCAACCTCAGCTCATTGGCCACTTTCTCTTCCTAAAACAAATTCTCATGGGACAAGGAGGACTCTTCATGGCCCAGATGAAATGGTATCTCCCCAACCCGGTCACAATTCTCATTTAATCCACGTGGGACATAATCTAATGCTTTAAGAACTGGGATTTTCTTTCTTGCCAAATGGGACCACTTGGTTAAGTGCTGGCAATCTGAGTAGCTTGTGTGGAGTTAGGATCTTCTGAGGTTTCCTTCAGTTTATAGCACTTGGTATGAGTTTTGGTCATGGAGTTCTGGAAACTGATTTTTTTTTTTTTCTTCAAGAAGTTGCTTGGCACTGGTACCTTTAACTCACATGGGAACGGGAGATGTTTCAAGTCTTAATTACAATTGTACGCTTTGACGGGTTTTATCGAATCACAATGGGGGTGAGTCATATCTGGATTGCAGAAGCGTGGGATGGAAATGATCCTGGGCATATAGACCTGAAGGCAACTGACTTCTAATTGGCACCAAGCTGATTCTGAATTTACTAGGTTCCCCTTGCTAGGCGCTGGAGAGCTTGCCTTGCCGGGTAGCAGGACCTGGGTTCCCTCTTCTGTGGGTCTCTGCTGACTGCTTGCTCTCTGCGAGCACCGAGCAGATGGTGTGCCTGGGAAAGCACCCTTACAGCACACTGTTTTTCGAGTTGGGGAACCGATGGACACGGAAAGCCAGGGAATGCTTTACAACCAAGTCTAAATCAGGAACTCGTCCACACTTTCTGGGTAGAAGGGACTTGGGGGTGGTTCAGGGGGGTTTGTTGTGCAGCTCGGCTTGCATAAGAAACTTCTTAGAGATTTAGTCTGTGCAAAGCATGAGTCATTTAATCCTCGGGAAAGCCCTGCTTTTTAAATCACAGGGTAAGTTCGTAACCCTGTGAACTTCACTGGTCTGAGTTTCAGCTCAGACACTGTAACCTTGATCTGGCCGTGCAGTAGAGTGGAACAAGCCTAGTTTGACTCCTTTTTTTTTTTGTTTTGGTTTTTCGAGACAGGGTTTCTCTGTGGCTTTGGACAAGCCTGCGCTGGAACTAGCTCTTGTAGACCAGGCTGGTCTCGAACTCACAGAGATCCGCCTGCCTCTGCCTCCCGAGTGCTGGGATTAAAGGCGTGCGCCACCACCGCCAGGCCCCTAGTTTGACTCCTAATCCATGTGCTTGACCACTGGATATCCCTGACTCTCAACTGCGAGTATATTGGCTGTGAGTTAGATTTTGTACTGCTCTGGGAAAGCTGGTGTAGATACGAGAAGTTACCTGTGCTTCTTAGTTTTTTATGTCAGCTTAACCCAAGCTAGAGTCATTTTGAAAGAGAAAATGCCTCCACCAGACTGGCCCATGGGCAAGCATATATGGTGCATTTTCTTGGTTGATGAATGACATGGGAGGGTCCAATGCACTGTGGGAAGCAGTCTGAGCAACACATGATGAGCAAGCTAGTAAGTAGCATTCCTCCATGGCCTGCATCAGTTCCTGCATCCAGGTTCCTGTCCTGACTGCCCTGGATGATAGATTACAAGGAATAAACAGAAACAAGCCTTTTCCTTCCTAAGTTGATTTTTAGCTTTGGCTAAGATACTTGAATAAAGCTTCTAGCTTCCAATAATTACCGCAGAGAATTTAGTGTGTACCTGGAGACAGAATGAATCCAAACAAATCTGCCAGGGCACTGAGATCTGCTGGAGTTACTGCTGATAAAAGCAGGGAGAAGAGCTAAGTGTCTATGCTCTATTGTTAGTGTTTGAATAATAGAACAGACCTGCTGTATCAAAACCGTGAAGGCTAGCTGCAAGGGAGCCAGTGGTAGAGAGCTTGCTGTGTGTGTGTCCATGCTGTGGTGCTGACTCCTAGCATGTCCATCATCATGCAATTGCCTCTTTGTCACAAAGTGAGACCTATGAGGGATTCAGAGGACACCAGCTTTCTCCTTCTTAGAGACACTAGAAAGGCTGATTAAGACGGCCCCTCTTCTTGTCCTAACAATTTAAGTAGACTGAAGAGACGATTTGTACCCTGAAAAGAAAATCAGCTGACTAGATTTCAGCGTCAGAACAGCTGGTGGGCACAACGTTGTATATCAACTTTGAGGGTGAATGTCAAGTTAGGGGTCAAGTTCAAGGAGAGATTTTTTTGTTGTTGTTGTTGGATTACAAGTTCTGAAAAGAGTTGATTAAAGAGAAAAACTCTCAATCATTTGTAAAAAAAAATTTACTATGAAAATCATGTTATAAAAAGTTACAAATAAATCCCCCCATTATCCCACAAGTACAGCTTAAGTGCTTATTGTGTGTCAGCTATGATCTAGGTACTTGGAACTCAACAAGAGTGAGACGAGGGCTGGAGAGATGGCTCAGAGGTTAAGAGCACCTCCTGCTCTTCCAAAGGTCCTGAGTTCAATTCCCAGCAACCACATGGTGGCTCACAACCATCTGTAATGAGATCTGGTGCCCTCTTCTGGACAGAATACTGTATACATAATAAATAAATCTTTTAAAAAAAATAAAAGAGTGAGACGAATACTCAGCTGCCCTTCAGGTGCTTAAATTTTGGCAGCGAGGCAGGTAGTAGTATAACGAATGTATGAAGCACACAAATAGCGTGTGAGAACAGGGTAAGTAGTGTGGGAAAAGTGGCACAGGGTAAGGAGGTGGGTGAATCGAGGCTATGTGGAAGGGGCTGGGGTCTAGGAGAAGGTGATTACCACAGACCTCTTCAGAAAGATGGCGTCTGAAGAGGAAGCGGCTCTAGATACTGTTAGCTAAGATATGCCAGCTCCAGGGTGAGAAAATACTCCCATACCCAAGGACCAGGTGAACCAGGGAGACAGCACACAGTGGTGGGGTCAGAGAGGCAATGGCAGTAAGCATGCAGGGAACAAGGGTCTCTGCTGGAAGGTTTCCAGCAGGGATAGCAGAGAACCTCGCTTTACATTTTAAAGACTAATATAAAGATTAAATTGTTTGGGTGGGAGGGGGAGTGGTGAGGGCAGAAAGAGGCTCGCACAGAGAGCCAAGTGAGAGAAGATGGTGGTTCGGACCAGGTTGGTAGCAGTAAAGAGAGCTGAGAGGTACTAGCATCTTGGAACATGTCAATCAGGGCTATCAGGATTGCTGCTAGACTTGGTGTTGATATATAGAGGAAAGTAAAAAGATGACCCCAAGTCTTCTAGATAGAGCAACTGGGAGGATGCGTTTGCCGCCAGCTGTGATGGGGATGACGGAGTGAGGGAGGTATCAGTGGTTCGTCGTGGGCGTGTTGCGGTTAAGACCTTGAAATGCAGATGTTGACTAGAGAGTTGGCCGTGTGGGACTGGAGTGTGGGAGCAAGGCTGGGTTGAGTTGTTGCATGTGGGACAGGGACTTGATAGGGCTATCCAAAGAATAATAAACAGCATCAAACCCCACCAAGAGTAGGCTTAGACTTAGCCAAGGTTAACATTCTAGGAATTTCTTCTTCAGGTTTCATTTGTTAGCTTATAATTAAATAACATGTCTTAGTTTCTGACACAAATAAGCCTACTAACATTTGGTGGCGTCTAATACACACTTGCCCTTCTTTCTCCTGGGTCTGGGACTTGGCTGGAATGTCTTCTCTTGCGCTGTGGTTTGGCTGGCTTGGCTGAAGGTCGCACTTGGTTTTTTGTCCCACCCCACTTTCCTTTACATTCCTCCTGGGTCAGCAGCTTCCAAGGACTTGTTTTTCTTGTGGGGTTGGCAGGAATGCAAGCGGGTAAGCAGACCCACATAATACCTCTTAAGGGCTTGGTTTGGAACTGACAGATTGTCCCTTTCGCCTATGCTTCCTTGCCTAAACAGGTCCGATGGCCAAACCCACGGTTAGTGGTTATGGGAAGAACACTCTTCCTGCCCCAGTGTACCTCAAGGTCACAGGGCAAGGGGAAAAGGAAGACGACAGTAGGAGCCGATATAAATAATATATCTTTACAAAATTCAAAGCCGAGATTTTTATCTAAAGTATAGATTTGGATAATGGTATGATACTATGTATACTATTTTGTACACCAATTTACTTAAAAATATACTGGATTATTTTTCATTTATATGTATGTACATATGTTTTAATGACTGCAATAGATTCTAGTGTATGGACATACAATAACTTATTTAATGAATTTCCTATTTATGGATATTTTGATTTTTCATGATTTTTGCATTCCTACAAGTAATACTGAAATGAATATTTTTATATTTATATCTTCCATCAATTTTTGTGAATTTTAGTTCAGGATCAGTCTCTGAAAATAGACTCAAAGTATGAAATAGTCAAAGAGTAAAAGGATAAATATTGAAATATTTTGAGAAATGTTATTCACGGATGTGGTATGAGCTTCTCTTCCCACCCACAGAGCACACTGGTACCCATTTCCCATCACACCTGTGAAAATGGAATGTTAGCATTTCTTTACCTCTGTGTCAATCAATGAATAAATTGATTAGTAAAGACAAATCCTTCTTTATGTGTGTAAGTGCCAATTGATATTTCTTCTTTTGCAAATTGTTAGTATTGCTTGTATTTCTATCAAGGTAGGTATTCTGTTTTTTATTGGCATTAAAAAAAAAGGACTCTGATCCTACCAGTACGATAACCATATTTCCATTGTTTTAGAATTACAGGATGTATTAGTTTCCTATTATTATTGGTGTTGTTGTTGTTATATAAGCCAATGGTCACAAACTTTGTGACTTCAAGCAGTACATCTTCAATTCTTTCCTGTTCTGGAGACCTGGAGTCCAAAAGTATTTCTGCTAGGCTAATGAAGAGGTCTGCACTGCTGGTTGCCTGGGAGCTCGGGGTAAGAATCCCTCTTCCAGGCTGGAGAAACGACTCAGAGGTTAAGAGCACTGGCTGATCTTCCAGAAGTCCTGAGTTCAATTCTCAGTACCCACATGGTGGCTCACAACCATCTGTAGTGAGATCTGGTGTCCTCTTCTGATGCCATTTTCTGTCAAGCAGGTATACTTGCAAATAGAGTACTCATGTAAATTTTAAAAAAAGTCTCTCCCTTCTTTTCTGGCTTTTACAGGTTATTTTTTCATCCTTGGGCTTGGAACCCCTTCTTCTCGTGGCATCAAACATCTCTCCTCCCATCTCCTACTTCCTCCTTTGGCCTCCTATGTCTTCCTTTGACCTGTTCTGCCTCCCTGTTATATCCCCTTTTTACTCTTGTGACCAAGGTGACTCGGATAATACAGCATGTTCTCCCCAGCTCGGCATTCTTCAAAGAGCAACAAAATCCCTTTTCTATAAAAATGAATTTTCACAGAGTTTGTTCGATTGGGTAATATCTTTGGCAAGCAATTATTCAGTTTTCTAAAACTATGTTATTGTTTTAAATTGTGTATGTGTGCATGTGTGTCTGTGTGTGTCTGTGTATGTGTGTGTCTGTGACATGCTGGTGCCTGCAGAGTCCAGAGGTGTTCCCTGGAACTGAAGATACAGAATGTTGTGAGCCACCCAGAATATCTGCTAGGAGCTGAAGCTGGATCCTTTGGAAGAGTGGTATGCACTCTTAACGGTTAAACCATCTCTCCAGTCCTTTCCCACCAATTCCTCATGTTTTGATAGTATTCTCAGTTAGTTGATTTTTCTTTATAGTCTCCTTTACCTCTTCCTTGCAAAGACTTTCTTTTCTACTCCCTTTCTGTATCTAAACTTTTTTCTAGGATGGTTATGTTTTTTTTTTATGCAATCATTTGATTATAACTAAGTCTGTGATTCATTTAGAATTTAGTTTGGCTAAGAATGAGTCAGACACCCATTTATATGTTTCCTTGCCTGTCTTAACTCATCATTAAATAATTTGTATTTTTCTTAGTGATCTAAAATGTCACCTTTATCACGTTCCAATTCTACTTTTGAGTTCATTTTTGGAGTCTTTATTTAGGTTCCATGTTTTACTTTTCTGTCTCTTTCTTATATCATTATCAAAACATTTTTATAAGTCATAAATCCTATCTAGGAAGTCAAGAAACTGCTCATTATTCTTTTCTAACTTTTTTGGCTCCTTTTACGTTTGAAAAAGTTGTGAAATGGTTGCCTGCAGACAACCACATGCAGACATGTGACATGCAGACAACACAGACATGCAGTCCAGAGCTGCCTGGACAAGACCACCAGCACCTATGAGGATCCCTCCCCCCAGTCCCTACCTGAGGATATCCATGGGGCGAGTCATAAGTTAATATTTCCTTTCCTTTCCTTTGTAGTTCTAACACATGTGCGCCCTCCAAAAACCAACCAAAACAAACCCAACCAAAATGTCCCAGACTGTCGCCCACAATAGGACTTTCAAAGGTGTTAATCTTTCTGGGCTAATCTGATAGCTGGCATCTTGGTAAGGTTGACTGTTTAACACAGCCTCGATTTCTCCACTGATTGGTTCTTTCATAGGCTTGCACTGACTTTTGCAGCATGCACAGGGCACATGGGTTGTTAGCGCCCCCCTCACACCCCTGCCTCTGGTGAGACGCACTCACACAGTCTTCTTTCTGGAGGAGAGTCTGAAGCATTTATCCAGGTACTTCATCCTCAGTGTACTCCATTCCCAGTGCTTCCTTGGCACCGTCCTCCCTCCTTCCAGCCAGTGTCTGCCTGTTCTGTGGAACCATTAGGAACTTCTGTGAGTCAGTGCTGTTTTTTGCCCAAGAACATCTATTCCCAGGAAATGTAAACAGGGAGGCACTATTTAAAGTTTGGCATCTAGGCCCTTATTTATTTATTTGTTTATATTTTATTGTATTTAAAAGGGCTTTATTTCTGAGTGGACCAAATCCAGTCAATGTCTGTATCAGTTCAGAAATGGTTGGTATAGGAGTTATAAGTTGACCAGTCTCATGTCCAGCCCTGGTCAGTACTTTCCTGTCTATCTTGAGTGTCAGTGACATTGTTTGGATGTAATCATCTTGACTCCAATGTTTCCATGTCCACTACCAGCAAATGGTTCACCTTGTATCATAAACAAGGATACAGCTATTGCACTTTTGTGAACACATCCTTTAGAAACGCGTGTACAGGTGCACAGGGAATTGTGTACAAGCTCGTTCACTGCAGAGCCATTGTAATAAAGGAAGATTTGAGTAACACAAGTGGCAATACAGAGCTGGCTGCACAGTCTGCCCAAAATATCATGCGACTACAAAAGAGGAACGTACACACACACACTCAAACAAAATGGGCAGTGGTGGCACACACCTTTAATCTCAGCACTTGGGTGGCAGAGGCTAGCGGATCTCTGTGATTTCGAGGCCAGCCTGGTCTACAGAACAAGCTACAGAACAAGCTCCAAGACAGCCAAGGTAACACAGAGAAACTCTGTCTCAAAAGCTGAAATGGGAAGGGGTGGGGGGAGGGCGGTGGAGGGCAGAGCAAATCACATGGTATTCTATTTTTTCTTTAAAAATAACAAAGAGATTTTACGTGTGTGTGTGTGTGTGTGTGTGTGTGTGTGTGTGTGTGTGAGAGAGAGAGAGAGAGAGAGAGAGAGAGAGAGAGAGAAAGAAAGAAGAGGGAGACAGAGACACACACAGAGAAGTGTAAAATAGCAGCATCAGGAAATAGTGCTGAGAAAATCCTACCAGCAGCTGCAGAGTGGCGAAAGCAGCTGGAGAGGAGACTGGGATGAAAAGGTTTCTCACTGTGGACTTGTTTTGACTCCAGGGAAATTTGAACAATGAGGATGCGTGGCCTATTTTAGCTTCTGTTTCTTGAGAAAGGATCTTGCTGTAAAGTCCAGGCTAGCTTCAAACTTGTTGTGTAGCTCAGGCTGGGTTCAAACTCAAGAGTCCTTGCATTTCAGCTTCCCCACTGGGGGCTGGCTGTTAATTTGTTCTTTTCCTTTTTTTTTGTTTTCTTCTCCCTCCTCCTCTTTCTATTTCTTTCACTGTAAACAGAGACTAGTTTTTCATTTCCTGGCCACTCAGACCTCAATAATCACCCAAAACTATATTAATTACAACACTCTTTGTCCAATGGCTCAGGCATATTCCTAGCTAGCTCTTATACCTTAAATTAACCCATTTCTATTAATCTGTGTATGGCCATGAGGCTGTGATTTACCGGTAAGGTTCTGGTGCCTTTCTCCTTCAGCAGCTACATGGCATCTCCTAACTCTGCCTTCTTTCTCCCTGTGTACAGTTTAGTTTTCCCCGCCTACCTATATTCTGCCCTGCCATAGGCCATAGCAGCTTCTTTATTAACCAATGGTAATAAAATATTATTATGAATAGGTAGTTCAAAATATCACCCCCAACCCCGCCACCAGTACCAGCTCAACGAAGGAGATGTGAGAAATTAAACTAAATATCTATCTACACTGAGAAAGTTCTGAGGGTTCGGTGCAAGAATGTCTACATTCACGTGTTCGTTCAACTGGCAAGTAGATATGTGCTTTAATATTCTGGCTCCTTTGCTGGCCATGATCACTTTGGATGTAGAGCACTAATGCTGGTGATTAACTGTTGGGATGGTTCTCAGCTTGGCATGGGATTTCTGGCGGTGGTGGTAGCATGGTTTCCATGCCGTCTATCAACGTGGATGTGTTTGTTGCAATGCAGTCCATCTTGGCCAAGGGAACCGAGGACAGAAAGAACAACAGGCTTTCTAACTGCCCCTCTGATGGAGATAGTTGGGGCTTTCTGTTCTGTCACCACTGACAGGAGAAGATGTTTGTCTGACCTGGCATGAGCCTGTTAGCTGTTGTCTGGAATGACCTTCACTTTCAAAGTTGCCACAAGCTGACGAAGAACCACACTCGGCAACTAGCAGCAGTAACTTGCTTTTCCGGAAGGCATAATGCTGACTGTCGACTGGTTGCACACTGAATTATTGGCTCCATTTATTTGCTGTGTTGTACCCTTGTGGCCCAGGGGTATATTATGGTGATAAAGATGAAAAGCACCCCTTCGATGTTAAATAGTGTACGCTGATAAATGGTAGTGTCAGGGGGTTACTGAGGACACAGACAGAGTTTATTGTTCATTTTCCTTATTTTTTGGTGAGGTCGTCTCAGGGTATTCAGGGCTATAAAAAGACGCTTGGGAATTGCAGAAGAAAAACAATGACGCAGTTCTAGCCTCGTGGGTCCTTTGCTGGGCCAGACTGAATTTTCCCTGGGAAATGAAGTTGTCTTACGAGTAGGAAGATGAAGTCACATCTTTTGTGTGCATATTTATGTGCATGTGTGTGTGTGTGTGTGTGTGTGTGTGTGTGTGTGTGTGATAGTGTGGTACATGGTATACATAAGTGTTGTATTTGTGTGAGTGTGTACATATGCATTCAGAAGCCTAAGGTTGATGTCAAGTGTCTTCTCCAGTCACTCTTTGTCTTATATTTTTGATCCAGGATCTCTCATTATATCTGGAGCTTATAAATTGGCTAGGCTGGCTGATCTCTAGATCTGGGGGTCTGCCTCTCGTTGCTTCCCCAGTGCTGGAATTCCAGACACATACTGCCATAACAGGGCTTTACATGGACGCCAGAGATATGAATGCAGATTTTATTTGTGTGTAGCAAGCACTTGACTCATTGGCCATCCCCACAGCACTTGTTCTGATTTTTGGGATATGTGACATCTCAGAGTGGGTACCTGATAGCCTACTCCTCATAAACCCACTTTTTCAGAGTGACACTGCTCTTGACTATGATACTGAAAGGCATTGGCAGAGAGAGCACGCCTTACTTAGTGGCCATGGGTGGGAGCCAGATGGGAGGGTGAGTGAGATGAGCAAGGGAGTGAGAGGCTGTGCATGGAGCCAGATAATAAGATAGTACAGAAAACAGTTGCAGGGCCAGAGAGTCAACTAAGCACCTAAGAGCACTTGTTGCTCTTTAAGAGGACCCAGATTCAATTCCCAGCACCCACATGGCGGCTCACAGCTGTCTGTAGCTCCAGTTGTAGGGGATCTGAGACCCCAAGGCACCAAGCACCTGTATGATACATACACATACATGAAGGCAAAATAGTCATACCCATGAAAATAATAAAATAAACAAATCTAAAAAATTAAAAGAGAAAGAAAACAGTTGCTGAAAAGGATGTGAGAGAATCTATGGCAAATTTCATGCACTTTTCTTGCTTGCTCAGAATTTGTGTAGGAGATTCTGCATGGAAGCGGAACACAAAAGACTAATCCACGAACTCACATGCCTGCTTTTATTACCAATTCTTCCTGGACATTGCCTGCTGAGGCTTGTTTACCTGGCAGACATGCATTGTCACTGGCGATTTTATCATTAAAATCTGCAGTGTCAGGGCATGCTCCATGTCTGTAAGGGACCAGTCAGCCTCAGAGACAGTCCCTTACTTGGGAAGTCACATGGGAAAACCTGTCACATCTTGGCACAGCGTGGCTGCTTCATCCCTAGAGACTGTGATTGTAGATAGTGCTGAAGAATTGGAAACTTAGCCAATTAACTTCTATGATTTGATTCTGAAGTGACACCCTGTGTGGATAAACACTATGTGTTCATGTTTGGATAAAAAGCAATCCTTCCCCTTTAACAAAAGGCTCTTTCGTGGTGGTGACAAAGTGGCAAGCGATGGGTAGGTGTTGCTAAGGGAGGTGATCTTGGCTTTTATTTCTGAGATCATTACTTTCACTTTCACATCAAGGCTAGACAACTGAGCTTAACTTTTTGATAAATATTATAGCAGTGTCAAATACGGTGGTCTCCCATTCAAAACCGTGGGCTTCACAGAGAACCAGTCCATCATCCATCCCTCATCAACACAAACTCGTCGAGCCCTTTGAGAGACAGGTGCACAGCGTGCTGGGAATTTGGGATGCAGTGATGAGCAAGAGCAGACTCTGTCTCAGCTCTGCCATAGCTTACAGCCCACGGAAGTAACAGATGTTGATCAAATACCGCAACAATACACATGTAGTTTTAAGTTTGGCAACTGTTATAAAAAATAGGCAGGTCGTTGTCTGAAAGCATATAATAAAGGAGATGATGTTTAAACTGAGGTCAGAGGGGCACAGAGGGCCAAGCAGATTAAAAGTTGCTTGAAGGCCAGCAGAGATAAGAGAGGGTCGGTATACACAGGGCATTTCAAATAAAAAAGACTTGGAGGAATTGGAAAGGTCCTCCATAGAATCAGTCTTTTTAGTTCGCCTTTAGCCATGTCCTTGAACTCAGATTCTTATCTGAAAAAAAAATGGAGTTTTGATACTTGCTTCTTATCATGAGAAATAGCAACTGTTCCTTAATCAAAAGCCAAGTAGACCTTTCGAATTTGGAATAGAAGGTAGGTAATGACATAAGCTTTGCCAAAAGCTATCTATCTATCTATCTATCTATCTATCTATCTATCTATCTATCTATCTATCTTGGTTTTACGAGACAGGATTTCTCTGTGTAACAGCCCTAGTTGTCCTAGAACTAACTCTGTAGACCAGGCTGGCCTCAAACTCACAGAGATTCACCTACCTCTGCCTCCTAAATGCTCTGGGATCAAAGGCATGCGCTACCACTGTCCAGCTAACTTTCAGGGATCATTTCTATAGTTTGTTACTAGAAAAGCTGTTTCTTAAAAAATAAAATCCTGTTTCAGTACTGAGCTAAACTTTATCAAGTAATAAATGCCTAGGTCCCTCTAATCATGCTTTGTTCTGTGTCAGAATCACATCTGGACCAGCACTCAGCCTCAAAGCAGGCGTTACACACTTCCTCAGTCACCTTGGGCCTGCCTAGATCCGATGAGTCATCAGATCTGCTGCCCTGGGTGAGCCCAGTACACTTCAGGGAACAGACAGAGATGTTTCTCTCTAAAGGATAATTGCTCAGGAAACCAAAACAACCCACTTCTATTGCCTTTTTTTTTTTTTTTTTTTTTAAAAAAAAAGAATCCTCTCTCTTCTCAGGCTGAATAGATGTGTCTAGGCGAGTGGATGACGAATCCTGGGCTAATTTGATTTGGCTAGGAACCCATTTGAAAAGCAGCTCAAAGATGGGCCAGCATGACTCAGGGTTTCTTTTACTCAGGCTTCTGAATTCTTGCAGATTTTCCTATAGGGGTTAGGGCCTGGTTGGTTTTGAACCAGGTGAATGTCAGTGAAAAGCTGTCCCCGTGTACACAGGTGTTTAAGGGCAGAAGCAGGGCCACCTTTGGTTGAGAGGCCACTGTAGGAGGAGATTCAGTTTATGTGATGGAGGCCCAGGTGATGTTCAGCAAGAGGTCAGGAGGAAGTGTAGCCAGACCCCTCAGGTGGAAGCCCTTGCTTCTCAGGTGATTTCATTTGTCCTTGGGAAAGGGAACTCTGGGATGGCCCTTCCTACTCACTGAAGGGACAGATTCATCCATCACCATTGAGCCAGCACTTGTCACTGTAGGAGAGATGTGGGGGCTGCTACCTCAATCTCCAGCCTCCTGCCAATTAACTCTGGAGGCAGATGGGTGAGTAAGTCAGAAGGGGAGGAAACAGGCTAAAATTAGCCAGGGAGATAAAACGGAAGGTCTCTTCTGATGGTATTTTCTTTCACAGTTCCTATCAGATAATGGTTTGGCTGATGGCAAAGATTTGGGGGTTTGGAAGTAATTACCCTCAACTGCTAGGTTGGGAATGAGAAGCCGCCTTTCTGAGGGTCAGCTCAGGCTGACCTTTGGCTGGTCTGAGTACTAAAGAGGGCTTATGCCACAACTGGAGTCACTCAGTATGGCTCTTCTTATGGTGTCTGTGGTCATCTCCTCCTGACATATGAGACCAACAATTTCTTATAGAACTGATACACACCTTGCTAGAAAAAAAACCAAACATGTAAGAATATGTTGGGGAGGCCATCTTTCCTTCCAACCATCAAACACTGGCTAGGACTGTGAGCTCTGGTCTCACAGGTCTGGCTTAAGTCTTAGCCTCACCCTGGTGGGACTCATCTTTGATGCTCCGTTTCATTACCTTTAGAATGGGGGCAACAATACCGATCTTATTGTGAGAATGAAATTGTAGAATAGTTGTTTGTTTTCTTGGTCTTGACAGGTAAAAGGCAACATAGGTTAATGTTGGTCATATTAGTCAACCAACATGTATTAAATATCTACCATGTATTATGTTCAGTGAAAGATACCCCAAAACATACTGTGTTTGAGAGACAATTAGGAACATGACCATGTGAGTGCATGTCACGCATGCCAATGATCATAGGCAGAATATAATTACAACTCAAAGGAGAGATCAGGGGATAACAGAGTTCAAAGATTGCCGAGACCCCATTAGTCACAGAAGGCTTCCTGGAAGTGGGGCGCATAAGATGCGGTGGGATATATAATATGGGATTTAGAATTCTCCTCTTACCATTGTGTCCCCAACCCTAAACACCCTGATCACAAAGGTTAGATGAGAGGGACCCTGGAGGACCCTAAGCACAGCCCAGGAGGATTATCTTAGGATGTAATTCTCAGCTTACTTTGCTGTTGGGCCAGCTGTCAGCTACACATTCATCCCCCTGCAGATGGTGGTGCCTTCCTTTGTGGCCGCTTCCTCGGCTGAGAGAGAACGGATTCCGTCTTTGGGCCTCCATTCATTCAGACCCTGCGTTACTGAACACCTAGCTTACATCCTGGTCACTGAGTGCTGGAGACAGAGAGATGGAAAGACTTGAGAACCAATCTTCATCTTCCTCCGTTCGACCCCTAAGTGTGCAGTCCTTGGATTGCAGATGGAGGCCACAGTGTCTGTCTCTGCAGGGCCAGACTTTCATTATCAAGCCTGCTACACTGATGGCAAGGGGGAGGCAGAGCACTCAGGAGCCTTGGTCTAGAGCAATGGGCACTGGAACCCTGTTGCAGTTTAAATACGTGAGACTATCAGACACAATTTAATTTATTCTCTCTCTCTCTTCCTTTATGCTGACCTTTTCTCAGAGAAGGGTACCCCTTCTGTCCCTCTCCTGACAGAAGTGATGTAGAGAGTGCTTCTGGGATCATCCCCCCTTCAGTTGGTCCTGACTGCTCAGTGCCTGGGACTTTTCTCTGAGCTGTATTTACCTCTGGGCAGGGTTAGTGTGCCTTAAGGCATGGTTCTGTCCCACACTGACTTGCTGCCATCTGTGCTCAGGGCAGGATGTTCCCCTCCATTTCTGCTCTGTGACATCCCCTCCTATAGAGCTTGGCCATTCTCCCAGTTCTTTCTGTTGGGGTTTATCCAAGTGGGTGAGTCAGGCCTGCTGCCCCCGTCCGTGCTGCTCTTGGGTGGACTGTTCTGTCTTTCCCAAGATCTCAGATAAAGAAAGAGGAGTCAGGAAGATGGAAGGCCATTCAGCCTGAGGTGTGCTTTCTCTCCAAATCTTGTAGAGTTTAATGGCTTGTATTTTTGCTCATCGAGTGGCTTCTGTGTAGGCTGTCCCTCTGCCACATTGCCAGGGGAAGGAGGGCAAGTTGCACTCCATCTCAGTAGCCACACACTGAAGAAAGATTCCACTGGAGACTCAGTTTGGGGACAGATAATCGGGAACGTTTTTTTGTCAATCTAATAGTTTTCACTGTTGGGTGACTGCGACAGAGAAAAGATGGTGTTTTCATGCCCATTTTCAGGCAGCCTTCTCTGGGCATGTGGGAAACTATATTTCTCAACCCAGGTGAAATCTGGTGGCCCATGGCTAGTGCCGGCCAGGTGGACTGGAATATCCCAGTCTGCCTGAGGTGGTGAGGAAATCCATTTGGATTCGCGTGTTTCTTTTTCTGTGTTTCAGTGACTGTGCAGACCTCTTCCAGATGATGGGCCTCTAGTCGGTCTTGGAAGGGAGTTTCATGGAGAGCCAGTTAGCCGCAGAGGACTCTGTGAGTGAGAATTAAGCTGTGTGGTTGGTGTTGTGATGTAAGTGGGACCTGACTCCCATAGACTCATGTATTTGAATACTTGGTCCCGAGCTGCTGCTGCTGCTTTTGGAATGTTGTGGAACCTTGAGAAAGTGGAACCTTGCTGGGGAAAATGGCTCAACGGGGGAAGGTCTTGGAGTTTTATAGCATGGCTTCACTTCCTTTCCTGATATCTTCTTCCTGGCTGTGGATACAACATTGCCAACTCACGATCCCAATGCTAGGCTTTGTCCACTGTGATTGGCCTTATATCTTCTTAAACAGTGATTCCCCCCCCCCAAAACATAAACAAACAAACAAACACGCCCTTCCTTCCAGAAATGCTTTTGTCAGTTATTTGGTCATAGCAATAAAAAAAAGTAACCAATACAGTTGGGAATACTTCACTGAGATTTTTGTTACTGCATCTTAATCTAACTCATTCTGATAAATGTGAAATCTTTTGTGCTAATGTTACCTCCTACTTCCCATGATCATGGCTCCTAGTGTTTTTACAATAAGGACTTCTTTTTATAATTTTTATTTCATGTGTGTATCTCTCTCTCACTCTCTCTGAGTGCGTATGTGAGTGTGTATGTGTGTGTATCTACATACATGCACTTGCTCTGAGTTATGAGTATGGTCCATTCTCTCTTTCTACCTTGTGGTTCTGGAGATCAAATTCAGGTTATCAGGCTTGGCAGCAAGCACCTTTACCTGCTGAGCCACTTCACTGGCCCACAACTAAGACTTCTACGGCTGAAAGTTATGACGCTTAGCCTCTTTCTCACCTGTTGATTCCTTTGATCCTTGAACTTTTAGAAACTAAATAGGTGGAATTAAATGCTTATTACTGTTCTGGTTAGATTTTTGGTAAACTTGACACAAGCCAGGACTACCTGGGAAGAGGAAACTTCAATTTGGAAAATGCCTTCATCATACTGGCCTGTAGGCAAGTCTGTTGGGGCATTTCTTACTTAATGCTTGATGTGGGAGGACCCAGTCCATTGTGGGTGGTGCCACCCCTTGGCAGATGGTTTTGTGTTGCCTTGGGGAACAAGCTAGTGAGCAGCCTTTCTCCATGGGCTCTGCTTCAGTTTCTGCCTGCATTTCTGCCCTGACTTTCCTTCATGGTGGACTGTGGCCTGGGAGTTGTAAGATGAAATAAACCTTTTTCTCCCCAAGTTGCTTTGGTGACAGTTTTTTATCATAGCAATAAAAAGAAAATTAGGACAACTACCTAAAACAACAAAAATAAATAGAAAATAAAAGGAAATATATTTGTTTCAGACACATCTGTCTAATCCTATGAAAATGGCTGATCTTCCTTCACTCAAACTCAATATAACAATATCTGAAGCTCTCCATCAGAGGGAGGATTCAGCTTTGGTGAGCCATGGATAATCTCATAAGAGATTTCAATGACTGAAATCACCATGGCAATCTTTAGAAAGGACCCTATAGCTCTTGAAAATTTAACAGCCTCTAGCCTTTCCAGTCCTTTTATCATAAGGGGAACTCAGGAATAGTATTTATAACTATGAGAAATGGATAATAGAAGACTTTTGCAATTTTCTCAGAGGAGAACCATGTTAATGCTCCATGGTTGCCATAGCAAAATGCAGTTGCTATTCTGTAACTGTCAGTATGGCACACACCAGTTCAACTCACTGCACATTGAAAGTATTTTTTTTAAAGTTTGCACCTGTGCTGTGCATGCATGGGCTTTTTCTCTTGCCACGATTCCCTGAATAGTACAACCCAACAACTATTTGCCCAGCGTTTACATCTAGTCAAGGCATTACAAGTGATCTAGAGATGACTAACGGCATGTGGGAGGATGTACATTGTCATAAGCTAATAGATGACATTTAAATATGGGATTTGAGCATCTGAAGACTTTGGGATCTGCAAAGATCCCAGAACCAAGGCCCCTGGATACCCGGGGATAACTGTAACCCAGTCTGGATGACTTAAAACAAATTCATTTTCTCACAGTTCTAGAGGTGGAAATTCAAGATCAGGATGTGGGCTGGGTTGGCGCTTGATGAGTCTTCTTGGCTTGTACATGGCTGCCTTTCCTGTGTTCTCACAAGGCTTCTCTTCTGTGCATGGAAGGAATGAGGGAGCGTATCCGTGCATATGTGTCTGCTTCCTGAGTATCCTCTATTTTCCTTTTTAAAAGTATATTTGTTTTATAAATGCGTCTGCATGAGTTTATGTGCACCACATGGATGCAAGAGTTCATAGAGGCCAAAAGAGGGTATCAGATTTCTGGAACTGGAGTTGCAGATGGTTGTGAGCCGCCATGTGGGTCCTGGGTACTGAACCTAGATATCTATAAAAGAATAAGTGTTCTTAACTACTGAGCCATCTCTCCAGCCCCAGCTTCCTAGAAGAATACAGGTCATACCAGATTAAGACCCTACTGTTGGGAGTTTGTCTTTGGTTTTTAGGTGTGTGTGTTTACATTAGCATCTCTCTCTGGACAGTTGCATTGGCAGATGTAGATGAGTTTGTAGATGATACAGTTTCCTCTATCTCACAACTATTTTGATTATACAACTGTCACAGAACTATTTTGTAGAACAAAAGAAGTTGTGATTTAGTGCTAAGGCTGCTGTTCACTGATATGTTAGTGGCTTTGGCTACAGTATACATTGTCAAACCAAGGGCCTCTGGAGAGGGTATAGAGGTTGGCAGTAAGGGTGGCTGGGAACTGTGCACTCCTAGGCCTCCTCTGTGCCATGTGCTATTTATGGAGGGCAGATCTGTCCTGTCATCCTGTCTCCACACTACCTTCAGATGAAATTTTTCAATGAAGATCCAGAGGCTGAGAACGTAGCTGAGTTGGTAATTAGCCGAGCACGTGGGAATCCCTGGGTTCAATCTTCAGTACCAGTCATGGCTGCGTGCCTAAAATCCTAACATTCTGGAGGCAGAGGCAGGGGGATCAGAAACTCAAAGTCATCCTCTGTTACAGAGTGAGTTTGAGGCCAGCCTAGGGTATATAGAAGTCCATCTCAAAAGTCAAATAAAATCAAACAGAAGAAATGGACACTCATACTGAAATCCTTTCATGGTTCCTCACACCTGGGCAGCTTTTAGACTATCTGGTCTACCATAGTGGATTTATTTCTATGCATTTTCTCACACCAGACCAAGCACCTGCTCACGCAGGCTCAGATAAATGGTCAAGGTAATGACTGAGTTGACATAGTCACCAGTGTAGAGACCTCGCCTTCTGACCCTGAAATGGACAGACTGGTTGACATCTGTTGGGTGAATGTTCAAAAAGTTCCAGCACTCTGAGTTTGGGCTTAGCAGTCAGGCAATTGGCAATCTGTGGGTGATTCGTTGGTGGAAGCCTGAGTCTCTGGCTCCATCCTAAAACAGGTAGACAGTTGGGGGTCCACACATTGCAAGAGCTTGTCACGCTCCCACTGATGTGCCTCCATGCATGCCAGGCTTATAGGCATTAGTGAAGGCTTATGTCTACATCTTGGCCATAAAATATCATTATCTCTGGTGCTACTGATCACCTGGTGAAAACCACTCAATTGCATGATTCAAAGAAGTCACCTGCTTTGGAGTAACTCAGATGTCACTGTGTTACTCGATGCCTGTGGTGTTCCCTCCACATTTTAAAAATGATAAACAAAAAGGCTTTAAAATGAGGTTTTAAACTCAAAGAAAAAATCAATGTGAGAATGAGAACATCTGTGAAACATTCCTTTTGAGATGTACAGAGGGGAAGCCCTCTTTGCCCTCATAGAGTCTAGAATGATCTGCTTTGTCCTTCCAGCCACGTGCCTTCCTTTGGGCTTGGTTTTCCCAGGGAGGGAGTGAAGACGGGGTAAAGCTCACCCGACACTGATGGAGTGTCATATGAGCCGCCTCTCCTCAGTTCTCCCTGGCTCTGTGGGAAACTGGAAGCTGACAGAACGCTGTTTGCTAACTACCTGCAACCAAACACGTCCCGTCTCCTCTTTGTTTAACTGAAGGTGATCCTCAGGCTTCTTTTGTTTATGCCTTTTTTTTTTTTTTGGTTTTTCGAGACAGGGTTTCTCTGTAGTTTTGGAGCCTGTCCTGGAACTAGCTCTTGCTGGCCTCGAACTCACAGAGATCTGCCTGCCTCTGCCTCCCGAGTGCTGGGATTAAAGGCGTGTGCCACCACCGGCTGGCTCGGGCTTCTTTTGTTCAAGCAGGGATGGATCTCTCCTGTGAACACTAGAGTCATGGCTCTGAGTGCCCAGGGTGCTTTCTTTCTCTGATTAGCTCAGAATGAGGCTTTGAGTTCCTCCCTGGTAGTGGGCACCTACAACCATACTTCAGCCTGAGAAGGTCCTCTGGTTAGCGCCTGCACTCACTGCTTCTTTCTGTCAAGTCTCAAACTTCCTTCTAATTGGTGGGTCGTGCACTTCTCTTGTTTGCCTCCCGGAGACCCTGCTGAGGTGAGCAGTATTGGTCCCATCAAGGAGGAAAGGGGAGATGACAGAGAGGCACTGAGAGCACATTGAAAAGATGCTCGCGTCACGGCAGGAAACGGCAGACCCAAACGTGGAACCCAGTCTTTGTTCAACCTCCACTTGTTTTTCCAACAGAAATTACCCAGAAAGTTGCAGTCTGGGCCCATTTCCCAACTCTTGTGAGTTCTAAGCTAAGTGAAACCCAAGAACCACGTAGAAATCTAATATTTTGTTGGACCAAAGCCTTTGGCTTCTGACTTGCTGGTTCCTTCCAGATACCATGTCATTGTTCCAACTCTTTTTCTTTTTTCCTAGTCCAGTCCAATTTTTTTCCGAGCCAAATTTCAGTATAATACTCCCATTCCTCCATGCAGCCTTCTCCAAGCGCTGCGACTTGCTCAGATCTCTTTCTTCTCAAGGTCGGAGACCAATTTAGAATGTGTTTGCTTCTGATTCCACAGGGTAGGTGTAAATAATCTCTTTCATTTCTCTGAGAATAGAGGCCATGGCTCTTACTTCTGACTTCTCTATAATTACTAGGCCATTTCTAAGCAAATTGGGTACTCACTGAGAAAGCTGGCCTTTTCTCATCGTAGGGATCACAAGTCACTTGGAAATGAAAAGGCTGGTTGAGGAATGTGATCAAAACTTCATCAGCCACAGGGCTTCTGGGCTGCACTGATGCCTCATCCGCATGGCATCTAGAATGTGCTGCGCTTGGATCATCACCCAAGTAAATCAGGGTGAACTTAGGGTGTTGCCACAGTTCTGAGTTTCAACCTTTATCCATTTGGACTTTTTAGAAGTCAGAATCCAGGAAAAACTTGGTCTGCGTTTGTTCATGTGTAAATTCTCAGGTCATACCCATAGGATCCGAGTAAGGAGGTCAGGCTGTGGTTTGAGATGACCTCTCTCTTGTAGGTACTCATTACAGCTTCTGGGGAGAAGGCTCTGTGGGAAATCTGCCTGCTTTGCAAATAGGAAGACCTGAGTTCGGATCACCAAGACCCGTGTGAAAAGCTGGGTGCAGCAGAGTGTGTCTGTGTCCCAGTACTGGAGTCAGGTTCACTAAAAGGTCATGTCTTATCTGATCTTCACATGAAAGCACACACGTGAGCATTAATACACAAACACACACACACACATACACACACTCACACACACACTTACACACATACACCCCGACAGAGATATAGTTCCATAGGATTTTTTATTGTCGAGTATGACATGTTTTCATTACATTTGTTTGTGTGTTCATGTGTGTATGTGTTTGTGTGTACATTTGTGTGCACACCATGGGACACGTGTAATTCAAAGGGAAAATTTGTAGAAACTAATTCAAAATTCAGTGTTAGATAGTTGGGTGACGCAAATGTTTTATCTTCACACATGTACTGCATAAGATTTGCTAGACAGGCTTTTTTATCTGGTCTCATAACTCCTTGCTACTGAGCACCTCTTGGGATGTGTTGCACTGAATGTGTGCTGGAACCCCTTAACCAGTGTCACCGTCCCCACAGGAAGTATTCAGACTCAGGCTGCAGGTATCAGAGGTACTTCATGTACAATTTGGCTTAGTAGCTCCTTGGGCTTGCCGCTGTTCTTTCCTTGTTTGTCTGTCTCGTTTTTTCTTTGCAGAGACTAATTTCCTCTCAAATCCCAGTGTAGAAAGATTCTCCCTGCAGCTGGAGGAGACAGCTAATTAGGGCGAGGGTGGCTTCGTAGCTCATTAATGCCTTCTGTTTTCCTAACTGCAAAGGTCAGAGCTGACTGCCACCATCCCAGGGTCATAGTGTGAATGGCAGCTGGTCAGGAAAGATAAATATGACAAGAGGGCACACACAGTGAGGTTATTATTACAAGAAGTGTCACCCAGATCATAATGGAATTTAACCCATGAAAAATCACTTAAATCATGACCTAGCCCCAAACAAAAATCACCCCCTAGCCTTCCAGGATTTATTGCAGTCCAGCGATTGTTTGGTCATTAAAATGTCACTTGCAGGATGAAATAGCTTGTAATGCTGACTATAAAAGGAAATCGTTTTTTAAATTCTTAAAATATTCCAAGCATTATTGAATGGCTGTTTATTAGGTCTCAGGAGAAATAATTATGACTTAAGGTTTCTGAAATCCCTATTTCCTCCTCCTATTCCTCTCTCACCTCTTCATCCCCTTCCATTTGTCCATCCCTCCTCTCTCGCTCCTAGGCTCATTGTAAGGGTTGCATTGATGAAGACTTCTTTGAGTGATGAAGCTCATGACTGCTTGCCCATCTGTGACTCTATGTGGGGAGACTGTCCATGTGAGTCCCCCAGGAACTCTACTTTCTTCTGCTCAAGATGGAATACTGCAGAGTTCAGATCAAAGCACCCTATGACTGGCCACCTCCACCATGCAGCCTTATTCAGCTGTCATGAAAATAACTCCGATGACATGAAAGACAAAGGCAGAGCCATGTGGAAGTTTAATGGACAACAGATGCAGATCCTGGCAGAACTGCTGCTCAAATCTAAGAAGCTGATATGAGGATCACTCCACGGCATACCCCGCTTTTAGATTATCTAAGAGCAGCGTGCGAAAGATGTGGGGTGACAGTACACCTTCTGCTCTTTGCTCTGTATGCAGGGACCAGGCTTGGTTTTTTATTATTTTTATTGTGCTATATATTTTTTCCACTCCCCTGCCTGCTTCTCTCCTCCCCTTCAACCCTCTCCCATAGTCCCCATGCTCCCAATTTACTCAGGAGATCTTGTCTTTTTCTACTTCCCATGTAGATTAGATCCATGTATGTCTCTCTTAGGGTCCTCTTTTTTGTCTAGGTTCTCTGGGTTTGTGAACTGTAGTCTGGTTTTTCTTTGCTTTATGTCTAAAAGCCAAGATCAGGTTTTGTACCCGCAGACTATAGCATGCTTGCCTTCTTGGAAGGCAAGTGACCTAATACCAGCTTGGTAGGGACCACCAGGCAGGGACCATCTGATCTCCTTAAGGTCACTTCATCTTTCTTCCTAATTTCTGATTTTTCTTTCATTTTAGTATCCTCTGGCTTTCCCTCTAACATATATGTCAGGAGGCAAATGCCACACAGGTTATCTAAAGAGAAAATGTAAGACAAAGCATTGTTAGTTCCTAAGCTGGAAAGAGATGGGAACGGAAGACAGTGACTGACGTAGGTGGGGGTGGAAGAATCAGGAAGAAGTTGCAATTACTGGTAGGCAGGAGCTTCGGATAGGAACCAGATCTCGAGCTTATGAAAGGGGGTCACTCGTCCACTTAATCTGGGGACTCTCAGAAGAAACGGGGACCATGGGATTTCAGAACTCTAAGGAGGCCTGGCTAGCCAATGCTGGTGTTTCAGAGTTATTGTGATCTGGGTCTTGCAAGAGCGGTTGCTATGACTGCAACGAATTGCCCGGCCCTGGGTGAGAAGTGAGGCCCAGGCAATGCTGACAGCATCACATAGCAGAGAGGAAGCCCAGGTTCCTGCATTCATCTCGAGCATCACAGAGCAGAGCATCAATATGAGGGAGGGCGGTGGTGATGGGGTGGGGAGGTGGGGGTGAGGTGGGGTGGACTCAGGACCTGGACAAGTTGAAGCTGAGACACAGCAGCTTAAGGACCAACGTGGAGCTCTGATTCCATAAGCCAAACAATCAGCACGAAATCCCATTGGCCCATATTTCCCCATTTTATTCTCGGAAATGAGCACAGGTGCACCTACAAACACATTAAGTCTGTCACAGACTTGAGTCCAGACTCCACTGGTCAGATGCTTCCAATAACCTCTTTTTTTTTTTTTTTTTTTTAACAAGATTTCTCTATGTAGCCTTGGCTGTCCTGGTACTCACTCTGTAGACCAGGCTGGCTTCAAACTCACAGAGATCCATCTGCTTCTGCCTCCCAAGTGTTGGGATTAAAGGAGTGCACCACCACTGCCTGGACCAATGTCCTCTTTGTAATGAGAATGTCTGTGTTTACTCAAGTCCTTTATCCAACAGTCCTTGAAAAATCTCATGGACAGTCTTCTGGTTTTGTATGCAATTATTTAGGTAGTTGGCTCTGCCCGCTTTGGGGAGGATTGGTGGACTTTCCACTTGGGGACAGTTTGCTATAGTCTTACAGAGTTTTCTACAATGGGATTGGCTCTGGATCTGAGAACTGGCTGAGGCAGACGTTGGGAGGGCTATCATGACTTTCGCCATTCAACTCACTCACTATTAATGTCTATGCTTATATGTTCTGAGCAATACACATATTGGTTGTCCGTTCATCTTGCCCTTGAGAACACAGAGCGAGCCCCAGCGCCTATTGTGTCCTGGTCTCTCTTATGGCAATTATGCCTCTCCCTCTTGCCACCCATGGTTAACTACCTGGACTCTGTTCTAGAAAGTCACCATCTCCATGGATACTGGAGACCCCTGTAGTGGCTATGTCTGTTGGCTAGCCATCAATAGCCTGAGATGCTAGTGATACTGCTGAGGCCACTAAAGCCCTTCAACCCACATTCTAGCCAAATCCATGACCAGAAAAAGTCATCAGGTCATGAAGACTGATTGGGTTCAAATCCTAATTCTGCCAGTTACTTCCAGCCCAACCTTGGCACGATTACTTAATGACTTTGTGTCTTAGTTTTTTTCTGTATAAAACAGAGAGACTAGTAGTACCTACCTCAGAGAAACACTATGTCGCGTAAAGGGTTAATATTTTAATCTGCTGGGAATGGCGCCTCACTCATCACAACCCTTTTAAGGCTCCTTGTCATCAGCATTCCTGTTAAAACGGAAAAAAGAGCACAAAATTAACTATTACTATTCATCATCATTTAAAAAGTTATAAAAAGTGATTAGACGTGAAAAATTAATCAAATATTGAGAAAGAAGAGAGAAAATTATAATTATCTGTGAATCATATAACTGATCATCTGGTGGGGAAAATCTAAAAAACAAAACACAGCAACAAAAAAATTCTTCAAAATCAAAACAAGAATTCAGTCAAATGCTCCCAATCAATTACCTTTTTTAGCATTTTACACTAGTTGTTCAAAATGTATGATAATTGGGGGTGAAGAGAAGGTGAGGAGCCAAAGGGCTTTAGGGAGGACTGCAAAGCATTCAAAACACTGCACCGGGAGAATGTGTCTCTGGGCGGCGAGTCTCGCGACAATGTGATAGTAATTCTTCCTAAATTAATTTAAATTTTATCACACAATTTTAATCAAAACCCAAACATTATTTTTAATTTAAAAATGACCCTGTGGTTTATCTGGGCAAATAGACAATGAGAATAGAGAAAATAAGTTTTTGAAATGATTTTAGTGGGTGATCTGTCACCACCGGATGTCAAAATACATCTAAAAAGTCAACAGAGCTTAAGTATTTCTACTGGTGGAGAAATAGACAAAAAGTAGAAAATCTTTAAGTGCTCATAAATGGACCTTACACACACACACATATGTATATATCTAAAAATTGTTATGTAATAAAATTTTCCTTACAAATTTCAGTGGACAAGAGAGCTAATCCCGTCAGTGAGTCTGGGTAATGGGAACTAGCTGGGAAACAATGAAGGAACGTCTCTACTTTATGACTCACTCCTAGGTGAGCTCTGAGCAGGGCAGTCACTGAGCCTAGACACATGACCGCACCACGGTCTGTTGGCTCTGTTGCTTTTGGGATTTTGTCAAGGCAGAGCATCATGGTAGGAAGAATAGGATGACCCCAGCTAAGACTCCCAGCAATAGTGGAGAGGGTGCTTGAACTGGCCTTCCCTGTAATCAGATTAGTGACTGCCTTAATGGTTATCATAGAATCATCCATAACTGATGGAAGCAGATGCAGTGACCCACAGTCAAGCACTGGGCTGAGCTCCTGGACTTAGGTTGTAGAGAGGGAGGAGGGGTCATATGAGCAAGGGGTATCAAGATCATGATGGGGAAAACTACAAAGTCAACTGACCTGAGCTAGTGGGAACTCAAGGACTCTGGACCTACATGGGATCAAACTAGGTAGGCCCTCTAAATATAGGTGAAAGTTATATGTCTTGATCTGTTTGGGGGGTCCCCGGCAGTGGAACCAGGACTTATCCCGGGTGCCTGACTTTTTGGAACCCGTTCCCTAAGGTGGAATACCTTGCTCAGCCTTGATACAGGGGTGATGAGCTTGGTCCTGCCTCAACTTGGTATGCCAGAATTTTTGACTCCCCAAAGGAAGCTTTGCACCCTCTGAGGAGTGTAAGGAGGTGGGATAGGGGGAGGTGAGAGGCTGGAGAAGAAAAGGGAAGGGGAACTGGGGTTGGTATATAAAATGAAAGAAAATTTAAAAAAGTGACAGAAGAAATTGTCCACTTCATGGTGACCATAAAAGAGGGACAGAGAGAAAGAAGAAGGAAGACAGGGTAGATGGGAGTCTCAATATCCTCTCCGAGGCATGCCCCCAGTGGCCATAGTTAAGTAGCATTTACAGGAGCAAACATTTGTGGGTAGCAATTCAAACATTCACACGTTTACCTATAGCGGTTTCCAGAAAAATGAAGTTCCACAGTATGACTCTTGACCTGATGGCTGTGGTAATTGTTCCTTCAGCCTCCCCCCACCCAAGGTTTGTCTTTCTAAAATAAAAGAAAAGAAGGGATTTTTACTAGTGGGCAGAAATAGCACCCTTAAATAAAATTTTAACTTACTCTACTTTTACACAATCCTACAGTTTCTAGGCAAAGGTTTATAATAGGTTAATAGCATAACATAGTGTTGTAATTAGAGGAGAGGTGTGGGTTATGTTCCCCAGCCGCCAGCCACTGGCCCTCTCAGCCGCTGTCCGCCTGCACCCGAAATAACCACATGAGAACGGCATTCATTCAAACTCTGCCTGGCCCATTATCTCTAGCCTCTTCTTGGCTAGCCTTCACCTCATAAACTAACCCATTATAAAAGTCTGTGTGTCACCATGAGGTGGTGATCTTACCGGGGATCATTCGGCATGTCTGACCCTGGAGGCTTCATGTCGGGCTCCTCATGGCGACTGTCCCTGACCTAGTCTTCTTCGCAGCATCCTCTTCTCTTTTCCCCACCTATCTAAGTCCTGCCCTATCAAATGGACCAGGCAGCTTCTTTATTTAACCAATCAAAGCACAGAAATAAAGATGGGCCCTCCTACAACATAGAATAGTAATTCTATTTTGTTAGCTGCATCCCCTAAAGGATATAAGAGCCTTACATTCTTGATCCCATCAGTTCTCTCTTTCTGTTTTGTCTTTGGAGATAGCCTACAGATAGAGTAGTGAGCCTACCTGATCACATCAAGTGATGATCCTTAGCAGAAACAATCCAGCCGCTGGAGTGGCTCACTGAGGAGCCAAGTCTCCTGGATACTGTCTAAGCTGACTGTGGTGGATCGGTGAATGGTGGCTCTGATTAATGGGATGTCTATCGCTCACACTGCCGAGTAAATGGGGAAGAAGAGACACTGTGGTCTTGAAATCCATATATGGCAGAAGAAGAATTTAAAAACTTGTCTAAAATAAGTCCAGCCAAAGTCTAGAGATTTGATATTTTTTCTAGGACAGGAAAGCCCAGCCATCCTTCAAAGGGGATCAAAGGGGGTACTGGCTGATTCATTTCACTCAGTGGAGTGAACCAGGGTTACCAATGCTGTTTAATCTATGCATCCTTTGAGACCTGGAATATTGATATGTAAAAGCACTTAAACACACACTGTTGTTGCTCAGGGCTGTCAGGGCTGCTTTGAATTAGAAAGAGCTAGAAATATCAACATTGGAAGAGGTCTGCCCAAGGCTCAGCACTATAAATAGTTCAGAGCCAGCCCTCTGGTTGCTGGGTTGGCCCAGGGCCGAGGCTCTTCCTAAGGGAGGGCAAAGAGGGGTAAAAGAGGCAGAATGAAATCTGGGCCTCCGTTTGCTGCATCCCTGGTCTCTTTCTCCTATCAGGAAAAGTCCATTTGCTGTTTGTGAATTTTTCATCTCTCCTTTTCCTTTCCTTTTCCCTATGAAAAACAACACACAGATAAAGTTCCCAGCACAACAGTAACTAAGACAAGGTTCATCCGGTCCCAGTCTTGTGTTAGTTGTGAGGTACTTGAGATGCACAGCTTACTTCCCGGCCTCAGAAGTTCTCATTTCAAAGATCCATGTGAGGCAATGAGATGGAACAGCGGTGTGTGGAAGCATGGGATGGCCCGTGTTTCTCACGGCACACCTTGGAAGGTGCCTCTGTGACAAGCACGCAGGACCACGGAGGGCCTACAATTCTACGTCCCAGTCATGTGATTCAGATGTGTGTTCCCTTGTGCCAGGGATCTGTCAATGACATGGGCACAAAATACGTCTTTCACCTCAAATGCAAGCAGAGAGGGTTTATTCTGGAACCAAATATGAATTACAATGGCCTGGGAACATGGATCCAGTCTCTCCCAAATATCATATTACGACCCAAATATCACCAAGTGACAACTGCTTCCTGAAATTTGTGGTTACAGAATGAAGAATGTCATAAATCAAGGCACTTTTTCACTTTGTTGGAAATACCAGGTAGGTTACTTAGAGCAAAGCAGGAAACTCTCTGCTTTGGGCCTCAGATGTCCTGATTGCAACCTCCATTTGTGGGTTGCTGGAAGCTTGTGGCTTGCTGAGTTAATATAGTTTAAAAGGTTTTATATGGTAGCCACAGCAATGCCAGGTCAGACACTGAGGTGGGCGACGGATGGCTACTAAGGGGGCTAAAGATAGCCCAAGAGGATTAGGGTTTCTATTTCTGTGAAGAGACTCCATGACCACAACAACTCTTCTAAAAGAAAACATTTAATTGGGGTGACTTGCTCACCATTTCTGAGGTTCAGTCCATTATCATCATGGTGGTGTGCAGGCAGACATGGTGCTGGAGACATGGTTATGAGTCCTATATCTTGCAGGTAACAGGAAGCCAACTGATACACTGAGTGGTATCCTGAGCATAGGAAACCTCAAAGCCCACCCCCACAGTGACACACTTCTTCCAACAAGGCCACACCTACTCCAACAAAGCCACACCTCCTAATAGTGCCATTCCCTATGAGATTATGGGGGCCAATTACATGTAAATTGCCACAGTCTGTAACATTTCAACTCTTGGTGATCACTAAGTTCTCACCGTCAGTTAATCAGCCTTGTAGAATCTTGTGCCTTTTTTTCTCCTCGGCACTTCAGGTCACAGCAATACACAGCTGCAGATCTCCTTCCCATGTTGTGTACACATGCAAGGTAGACTCCAAAGTGTTTACAGATAAATTGTCCCAGTTCCTTTAGAGCACAGCGCTTTCCCAAATTCCCTCCACCATGACCCAGCCACTTCATGTCAGGTGATGGCTTGGCCCCTTGGGTCCTTATGAAAGAGTTGACTTTAGGTCCAGGTCCCTCATGTTGAAAATGTTTGGTTTTGCAACCCTAATTGGTAAAGGAGTTCCTTCTGTTTGTGTGTTGCTTTCATTGGTTGAATAAAGAGACTGCCTTGGCCTTTTGATAGGGCAGCACTTAGGTGGGCAGAGTAGACAGGACGGAATGTGGAGAAGAAGGGAAGTGTGGCAGACACCGCTATGCTGCTCCAGCCCAAGATGGACACTGGTTAGAATCATGCCAGTAAGCCACAGTCAAGTGGCGATACATATTATCAGAAATGGGTTAGATAAATATGTAAGAGTTAACCAATAAGAGGTTAGAATTAAATGGGCCAGGCAGAGTTTAAATGAATCCAGTTTGTGTGTAATTATTCTGGGTATAAGCTAGCCAGGGCCACTGGGCACAGGGAACACGGCCCACTCCTCATTATTACACCTAATTGTACCACTATAGCATAAGATGAATTTAGAGGTGGGGGTACTCGAGAATGGACAGACAGAAAGAGTTTCTTTTGCCTGCCTCAGCACTGTTTCCCTTTGGGAAGGTGACATCCATTCCCCTTGGTTGAGGTCAGGCCAAGGCCACTCACAGTGTATAAAACAAACAGCCCTTTTAAGGACGCAGGGTGGACACATGAATGGTATCGTCTGTCTAGAACCAGTCACACAGCACAGACCAATCAATGACTTGTTACTGAGAGCATGGAGGATGTCGTTCTATAAAATTCAGACCGTAAAGGCATGTGGCATATTCAAATCATACAAAATCCCTCGTGTGGAGCCTATGAAGAGGGGGACATATTGCTCTGTGAGGGTGAAGGCCTCCAAACTGACCTGTCATGTGACCACCCAGAGTGTGTGTTAAGGATGGACAGGCAGGGAACTCCCAACTCAGTCTCCATCTGCATGCGCTCCTGCTTGCCCGTCCGGAGCTGCCGTCTGTCTGTCCGCGTCCCTTCATCTACATCTGGTCCTTCATTTTCACCTCAGTTACTGGACCCAATCACTTCAGCTTCACTTGAAAACCTGACACGTGCAACCCCCACAGCTTTTCCAGCGTTCCCCCTGCATCTCAGTTCAGTTTGTACTGTGTCTATACAGACTCCATTGACGTTTCTGGGAACCCATTTCTGAAGCCTCTTGAATTCTATTGTGGTCTCTTAGCTCTTTATTGCCATTGGGTAGCCTGAATATGAACAGGCATATGGATATTTTTACCACGTGATGGTCTGAGCGTTACTACTAGTAGTTGACTTTATACTAACAACCTGTGTCTGCATCGGATGCAATAACCAAGGAAAGCAGAAGTAGCTGGCAAATTGCTGCCGTTGAATGCATTGTCATTCAATACATTCTGACACTGCACCAAGACACAAATGCGACCGCCCATGTTTCTGACGCAGACTGCTTATGACATGGCTCTTCTGAGCCAGGTGAGGCTCATCACTTGAGGGACAGTGTGCACCGGGATGGGTCTGCAATGGACAAACCACTGAAACCACACTCGCTTTCCATTCCTGCCCCCCAGTGTGTTCTCAGCACTTCCACACAGTTGGTCCTCATTGGAACCCAAACCCTTTCTCCTCTGTTGAAACCCAAAGGACACACACACACACACACTCATCACACACAAGTCACACACTCTCTCACACAGACACTCATTCACACACATACAATATCATTAAATGTCTAAAAAGTACATGGTCCTTTGGAACATATTCTGTTTTCTATAGCCTGAGTCTCATGAAAGAGGTTTTTTTTTTTTTTTTCAGGGACCCAAGTGACCTAAGTCCCACTCAGCCAGGTATAATACATAGTAACACTAGTACATTTGTAGTCCTCTTCTCCTTTTAATCTGTCTCTTGACACTTAATTTTGCAGACTTCCATTTACTAAAGTCAAGAGCTTAGAGAAAGGTTTTCCTCCTTAATAATTCAACAGTTTATACATACCTGTTCTGCTCTTGGTCACAGTGAAGAGACAAAAGAAATCAGGCGGTGTGCTGAGCTGAAGGTCTTTCTTCTTCCCAGCATCACTATGTGACAGCTATCTTATCCCCTTTGGAGAAATAAGGAGAGTGAGGCTGACTGTGGTTATGTAATTCCTACATCTGGCAGAGCCAGAATGCGCAGCCAGTGGCTCCATACCAACTCCACTACTATACAACATTTCCTGACCACGTGGGTGGATTCATGCTCACCCCCCAACCTGCTCTAGGCTGAGTAATTCTCATCAGAGTTGAGACTATAACCTGTGCTGGCTTTCTTCATTTCCCTGTTCTTTGAGACAACCTTGTTCATGACCTCTCTCTCTCAACCCAGGCTGCAATCTGTTTAGGACCTACAAAGTCTAGACCACCATTAGCCAAAGTTTCCCGTACCTAGTTGGTCATCAAAATCACCAAAGGGAAGGAGAGGGCGGATACAGATTCTATGGCCTGGAAGTTCTAATGCCTTAGGAGTTGTCTTGGTGTCTCCAGACCTGGTGGCCACTCTTCTGATGAGTACTAGCAATGATCAGGAGGGGAAAGTCCTTTAAATGCCTGGCTGAACGGGTCCCTGAAGATGACAGGCTGCCTCCTGCATGAGTCTCGGGGCTGTGGGAAACAGCAGGTGTTCAGAAGGGACAACTTTAGTCATGGATGGGACAAACATCCAATGTCCTGCATCTGGGATCTGGAGATGAACATACTCTTGGCCTGTGGGGCCTTCTTGGATGTGCCAGTGTCTGGAAGAGAAATTAGAGCCAGTAATAGGACTTAGTGGATTGCCGCTGCTAATGATGAAGAGCCGTTAGAAGCCATAAACATTTAATTAGCTAGTACTCCAGGGGTCTCTCTCAAAACACGCAGTTAACCAAATAATTTAAACAAATTAAAGATCAGAGTCATCTCAGAAGGAGTATGTTCTGAACTATTGTGTAACATGGTAGCCACAGTTAGTAATGATGTGCTGTGTTTGAAAGTGGCTAAGTGTGTAGACTAAATGTTCATACTACAAGAAATAATCATGAGAGGTAAAACTGTCTTGGTTTAATAAATTCACAATGAATCTATACACCAAAACATCATACTGCACACTGTAAGTGTATGTCATTTAAAATATGTAAATTAAAAAAAATCCAGAGTCTGGGGGTGGTGAGATGGCTCGGCAAGTAAAGGCCCTTGCTATGAAGCCCAACAATGAGAGTTTTGATTGTTGGGGTCCACATGGTGGAAGAACCGAGTTCTGCAAGTTGAACTCTGACCTTTACTTAGCTGTATGGCAGGCAGGCAGGCAGGCAGGCAGGCACGCACGCACGCACGCACGCGCGCACACACACACACACAAACACACAACCACTAAATAAATAAATAAATATAACAAAACAACACTTCCTCACCATCATTCAAAGCCGTGTTTAACTCTTATAAACATCTCTGACTTTGAAGCAGGAGTTAAGAAATGAGTCTTCTATTTAGGCGTCTTCTGCCCTCAAAGCCCGGTTTGTGGCTGCTTTTGATGAAGTTAATTCAGGTAATTCCTGGAAGATGTTTTCAGAAACAAATGGGTCTCTGAGGTTTCCGTAAGTCTTCTTTACTTAGTGCTTGGATGGTAAGATAGAATTCTCTACTTTGATTAGTCTGGGCTGGGAATCACAGGCCGCAAGTAGTATAAAGTGTTTATTCGTAAGGCAAGGAGTGTCCTTGGCATTTTGTGGAGGTATGCATGTCATTCAAAGTCTTTCAGTTTTGCCTGTGACACTTCATGTAACCAAAACAACCTGAATATGTAAAGAAGGACAGATTTGCTCTGGGCTGCTGATGGAAAGATGAACTGTCTTACTTCCCTTCTGTGGTTAGAAACCTCTCTGTCTCTCTCTGTCTTTCTCTGCCTCCTCTCTCTCTCTCTCTCTCTCTCTCTCTCTCTCTCTCTCTCTCCCTCCCTCCCACCCTCCCTCTCTCCCTCTCTCTCTCTCTCTCTCTCTCTCTCTCTCTCTCTCTCTCGCGTGCGCGCGTGCACATACACACACACAAAGTCAGCGATTTTTTAACCATGTAAAACAGTATGAAGCATCTGTTCTTTCTCTGGAGACCACACGAGGGAGAACTAACACGACCTGCAATGAAAAGCATCAAAATTAGACTTTTGAGGAAGAACTTCCTGGTAGAAGTGGGTGAGAAAAACCAAGGATATACAACGAGGAGATCTAATTGGTTGAAAGAAATGGGGAGGGTGGAAGTGTCTAAAGCACATTCATCCGGCATCAAGGACGCACTTTAGAATCAAACAGTGGAAAGAAGCAAGTTGCTCAGTGGTTTCAAATCCCTGGCAATTTCCTACTCTTCGAGATTGAAGGACAGTAAGTCAGCATAATCGGGACTTCTCAGAGATTCCAAATTCTTATTTTAAACAAACTCCTAAAAACTCCTCACACTGTTATTTGGATTGCTAAGTTTCACATTAGCATTTAGAAAGGAGAACAGGAAAAGGTAACAAGAAGATGAACTGCACTAGTGAGCTCACACATATCGTATACTTAGTACCAATCTTTCAAATGATCTGTTTTCCTTTGTTTGTTTCTTTGAGACAGGGTTTCTCTGTATCGCTTTGGAGCGATACAGAGTCCTGGCACTAGCTTTGTAGACCAGGCTGGCCTCGAACTCACAGAGGTCCTCCTGCCTCTGCCTCCCGAGTTCTGGAATTAAGGCGTGCACCACCACCGCCTGGCCAAATGATCTCTTAAGGTGTAACACATTATCCATGCAAAATAAGTCCTTAATTGGGCAGAGTGCACTTGTGATTCAATGAGAGGCTATTGGGAGATCTGGATTTTAAATTTTATTTTTCAGCATTTGAATATTCCTGTAGGCTGCAGTTCTTTGTAAGTATCACTACAGAATGTGTGGTTTGTAGGTTCTCAAAATATTTGGTATGTTGCAAGAAGCATGGCATGGGATCATGTGGACAGAACAATATGGATTACGCTTCTTGGGTGTAGGGAAACATCTATAATGCTAGTCAAGGCCAGCCTGAGCTACATTGGAAGTTGGAACTACATCAAGAGACTTCTGTCTCAAGAAACAACAAATAGAAAAATAACATCCCATCCCTACAATTCTTTTAGTCTCTAAGCCCTCTAGCATCAACAATGCTAGGTTAAATCTCATCATTGCAACTTATTTGGCTAAGTTTTTCAACTTCTCTGACAGTGCTTTTTCCATCTGTGAGTTGGGAGTAATACTTCCTCTGTCAGTAGTTATGATGCCCCTAGGACCCGGAAGGTACCAGGGCACAGCTCTGTTAGTTATGTCTGTATAAACCCCCTCAGCTGTGGGTGTGGGGTAGATATGACTGCTATCCTAAATGGCTTGCATTGGCTTGTGTTTAGAGTCTGAACAAGCCGACTGACTTCTTGAGGTCCCTCTGTGCCTTCTGATTCCTCACTCCTGTGAAGATGCTGTAGTAATTATTCAGTTTCATGTAAGGGGAAAGCCAGGCTGTCTCCTGTATTGTCCAGAAGGCGGCCGAGAGAGAGAGGATGCTTGCATACGGCTCCTAATCATATTAGATCACTTGACATTTTTTGCATGAGCAGTAAGTTGATAAATGAGGAAGGCTGATCACTGTCGCCGTTATTAATGAGAAAAGCTACCATCTTCGTGGTAATGAATTTTGATGAGGGAGGAGAAATTATGACTGGCGGAACTCGCAAATGTGCAGTTGCTGCCTGGCTACTGCCTCTGCCCTTTCTTGGGATCGCGGTCAGAAAGAGACCCAAGGTCAGAAATGCAAAGATGAGCCCTGAAGCTGTACTAGCTAAGAGGCAGACCTAGGGCAGACCTTGGGCAGACCTTGTCAATGACATTGAACTCACAGTTACTCTGCATTTCTTGGCCAGGCCTCCGGAGACAGGCTGAAGTGGGTTAAAAATAAGCATGTGCCTGGCCTTGCCAGACTTCAGTAGAGAAATTCAGCATCTAAAAGCCTTACCTCTGACAGTCTTTTGACATGAAGTTCTATCATTGGAAGAGGCAGTGAAATTTTCCGCCGTGACATGAATGCCTTTGACTGGTCCAGTTACATGACTTGGAGGGAGTGCTGCCAAGTGTGCAGACTTCCTTGCTGCTAAAGGCAAAAAACAAACAAAAAAAAAAAAGAAGAAGAAGAAGAAAAGAAATGATTGTTCTAGCCATTATGAAAGGAGCCTGGCATTCGTAGTTCGAGTCCCCTACCTCTAAGTAGGTGTACTTTTGGGACCAGGCCAGACCAACAGCTTCTACTTCTACTTCTTGCTGCCCCCTTTGATGGCCAAATCACAATACCTTTAGTTTAGGCTCTGACACCCAGGATGGGAGCTGTTCTTATTGCCCTTTGTAGTTTCTGAAATTCACTTTATTGGAGAAATGCTGCTCAGGGAAATGAAGAGACTGTAGTTTCTTGATTCCAGCTCAGGAACATGGGTTTGTTCAGCACCATGGTTTTAAGAATCATGGTACTTTGGGTGGGGGCACAGCTCAGCACTAGAATAGGCTCTCTGCAAGCATCAGACCATGAGATCAATTCCCAGCACCACAACAAAGCTCACAGGACTTGTAGGCTTGTAACATCACTTGACCTCTTACACCCTTCCATATTCCCAGATAAACACCATCTCTTTTCACCTGCTTGTCCACTCCCAAATCTTTCTGTTGGATTTTAGGAACCCTGTCTAAGAAAAGCAATAGGCCCACATATTCTGGGTAGGAGCTATCTGAGTAGGTGAAAATAGCTCATAGACCCACAACTTGCAGAACAGATGAGAAAGAAGATACAGGCTCTTCTTCCCCATCAATGCCATTTTGATCTGAGAACACTATGAACTTGGTAATTGGATATGCTTTTAGAAGCCCAGTCTTGCTATTTTAGAGATGAATTTTGTAGCTGCCATGTAAAATCAGCATAGTTATTCACCAAGCAAATCAATGAAAACTACTGTGTGCTAATTTGTGTTTGAGAGTCACAGCTTTTTAAGCAATTATCAAGGCTGAGAAGGTCACACACTTTTCATACCTGGTGGACCCAGGTTTATTTTTAGGCAGTTGTGTCCAGCTTGGGCAATAGCTGGGCTGGAAGAGATTTATCCTGTGCTGACCTGTTCATACGAAACCACCTTTCTTCTACATGTAGAAACCCTCCATCCAAACACATAGCTATTCATTTCTTCATTTTCCAAATACTAAACCTCTGTTCCCAAACACACTCATATTCAAAACAGTGGCTTACCAGACTGTAACATGAGGGTCCTGCTCGTTGGGGTTTCTGTCCC
>JAQHUG010000088.1:7123498-7152029 GCA_028555095.1 Dicrostonyx torquatus | reverse complement strand
CTGATCAAAGCAGGTGCATTCTGAAGGGACTCTGGCTGGCTAGGACGTGGTGCGCATGGTTCTAGCAGACCTGCCCTTCTCTCCCATTCCCTCTGCCTTGCTAAACCACTAGATTACATTCCTAAAGCTAGCCCCTAAAGTCTAGCCCCTTATTTGGCCACTTCCTACTCTTGAGATTGACTACCCAGGTCCAGCTACCAAATTTCAGCTCTCAAAGCCCAGCTATCCAAAGCCCCCTTTGTTTCACTTAATTAACATGCCCAATTAAAATATGCCACCATGTCAGAGCCCCTTCTAACACAGACTTCCCCCTTTTCCCTCTTAAACACTACACCTGCAAGGCCATTTCCTGCCCGAGTCAGACACCGGCCACTTCAGCTTTCTTCCTGATTAGTAAAGGACCTTTACTAATTATTTTTGGGGACAAGTCTCATTATGTAACTCTGGCTGGCCTGGACCTTGCTATGTAGGCCAGGCTGGCCTCCAACTCACAAGAGACTTGCCTGCCTCTGCCTCCAGAGTGCTGGGATTGAAGGTGTGTGTCACACACCCAGTCCACTTATCTCTTTAAATCCCCTCCATATTAGAGGAGGTCTCATGACAAACTGTCTTAGGTGAGTATGCAGCTCTCTAGTCTGTAACTTTTCATTTCAACTGGAGCAACTATTTCTAAAATCATTCTTTTTTAAAAGATTTATTTATTTATTATATATTCAGTGCTCTGCCTCCATGTAACCTGCACACCAGAAGAGGGAGCAAGATCACATTATAGACGGCTGTGAGCCACCATGTTGTGGCTGGGAATTGAACTCGGGACCTCTAGAAGAGCAGCCAGTGCTCCTAACCTCTGAGCCATCTCTCCAGCTCCTAATGCATTCTTTGAATGTGTGATTTCTTAAGAATTACAGTTATGGCAATTCTTTCATCATTACAGAATGGACTTCATTTCTCAGGGCCATAATGTGTGGGAACCAGGACAAAATAAAATGTGGGGACTCTGTTCAAAAGTCAGAGGAATCATATCTTCAAAGGTAAGCACTGAAATATTATTTCCTCTTTTGTTGCCAGCCTTTCCCTGACTTGTCACAGTGCTTCGGAAAAATGCTGTTTGATTTCATTCTAAGTAGAGAAAGATTTAAGACCGTTAGCTGCTGGCAGGAGCTGTACGGCTCATCTTTATGTAGTGCAATGCAAACACAGGCGCATTTGCTCCACATGCAGAGGCACCAAAGTCACACAGATTTCATTTCATGCTCAATCTAAATGTATGTGTACTCTGTGCTTCCTGGAACGATGGGACTACACCACGGCGCAAACCCCACCATTTTCTCTTGTCTGGTGATGTGTGTCTTTAGAAGGCCACCTCTTGCCTTCTACATTTGCAGCAAGTTCCCGTTTGAAAGAACGGATGACCTGTGGGCCTGCTTGTAGGCCTTCCTTCCTGCACCGTGCTGTCTGGATGACATGCTCGTCTGGATCTCACTGTAAGTCTTGCCGAATGCACCTGTCTTTAGCTCCACTGCAGTTTCTGTGTTAAGACTGTGTCGTCAGGCATTACATGTGTGAATGGGGTGGCAAAGAGTGGTGACAGACATGCATGACAGGCATGCATGGCAGAATCATTAGAGTAAATGAATACACAGGTCACAAAGCCAGGGCATTGAAGTTGGTGTCTTAAGTACAACGCTAACTGTGCTAACCCTACAAGTAACACTTATTTACTAGGTCCCAGGAGCTGTGACAATGACTTGTGTGTTTGTTATCCTTTAATGCAGCCCTTGCTTGGTATCAGAAGGAAGCTTCTTATCCCCCAGAACAAGATGCCACCCCTGGGATTTAAGCCCAGGCAGTCTTACCACACCATATCCTGTAGCCTGGCTTTTAAAGAGGGTAATTAGAGAACATTATAAAGAATTTTCCTATTAAAGATTTGGTGGGGGGATGCTGAGGGACAACTACTTAAGCCTTATTTACCTCCATTTCCCCATTTAATTGTTCATTTCCTTACCATGTTTTGGGCTGTGTGCTATAAATCAATGCAGTATAAATTATTGGGGGTGGGAGTGGAAGAATCACCCCAAAGCTCAGTGGCTTAAAGCACTAACGTTGTGAATCTCTGTTGTGGGCATGGCATGAGAGCTGTTTTAGTTAAGGTTTCTGTTGCTGTGATAAAAGACCATGAACAAAATCAACTTGGGGAGGAAAGGGTTTATTTTATCTCACAGCACAGTTCATTGTCAGAGGATTTCAAGGCAGGAGCCTGGAGGCAAGGGCTGGAGAGATGGGTCAGAGGTTAAGAGCACTGGCTGCTCTTCCAGAGGTCCTAAGTTCAATTCCCAGCAAACACATGGTGGCTCACAACCATCTATAATGAGATCTGGTGTCCTTTTCTGGCCTGCAAGCATACATGCAGGCAGAATACTATATACAGAATACTGTATACATAATTAATAAATAAAATCTTAAGAAGAGGAAGGAGAAGAAGAAGAAGAAGAAGAAGAAGAAGAAGAAGAAGAAGAAGAAGAAGAAGAAGAAGAAGAAGAAGAAGAAGAAAGAAGAAACCTGGAGGCAGGAGTTGATGCACAGACCACAAGGAATGTCACTTACTGGCTTCCTCCTTGCCGGCTCTGTTTGCTTTCTTATAGCTCCTGGGACCAATTACCCAGAGGTGGCACCACCCACAGTTACCTGAGCACCCCACATCAACCACCAATCAAGAAAATGCAACACAGGTCGATCTGGTGGGGACATTTTCTCAGTGGAGACCCCATGAGGCAGCACAGAGGGTGGTGGCACATTGCCAGGGGTGGTGTTTTTAAGCCACACTCAGTGTCAGGGTCTCCAGAAGGCACTGTGGTTGTGCACACTCTTATGTGCTGCAGATGACTATGGCTGTTGGCTGTAGCCTCAGGGAAACCAGCCACATGGCCTGCCTTTGGTGCTCAAGAGAATCGCCATTCTTTTCCACTGGACTCCCGGCAAACATTCCAGATTCTCCCTTTTTGGCTTGTAACTGATCCCCAAATATGGTAACCTTTCTTTAAAAAGCAAAACCACTCTCTCTGTCTGAGCCTTACCCTCCAAAAAGGTTGTTTACCCCATGTTACTTTGATGACAAAACAGACATTCTGGTTTTCTTTTTCTTTTTGAACATAGCGTATATTCACGGTATCTTTTTTACAGATAATTTGCTGCCACATTTACATTGGTTTCTGTGTCTCTTCCCTCTTCCACCTTTCCTTCTTTCCTTTCTTTTATCCCCTTCCTGCTTCCTTCCTTCTCCAACCAGCCAATCCTGTGCAGGGAGCTGCTTTTACTGCAGGGAGCTGCTTTTAATAGACGCCATTACAAGATGGCGCCAGCTTCCTCCCTATTGCGGTTTGGCCACGAGTAAACAACTCCAAATAAGGCTATAGCCTTGATATACCAACTGCACATGTGCTGGTTATATAAGACCATCAGCCTATCCCGAATGGCCTGATGGTCACGAGAGATCGGCAGCCAATTGGAGGGCTACCCATGTCCCTATTTCCTATATAAGCTGCAGCATTGGGTGGGTCGGGGGCCCCTCGCTTCAGCTCTCCCCTCAACCAAGAAGCTCTCCAATAAAGCTCGTGTGGTGGTCGTTCTTCCCGCGGGCCCCGGGTCGCGGGTCGGGGGCGACCGCCTCAACCCTGGCCTCTAATTAGTATTATTTACATCTTTTTATATTTAATGAAGCTATTTATACAATTGGATTTAAAGCTTCCCTTTGTTCTTTGTTTGCTTATTCGAACATTTTCTTAATTTCCTTCTTCTCTTTCAACTCTCCCCTCTTTTTTTTTTTTTACTCCCCTTCTTCTCCCTTTCTCCCTCCCTCCCCCTCTCTGCTTCTGTTGTAAGGTGAGGGCCTGCTTATTCGTCCCAGCTGCCTGGCTAGCTTAGCCCTGAAATAATCACACAGAAATTTTATTAATTAAATCACTGCTTGGCACATTAGCTCTAGCCTCTTATTGGCTAACTCTCACATCTTGATTTAACCCATTCTATTAATCTGTATATCGCCAGGTGGCAGTGGCTTACCAGCAAAGATTCTAACCAGCATCTGTCTCAGGCGGAGGATCCATGGCTTCTCCCTGACTCTGCTTTCTTCCTCCCAGAATTCACTTCCATCTCCCCACCTACCTAAGTTCTGCCCTATCACCAGGCCCAAAGTAGTTTCTTTATTAACCAATGAAAGCAACACAAAGACAGAAGGATCTCCTACAGAGCCTTGACACACGATGAAGCTAAATCTTCACTTCACAGAGATGGCTGATTTCGGTGAGGCGAGGACGCAGTTGCTAAATTCTCTTTTTGAAGACTTTTACAGTACATATAATAAGGCTTGGAAGAGAGAAAAAGAAATTAATAACATCACAGATTGTGCTCTGCAAAATAGTAATTTTCGACAGATGGAGACAGAAAAATGATTACATTAAGGGACAGGCTTTTCCCTGTGTTAGCCTAGGCTCCTCCCTCCGGGCTCAGGAGTAAAATCTCATCAGAAGGTTGAGGCCTGGATCAGCGTGGCTGGGAAGCCGCATCTCCGCGGCAGAGATGGTCCTCCATGGGTCCTGAAGAACACATTGAAGCTACGGGCTGGGCTATGCTTCCTGCAGATGGGACTGGCTGGCCAGGCCCCGGGTTGGTTTCCTGATTTCTTCTCTTTCTCAAACCTCTACTTTTAGCCCTAGTTCTGAAGCCTTGAAGGTGAGTGACTTTCTCCTTCTCTAGCTGACTGTGAATGCAGATCCTTTAAACAGGGCTGGGCTTTCTATGATATTCCCCATTTGCTAGAGTTGGTGCTGAGATTGAGTTTAGGCTCAGACAAGTAAAGTGGGTGTTTGATTGAAAGTGAGACCCCAGCCCTCTGACACCCCTATATCCAAGAAGTCTGGGGCGACTGGAAGTGTCCTTCACTCCAGCCCCTGTCCCGGGAGTTGCCTTGGTCCAGACTCCAACTCCCAGCCTGCCAAGCGCTGATACCACCTGGGGGAGGGTCAGGACCACTCCCACAGGCAATTTAGGTTTGCACAGGAGAAAGGAGCACGTGGTTTCAGGTTTTGCCTGTGCTCTCCCTCTCTGTTCTCCCCTGCCATGCTCCCAGCCACCCAAGAGCACAACATTCATTAAACGTGGGCATTTTTGATGTGGTCTAATCTGGTCTAAGGGGAGTTATTTTGCGTGGGCGGAGAGGTTCTTCTTAAGATTTTTACCTAACAGCGGATGTGTGTCAGACTGATGCAATTCTAGTCACAACGCAGATGGATGAAGCAGACAGGGGAGCAACTAGAAAAACAAACTTCCTTTAGTTCTCCAATCCCCACTGCATTACTCTTTCCTCTGTGAAAGCCATGAACAAGCCATCCACTAAAGCTCAGACAGGGGTAACCATTCCCAAGCTTTCCAGTTGTGAGTTTAAAGTGGCGTGCAGATTCCTGGTGGGTGCTTGTGTCGTTTGGAGAATGAGTTCACCCATTGTTGTTATTTTAGCAGACGGATTCCTCTTTGGGGATCTCAAGGCTCTCTCGACCACAAAATATGCTTCCTCATGGTGGTGATCATCCTGGTTCCCTCTGCTTCCCCAGTGCTCTGCTTCTCTGGAGCAGGGGCTGGAAACAGGAGCTTGCTGGAAGATGTCAGAGGTAAGACAAGAGGGTTCTGTGTGCATATGAGAGGACTTCAGAACTGCAGGAAGACGACTTCCGGGTGATCCTTTAAATTCTATCTTCATCCTTTTTCCTGTTCATGAGGAATAAAAAGTAATGGTACCATCTCACTACACCTGGTTAAAAGGAGATGGAGAGAAGAGGGTTTGTTGTCAGGGGGTACATGGGAATTTGAAAGATAGGTGAGACAAGAGGAAGGGGAACGAGGAGAGAGGCAGCATCTGGGGCCCTGAGCTCCTCTCCTAAGAGGACATGAGAGCTGCGATGGAGCTCAGCCCTCTCCTGCACCACCTGGGCCTTCCAAGTGGCACTTGGCAGCCAGCTTGGCTTATTAGCATTTTCACAGCCAAGGGGCAGCTCATAGGATGTTATCTGCAGATATTTAAATTACTGGATTAAAAAAAGTCCCAGGGCACGGATTAAAAAAATGTTCCAGAGCATTCCTGGCCCCTCTTCTTCCATACGGCCAGGAAGAAGCCTAAGTTTCTTCAGGCCGAAGAGGGTTCCATGGGGGCGGGGGTCAGATGCCTCTGGAATCATGGCGACAACACCAGGAACTACTCTTGCCATTCCTTCTTCTCTCCCCTGCTTTGCCCGCCCATTCTTCCTTTCTTTCTTCCGGTTTCCCTACTGTTTTTGTTGATGTCTTCCTTTTGTCGTGCTTTTCACATATTCTGACTGAGCCCAGTGGCCAGAAGCAGTGCCTGTCCCCAGGCCAGGCTCTGTCACTCTGCGGCCAGACACTACAGATGTTCTGAAGGATGAGCTTCCGGTGCTCACGTAATGTGGTTGTCTGGGACATCTGTGCGTCCATTTCCTTGTGCTGCCCCAGCAAATTAATCACCGCAAATCGAGTGATTTAAACCAGCTCCAAGCAATTTCCTGCCCATTCTGTAAGTCAGAAGTCTGGGCACGGCACTCTACAGTTAGATCTTCGGTGGAGTCTCTCTGAGGTGGGCAGGCAGTGCTTGCTTTCTGGGAGCTCTGGAGTGGGTCTGTTTCTCAGAGCAGCCAGGTTCTTGCTGAGTTCATTTCCTTGCGATTCTAAGGCTTGGGTTCCCAGTTCCTTGGTAGCTGCAGACAATGGACTTGCGGTTTGGTCTTAAAACCTTCCCATTCCAGCTCATGCCTTCCATGTGGCCCCTCCAGCTGCAGCAGCCTCATGCTTCCAACCTCTGACTTCACCTCTGCCGACTCTCAGGCCTCTAGCTGGAGAAAGCTCTGTGCGGTGAAAAGCCCATGTGATTAGGGAAGCTAGGGCAAGTTTCCTATTTTAACGTGCTGATAACTGCATTCTGCCTTAAAATCCCTCTTATTAGTGTAGCATATTCACAGTTCTGTGAATTCAGGTGTGGACATCTGGGAGGGGGAATTAGGGTTTTTCAAGACCTTATAAATAATTCATCAACTGCTTTGAAGCCCAGAGGTGGGACATTTGCTGCAGTCTTTGTGGGGAAACCTTACCTTTCCTCTCATGCTGGGCAGGGCAGGTTAGAGAAGGAAGGAGAGAGTCCGAAGTCGTAGGCAAGGGTGGACCAGACAGAACTTTCACCCTTAGGAAAGCAATGTCCTTCTCTAAAGCTCAGAACTGCAAAGCCTACTTTTCCCTCAAGATGGCCGTGGCGACCTGTGGCCACCTGGAGAGGTGACATGAGTTGGCCAACATCAGTGGGCACCAGAGCAAAGCACTCAGAAGGTAGCTGCTGGGAAGTCTGAAGGGACTTTTCAGAATGTGGACACATCCCTCACACTATTGCCCGTGTTTGCATTGAAGACAAATAACTGGCTTTCTCAGTTCTAGAAATGCCCATCGGTGGCATTATGTATTGAACATGACTATGGCCTTTTCATGTCCTGAGATCAATTGCTCATGACGGCCAGCAAGAAGCCCTCCACTTCATTCTTCCAATGTCAAGGTGTCCTTATAACCAGAACCCATTGTCTCTCCTTCACAGGACCACAGTCCTTCCCCCGGGGCCAGAAGAAGACGTGGAGCTCGGGAAACAACCGTTCTGGAGCTCCACGGGAAGAAACTTGGCAGGGAATTCCACCCCGTGCCTCCTCCGCTCTGAGCGAAGGCAGGCCTTCTTCTCGTCTCTCTGCAGATCTGCAGGCAGGGAGCTGGGTCCACAGGGAGACTGTTTCACTGCTTGGGGGGCCTCCTTCTCTTGCCAAGTCTTCTCACTCTGGTCTGCTCTTTGTCACAGTCTAGAGAGACCTACCTCCCTGGGATTTACATAAGGTGGGGCACAGTGCTCTCCAGCTAAGAATACATCCACCCCCTATCCCTGGGCGAGGTGCCCGGGAGGTGAGAAAACTGGCTCACTGTATCTCTGACTCAACGGAGAGACAAATGTATAAAGACTACTGGATTAATGTTGGGGTGGGGGGAGGACCTGATATTTTTAGCACAGGAAAACAGAGCTGGCTGCTATGAAGTCCTAGAGGGCAGAAGTTTTATTTAAGCTCTTTTTCTTGAATGTCTCAGACATCTTTAGCAGCGGAGGTTCAGGCAGTCAGTGGAGCACAGAAAGGATGGGAGACTGAAACGGGACAGGCCAGCAGAACTTTATCAACAGTGCTGTGGGCTGGCCGTGGGATTTGCCTGCACAGCTCGGGGTTGGCAGGGTTTCTCACACACCAGAAGCTCCCTCTGCTTCCCAGAGCATGCCCCTGCTAGGAGAGAAATGCCAAAACCAGCACCATTTCATCCTGGGCGGAAAGAAACACAAAGACATGGCATAGGGTTGAACCAAGGTAGGTGGCGGCCCCTGTGAACAGCCTGGGGTCTTCCGCTAGTGATCTCTAGCTTCCTGCTGTCACATGCTCTGCGAGAGAGAATGCCCATTTCTTGGCATTCTCAGCAATGTCCTCTGATAGGCATGGTCATGACCAGTTTAGTGCTCTCTAGGTGGAGCTATTCCGGTCATTGCTTCTGGAAGGATCCCAGGCATCGCTCAGGGTTTCTTATGCCTGACAACCAAGACACAGGTCTAGAAAGGGCATGCACAAGTGTGTACAAATGGTTACTGATAGTCTGGTGTGTTCCAGTCCAGAGCTGCAGTTTGGGCCATTTACTTCTAAGACTGGCACTCCTGGTTACAAATCTGAAGCACAATTGATAGAAACGCAGAGACAGAAATTGGGGTTCAACCTGAAGGTCAGAAAAGCAAAACAGCCAGTCACTGGCTCTTACCTCTACCTCAGTCCGAAATGGCGATCCTGCCTTCAGGAAACCTATGAATGAGACTGAGGCTGAGAGCTGTCTCCTCCCATTTTATAATCCTCTCTAGTGCTGGGATTAAGAGTGTGCACCACTACTGCCTGGTTTCTATGGCAAACTAGTGTGGCTGCTGGGATTAAAGGTGTGTGTCATTGTGGCTACTGGGATTAAAGGTACGTGTCATTGCTGCCTGGTCTGTAAGGCTGGTCAGTGTGGCTGTTTTACTTTTCTGATCCTCAGGCAAGCTTTATTTATTAAAATACAGATGAAATGCCACTGTCCACATTGTTACTTCTCTCTTGTGAGGAACACCTCACTAAAAGCAGCTGAGGGAAGAAGTCAGGACATGAACTAACAGGAACTGACGTAGAAGCCTTGCAGAAAGGCTGCTCACTGGCCCACTTCCTCTGACTTGTGTCCCGCCAGGACCACCTGTCCGTAAGTGGCACTACTCAGAGCGGTAAGTAGGCCCTGTTCCTGAACCAATCAGCAGCTAAGACAGCTCCTCACAGACATGGCCACTGAGCTGGGTAGTTCCTCAGTTGAGACTTTCTTCTCCCAGGTGACTGTGGGTTGTGGTCTAACTGACAATAAAAACAGCCAGGACACTTACTCCTTCTTCTTCTTTTGTGGAGATGGAATCAACCTCCTGCCACAGGCATTGAAGTTGGATCATAAAGAATGCACACACTTTCTGGGATGGCTAACTTTGTGAATCTCAGCCCCAACTCTCAGCTAACTGTGACCTCTGACAAGTGGTGTAACTTTGCTCTACCCTACTCCCCGGCAGGTGATTGGACTCAACACTTCCTGCTGGGTGGCTTTGAAGCGGGAGTTAAATAATGTGCGTAAAGTCTTTATGAGCACACTCTGGCCTGTATTACTCGTTAGACATTATTTCTGTTCTACTGCTGTCACGTGTCAGTCTCTAGTGTGGGTCAGGTACATGCCACAGATGGCTGACCCTTTGTACTAGGGAGAAAGTTTGTCAGAGGAGCTTCTGGGTGATTGACAGGAATACATAGGTGATGTCCATCTCCGCTGTTCCTAGTCTGGTCTCCGTGTGATAGCTGAAGGTTCAGAGGCAGTTCCAGCCCAGAACCTCTGATTCTGAGATGCTTTGTTTCCTGGGATAATGAGTTGCCTTTACTGTTTAAGCCTCCTAGCACCCAAGGTCAAAACCGTTCTAAATGGTCTATGTAGTGGGTGACATAGAGTAACGGTGCATTTAAGACACACATGGTTTTAAATATATTTGATAATAGTATTGTCTGCATAATATTTTCTTTAAAATTTTCTAAAAGCTCGAGCACTATTACATCCACAAAATAAAAATTAATCTAAGTATGAAAACGCTTACAGGGAAAAATGGGGTGTTCACATTCTCAGTTCTCAGGCCCCCAGCCGCTAACCACGGCTTTCGGTCTTTTATTTGCCATCCAGAGATTTCTGAAAATAAACACAGAATAAATGTAAGGAAGATACAAAATATATTGGTTTCACCCTTGGTAATATAAATATTAGGAAACTATAGATCATCCCGTGCCTTGCTTAATTCACTTAATATATTTTGGTGAGCATTCCTGATTAATATAGAAAGAACATTCTTCTGATGATGGGGAAATGGTTCTGCAGTTAAGAGCATTTGAGGCCCTTGCAGGGAAACAAGTTTGGTTCCCAGAATGCATATCAGGCAGCTCACAACTGCCTGTAAGTCTAGCTGCAGGGGATCAGATGCTCTATTCTGGACTCTTGAGCACATATGCACACACACACACACACACACACAAATAAATACATAATAATAAAATAAATCTTTAAAGATAGCTTTCCTTTTCCAATGTTATTACTAAATGCTGCACTGAATTAAAGCAGCTCCTCCTTCCCGTCTTGATTGCAATGTTGCAATGAATAATGGTATACAATATTGTAATAAATAATGGTATACCTACCATTCTGTCCACATGCAAATATGTCTGTAGAGTGAATTCCCCAAAATGGAATTACCGGATCCAAGAGCACATACATCTGCAGCTTTGGTAGCTATTGCTAAATTGCCATCCATATGGGCCATGCAAATTTATACTCCCACCAGCAAGGTATGAGAGTGTCTGTTTCCCACAGCCTTGGCAACAGGACATGCTATCAAATTTTGGATGGTTGCCAAATTCATGGTGGAAAAAAAACCGCTCTGAGAGTGGTTTTAATTTGCATGCATCACATTATGAGTGTAAAAGACCTTTTTAAACATATTAAGAATAATTTATTTATTCTTTGTATTGTCTTTATAACATTTATCTGTTTTTCTAGTGAGTTATTGGTCTCTTTCTTATCCACCTCCAGGGCTTTTTACATACTAATAAGGTTATTCTGTGTCTGTGATGAATTAGAGCTTCTAGTTTGTCATTTGTGTTTTTTTTTTTAATTATACAAGGGCTTAATTTTGTTAGGCGGAGCTCCTATATAGCCCTGCAGTGTACTGTAGGTACACAGCGCCATGCCCTGTTTTTTTTTTTTTTCTATGAAAGATGCTTTGGTGTTTTGTCTTTTTACATATAGTTGGGTTTATTAGTTTTATTTTGTGAACTTCATGTACTGTGAAATTATGAAACATTTCCAGTCTCTTCATCTATTATCTTTGATATTAAAGATTTGATCCATTTGGAAATTACCAAGATAAATATTTCTGAGGCAGCTGCTGTTTGACTGACCATTCCCAAGCTTGTTGTCTTCCCTTTTTTCTTCCTGTCCTCTTCCCTGTCCGTTTTCAGACGGCACCATTCCTGAGCCAGCGCGGTGTGCCTTGACTTACCTTTGAAGAACCTTGTTTGCTTATTAATCAGTGTGAACTTCAAAATTCCTTCAGCCTGAAAAAGAAAAGGTTTATTTGCACTGTGCTAAATTTAAAAGTTGGAAGATAAACATATTCATGTGTGTGTGTGTGTGTGTGTGTGTGTGTGTGTGTATGTATGTGTGCGCGCACACACACATGCAAGTATGTGTGCACATGCTTGCAGAGACCACAGGCCAACTTCATGTGTCTTTGATCGTGTCCCATCTTATTTTTTGAGAGAAAATCTCTCATTGAACTGGGAGCTCACTGATGGCCGAAACTGGTTGGCCAGTGAGCTCCTATATAGCCCTGCAGTGCACTGTAGGTACACAGCGCCATGCCCTGGTTTTTTTTTCTTTTTTTCTATGAAAGATGCTTTGGTGTTTTGTCATTTTACGTTACACATACTGAAGACAATAAGAAGTTTCAGCTTAAAGGGCTTTGGACTGTAACACAATCACTACAAATATGCAGTGAATTATACAAACCATTCTTTTCTTGCAAGCACTCGATAAGCTAGTGAAAATGCATACAATTATCTTGAAAAGGCAATACCACCATCCAGACATCAAAAAGGGTCAATGAAACGAAGGATGTTGAAAGAGGGATCGTAGTCCCCTACCGTGCAATGCTGAATGTCCTCACACGTTAACAATCAAGAAACATAACGGAACAGAGTGGCGAAGTTACTGCAGAAAATGGCAAGTGTACTCAGAAAAACCAAGTTGATTTGGGGTGGGTTTCCTCGATCACCTGATAGAGTCAAGACCCCAGTGGGGCTTTATCACACAAATTCTTAACTGCTTCTAAAACAGCAGGAGCAGAGGACACACGTGCAACCGGCCAAGGCACTCCCTTCACAGGCTTCCGAGTGTAAGGGCTTTAAACTTAGCGTTTTTCGGTCGCTCCGTTTAGATGCTCCTGAAAGTTCATGCAGATACACTGCTGGTTCGCGTCCTTCCTCGCAGTCTATGAAAAAGACACTAATCCCAGTGTTGGGAGTGACCGACCAGAGTTCAACTTTGCCTAGTGTTGGTGGCAATGAGCATTTGAGGTCATTTATGAGGTAACCAAAGAGGCTTCTCATGTAAGCTCCATGGCTCACAACTAAGATGCTGGCTGCTAAGCCCGGGATGCCACCATCACATCTGAACTGTCCCGTTTTCCTACAGGGAACACCTCCGCCAAACTGCTCTCCAGACAGCTGCCTGGAGCTCTTGGGAAGAAGTTTTCTCTCTGACCTGTCCCGTCCAAGACGAACTGGCAAAGGAAATTGAAGATATCCTTTGGACGTATTTTCACCTGCTCCAGTGTCTCTCCTCCAGGCGGAGCGAACATGGGACACTCTTCCCCAGCGGCTTTGGCCATGGCTCTCGTCTCACTGAGTGGCTTGCCTTCTACAACCCCATACTTCCTTTCCCGAAGTCTTTGCAAAAAAATTTGCTTTACCCCAAAATGCCACATATGGTCTGCTTAGTCCTCGTGAGATCACTGTGAGATCCTCGTGAGAAAGCGTGTGTAAACTGCACGATGTTCAGAAACCCACCAGCAGCTGCTGCGTGCTTAAACCCAGTCTCGGAAAGGGGTTCATCTACTCCTTGTCCTTGAATGATTTTCTCCTTATAAAGTCTTGTTTCACCATGGCGGATGATGGTCAAGGCGAAGCGCGGCATCTGGGCTGGGGCCCCAAAGCGCAGGAGCCACAACCCGGCTTCACTGTATTGCTCTGTGCCGGCACTGCGGGGCTACCTTCGGCCTGCCCTGCGGACCGGCTCCCATGCCCTGTTTTTACATGAGTGCTGGGGAACTCAGACTTACGCCTTCACACTTGTAGGGCACTTTATAAACCAAGCCATTTCCCAGCTCCAAGATAAGCACACTTGGTACAAGGTATATATGTTGTATATTAATAGTTGTAGTTCTTGCTAATGCAATTTTTCTTTTCATTTTTAGAGACAGGGCTTTTCTGTGTAACCATGGCTGTCTTGGAGCTCACAATGTAGACCAGACTGGCCTGGAACTCACAGAGACCTGCCCAACTCTGCCTTCCGAGTTCTGGGATTATACTACCACCTGGCAATGGCATCTTATTGCACTCTTAGTTTCTAACTACTGACTTCTCTATATTAATTTTCTACCCTTCAACATTACTGATAGTAAATTTAGCAGCTTGTTTTTAGTAGTTTTAACAAACATTAGTTTTATTGAGTTTTCTAGGTAAATAATATTATCAGCAAATAATTAGCAAATAATTTTGTCTCTCCCTCTGCATTTTTATACTTTAGAGTTTTCTTGTACACACTTTATTGGCTAGAATGACAGTAGAAACGAACAGAAATAGTAGGAGAGGGACTGGGCATGTAGCTCAGTGGTAAAGGACTTGCCTGGTGTGCACAAAACCAGTTCCACAATGAGTTAGGTGTTGTTGTTGATGATGATGATGATCTCTCTAGATAAATTCACAGTCACACTGGGCAATTTTTAATATCGTTCTCACTGACAAGTAGAACAAGTGTACAAAAATTAGCAAACTGTATGAATTGTGAATCTGACTTCACTGGCGTTTGTAAGAACCTGACACTCAGGAACCCCAAAATGCAGCCACAAAACCATCTACAGATAAGCTAGTGACATTAGTAAATGAATCTGGCAAGATCACAAGCCATATGATCAACATACAAAAATAAATACAGCCTCTACTTCAAAACTATAAAAGCAGAATGTTAATTTTTAAAGGTCATTTAATTTACCATAACATCAAGGTGTTTCAAATACCCAGTGAACACTTAATAAAAGATATCTAAGACTTCCATGATAAAAAACATAAATATTGTTGAAGAAGTTAATTAAAATCTAAGGGGGACGCCGGGCCGTGGTGGTGCACGCCTTTAATCCCAGCACTCAGGAGGCAGAGACAGGCGGATCTCTGTGAGTTCGAGACCAGCCTGGTCTATAAGAGCTAGTTCCAGTGCAGGCTCCAAAGCCACAGAGAAACCCTGTCTCAAAAAACAAAAATAAAAACAAAAACAAAAACAAATCGGGCTGGAGAGATGGCTCAGTGGTTAAGAGCACTGCCTGCTCTTCCAAAGGTCCTGAGTTCAATTCCCAGCAACCACATGGTGGCTCACAACCATTTGTAATGAGGTCTGGTGCCCTCTTTTTGCCTGCAGATATACACACAGACAGAATATTGTACACATAATAAATAAATATTTTTTAAAAAATCTAAGGGGGATGTTTATGCACTAAATAATCCAGCTTAGTGATGATGTCAATTATCTGGAAATTGATCATAAATTCAATATACTTTCATTCAAAACCCCAGCAGCTGTCTAGTAAAAGCAGTCAAGCTGGCTATAAAATTTATATGAAATTATAATTGGTCCTGAATAAATAATACAATTTTGAACAAGAAAGTTGAAGGACTTATTTTACTGGTTAACAAGTCTTAGTCTTGGCAATAAAACATTAGTATATTAATGCAAGGATAGCATTCCTTTGCTTCTAAGAAAAGGTGGGGGTGAGACAGAATAAAGCTCAGAAAGAGATCTTCATGTAACTCTGTACATGCAGACACTTGATTTACAGCAAAATAAAGACTTTGCCATGAACCAAGAGGAACAGATCCTGTATTGAATATATGGTGTTGGACCAGTTACATAGGATTTACAAAAAACAAAACAAAACAAAAACTTGACTTCTCTATATCATAAATGAATTCCAGGGGGAAGGTAGTCTGAATATGAAAAGGGAAAGACTCTTGTAGACGTTGTACAAACATCTGTTTGTTTTGGTACGGCCCTGGGGAAGCAAAGCTAAACGGAACACTGAGAAGCACACACTCTAGTAAAGAGTGAGAAGTTGAACTGTTAGCATCTTTTGTTCATCCAAAGGAGCTTTTAAGAATTTGGAAGATGCCTGGCGGTGGTGGCACATGCCTTTAATCCCAGCACTTGGGAGGCAGAGGCAGGTGGATCTCTGAGTTCTAGGACAGCCTGGTCTACATAGTGAGTCCAGGATAGCCAGTACTACACAGAGAAACCCTGTCTCAGGAAAAGAAATTGGGAAGGCACAGTACACAGAGTGAGAGGATACTCCCAGCACATACAGCAAGGCCCTCATTCTTGAACCAAGAAGGAAGGTAATTTTGCTGTTGGTTTGCTTGTTTTGTTTTTTTGAGACAGGGTCTCTCTATGTAGCCCTGGCTGTCCTAGAACTTGCTATCTTTATAGACCAGGCTCCCTTGGAACCCACAGAGATCCACTTATCTCTGCAACCCAAATGCTGAATTAAAGACATGGACTACCACACCCAGCAAATAAAAAGCCATCTAGAAAGATCATTCAGCATAGAAGTGCACTGGCTGATCTTCCAGAGGACCCAGGTTTCATTCCCAGCACCCACCCATGCGGCAGCTCACAACAGATCGTAATTCCATCCCCAGGGCTGCCAACACGCTTTTCTGAACTTATCAGGTAGGCAGCATGTACGTGGTGCACAGACATATATCCAGGCAATACCCTCATGCACATAAAAATAAATGAATGACGTCATGAAGAGGGAATAAGACAATTCCAGTGGACATTCAACATCCATGAACTGTAAAGAGCTGTTGGGGTTGTGTACTGGCCAGGGATGCTTAACACCACCAAGAAACTACACTCCCTCTTCCCCCTCCGCCCACTGCCAGAAAGGCGATAACAAGACTGACAGTGCCAAGCGTGAGGCCACTGGGCATCTCATATGCACTTCGGGGGAAAGCGGACAACTTCTAATAAAGTTAAAAGACACACCTTGACTTAGGAGCTAACTACTCACCCCTGAATAACTAACAAAAGTACAAGCACGTGCAAGAGAGAATGCTCATTGCTGCACTGAAAGAATGGAATGGAATTGGATAGAGCCCAAAGAACTTTCAAAAGAAGAGTTTTGGGTGAAGCACATGTGTGGGTAATCACATACAGGAATTAGAAAAATATGAATCCATCCTGACCCGCTTCGTCACAGATAACCTCCTGACCACACGTACTGCACTCTTCCATGTAAATACAGCACAACGTGAGGCAACTCGTGACTGTGATATTAGGCTAAACACGCGCTGTCTTCCGTGTGTGAGATGTTCTGACTATAAAACAGAGAGGATGATGGGTTAGAACTCACATGGGTTAGTGCTCACATGGGGAGAAGGATGGGGCTCGAGGGGAGTGTCTGGGCTGCTGGCGATGTTGCTGACCTGGGATATCTTCATTTGAGATAATTTATTAAGCTGTGTCTTCTGCAAGCAGGTGGAGCAGTAACCATTTATTAATCATCCAGTGTGCAAATGTAAGAGGTGACAGGGGTGGGGGATGGGATCTCCATCTCATTTCTTTTCAACCCTTTGTGGATGTTGCCCACATTAGAGGAAACTTTTGTTCCCTCACCAGCTCAAGGATCCTCACAGTCCCTGAATGCAATGGGTGTTTTGCAAATTCATCCTAAGCATGCAGAGTAGGCCTCAGTTGTGCCCAAACCAGATGTCCTTCCAGTTGATTGACGGCATCCATGTTAGGGCTTCCCAGGCCATGGCAGCTTTGCTGTGCCACGTTCCCATTTCCACAGATAAGGGCACCAGCCATCAGGGGTGGGACTCAGCTCCGAGGCTGGAGTAGCTGTCCTTCTTTCTCCAGAAACTGACTCAACTATCTGAATGCAGCAGTTGGCAGGGGGTAGAGAAAAACACCTGCTGGGACCACAGAACGCTGAGCAGAAGGCACGTTCAAGTCTGAACTAGTCAAAAACTGTGCTCTGACTATACGCTAACCACTTTCATAATCGTCAGTGCTGAAGCTGGAAACATGGCAGTACACCTGCTCGTGTTTGAGGAGGATTCATTTGTTTAACTAAATTGTTAATGGCATCAGAGTGTGTGAGCCCTGTGTCTGGCTCCAGATGGAAGCTCTCAGCATTATAAAGTTAAGAAATAAAAACATTTTGATTTGTAGAGGTGGTAAAATTGTGTGAAAAAATTATTTTATAAGAACTATTACTATAATGTTTGTGTGTGTGATCAATAATAACAATAAACATTAAAATAAAAACCTGAGGCTGGATAGATGGCTCAGCAGTTAAGAGCACGTGTTGTTCTTGCAGAAGACCAGGTTTTGATTCTCAAAATCCATCACAACTGCGTGTGACTCCAGTTCCAGGGGACCTGACATTCTTGTTCTGACTTCTTTGGGAAGCAGGCATATATGTGGTGAATATACACTCATGTGGGCAAAATATTCATATAAATAAAAAAATTAAAAATCTTTTTAAAAAGACCCAATAGGCCAGAGCTGTAGCTTAGTTGGTAAGCACTTTCTTCCTAGGCATGAGGCCCTGAGTTCAACGCCAGCCGTGGGTGTGGTAGTGCACACCTGTGAACCCAGTACTCAGGAGGCAGGCACCGCAGGATCAGGGGTTCGAGAGCAGCTTCGGCTACACAGAGAGTTTGAGGATAGCCTGAGATGCAAGAGACCCTATTTCAGAAACAATCAAGAAACCTGAAGCTACTCCCCAAACCCCCTAACGGCAACGCCTTTCATTGACTGGGTACTCAGACAAAAGGACAATGAAAACCACTAAAATAACATTTGCACAAATTACATGGAGACAATTCTTAAGTCATTTGAAAATTTGCCCAGGGACCATGGTCAAATCCAAATGTGACATTTGTGGCTCTTCATGTATCAGTAGCATAAAAACCTTCCAGTTGTAAGAATGAAATCAACTGGAGATCAAGTCCATTTGTCTTGACAGCCTCGAATCTAAAAAGCCTGAACTTCCCGGTGAAAAAATATTTCTTGGGGTTTATTTAACACATTGGCTGCAGCTGTCGGCAGTATTGTTGTTCTTAGGAAGGTGGTTTCGGAGCCGATGGATGCGTGTTTTAATCAGTCTGCTGTGAGCTTGGCTACTGCACGTATCAAAACGCATGTTGCTTGTCCCACAGTGAGAGAATATGTTTATACGGAAGAAGGTCAACATTTTTATTTATTTCCAACAAATTGTTTATCAAGTCTTACTGGGAACACTGCAATCCAGAACCTACGTCTACTGACCTGGAATTAGAAACTCAATATAAAGGAGTGCTAAACACAGTGGTAGATTTCGAAGAGGAAATTTAACTCAGTGTGTTGCTTGGTATGTGTTGCTCTAAGTAGCAGCTAGCTCACTGATGGTGTGAGGACAGAGCCTTAGGAGAAGTGAGCAGGGCATGTAACCACAGGGGAAGGAGTGGGAATGAGAAGGAGAGGCAGAGGAGGAAGGTGGAGAAAGGGGACGATGGAAAAGAAAAACAGGAGTGGAGAGAAGAAAGTAACAAAGAGCTGAGAGAGGAGGGGATGTCTGTGATAGGGACATTTCCCAGGGAGACTCCTTGCCCTACCCCGCCATTTTCTGATGCTCCTGTCACAGCTTCCCAGGCTCCTGGGTACCCCTTGCTCACTATAATGGAGCTGTCAAACCCAGCAGGAGCTGTTTCTGAACTAACATCTTTCATTCATTCCCTAACTGTCGTGAACTCACTGTTGCTCTCAGATGACGTGGAGAGCAAACGCTCTCTGCAAGATAAGAGCAGCTAACAGTGCAGGTGGTGAGCGCCTCTGAGGGCTTGTGGAGATCAGAGGACAGCCTCAGCTGTCTGTCAGTCCTCACCTTCCACCCTGTCCCAGACGGGGTCTCTTGTCCACTGCTGCATAAACCAGGCGTCTCGGCATCCCAGGATTCTTTTGTCTCTCGCAGTCGGAGTGTGGAATGCTGGGATGACAGATGCCTGCTACAAAGTCTTGGCTTTATGTGGGTTCCAGCGATCTGGACTCAGATCCTTATTCTTGTGTGTCTAACATCTTACCCAGGAACCATCTCTCCTGCCCTAATGTTTGGATTTTTAAGGGAGAAGCAACAGAACTGAGATTAGTATAATTAAGTTTGTTTTTGTTTGTTTGGTGTTTTTTTTTCTTTTTTCGAAGTAGACTCTTACCTTTTGGAATTGAAGGTTAAGGGTTTTGAGTAGGGAAGACCTCTTCAGAGAAGCCAGCCTTGTGACTGACTCAGCTTAGTCCTGTAAGCTGCCCCCCATTCTTTGGTTCCTTCCCCTCCCCCTCCTCTTCCTTCTTCTCATCACCACCCCCCCCACACCACCTCTCTCTCCCTCCTCATGGACACCCTAAATGTTTTGTAGTAAAAGCAGGGACCTGCACATATTTATCTTCATAAGTTGCCTGTTGATCAGTTTGCAATGACCTGTATATATTCCTTGCAAATTAAAGTAAGGATACTAGTCACTTAAGGAGCAAAGCCATAGCATTTAGCACGAGAAATACATACATACAGTTCTTACAGTCCAGGCTTGCAAAGTCCAGCATGCCAACCATTTGCCCCATTTAGATATAAAAACTAATATATAATTTAATTGTTGGAAAACTTGTGACATATGTTTGGAACCACTTAGGCATGTATCTTACAAGGATCTACTAAAAACAACAACGACAAAACCAGTTTGATGAAATCCAAGCGTAGACCAACTATTTCCCAAAGCTGTTTTGCATCTCAAGGCCAGGCATCCTTGGTTCCAGTGGTGGTGATCGTACAGTAGGTAGAGAAGCAAACATGAACCACAAATAAGACTCTGTTCCAGTGACACACGCCAGAAAGATTTCAAAGCACTACCCGGCCACATGGAGCCCATCTGGCCCTTCCTAGGCTCCACACTGAAGTTTCAGGGCTGGGCTCTCAACTCGGGCATGGCAAAGTGGTGGCTTCTATGAATGAAAGTGATTCTGCTGATCTGCCATTAAGAACTCCGTACACGACTGGAATTTGCGGTGCACATCTTTAATCCCAGCACTCGGGAGGCAGAGGCAGGCGGATCTCTGTGAGTTTGAGGCCAGCCTGGTCTACAGAGTGAGTTCTAGGAAAGCAGGGACTGTTACATAGAGAATCCCTGTCTTGGAAAAATACTTCCTAAAACTACTCTCAACTTACATGCTTTGCTTTAAAATAATGCAATAGATACTTAGGCTCTCTGGTACCTCACACATCTAGAGTTCCAACCATCCACCTGCTTGGGAGAGTGTGGCCAGTCAGTTAGCAATGCTGTGAGTAGCCTGGAAGGAAAGACTCACCAGGCAAGGCTGGTGCAGATGAACTCTGAGATGTTTTGCCGGCTACATGTTTCTTATGACTAGGAACTGGATGAGAAACTAGAAACAGCAGAAGTCCTTCTCTGAAGCCCAGAGACCACGGGAAAGAGCCAAGGGTCAAAACTGAAGACACATCAGCAGGACTTGGTGTTCTGTGCTGGACACACATAGGCTGGTCTGAGGGGTGTATCACAGCCGCACAAAGGACACCGGGGCAGAGAGGTCCTTCCAGTGGCCAGTTTTATAGAGGCATCTCATTGTTCGCTCTTACAGTAAGAGAAAACCCAAGGAAGGAAGGCTCACTCCTACATGGGTGACAGTGCCAGAGGGGCCGAGATTAAAAAACAGAATAACAGGACTGGAGGGTGTGCACATATGTGCATACATGCGTGCCAATGCATGTGTACGTGTGTGTGCATACGTGCATGCATGTGCATGTGTGCAGATGTGTGCATGTGTGTAAAGAAGAGTCGCAAGCATTGGCTTCTCCAAACAACGTTTGAAGGAATCTCGTGTTCCACGAGGCTGCTCACCTAAGGCTCCCGGCTGCAAAGTCATTCTTAATGGCAGATCAGCAGAATCACTTTCATTCATAGAAGCCACCACTTTGCCATGCCCCAGCTGAGAGCACAGCCCTGAAGCTCCAACTGTGGAGCCTAGGAAGGGCCAGATGGGCGCCATGTGGCTGGGAAGTGTGTTGGAATCTTTCTGGCGTGTGGAGGGCGGTGCTTTGCTCTCACTGGAACAGAGTCTTATTTCTGGTTCACATTTGCTTTTCTATCTACTGTACGATCACTACTCTTTCCAGTGGAGAAGAAGAAAGGACTCACGGCCTCGTGACCAGCTGCAGAAATAAAGACAAATGCTTCCTCAGTTTCTCACCGTGATGTATGAATATGTGTGCACACATACGTATGGAAATATATAACTGTCCCTTCCTCTCTACTCCTTTGTTGCGTGGAGGGGATGTTAGCATATAAACTACAAATCAGTATGGTATTATTCTAAAGCCAAAGTGGGTAAGAGCAGGCATTACCTAGAAATTCCCGGGTTGTTACTGTGCCACTGCCTGAGAGTTTGGTTTGCTTGTGGGGATAAGCAGCATTTGACATGTACAAACATTTGAATGTCCGCTTTAGAACTGTGAACGTAAAGATGGTAGAGTCAGGGGAGTGGGTTGTAATGAATGTTTATGACTTTGGCATCTAGAGCCTAAATAATTCACCTTTTCACAAGTGATGGTGGGGGAAGGGAGCCAACTCCCTTGCAGAAGGCCGAAGCGTTGGGGAGTGGTATGTGCCTGGGTTTAGTTGGTTGGATGCTTCACGTGAAACTCTATGTCTAGAGTGCATAGCTCCAAACTTCGCTTCCCCCACCTTTCTCTGTAGAGTTTGGTGGTAACAGAGCAGGGGTAATGTCGGATGCTATACGCACAGCCCAGCAACAGTGACGGCTGTGCCTGAGCCAAGCTGCTCCTTGTCATCTTGACTTCATTCTGGTTTTCTCACATCCTTTCTCTGCTGTTTCTCAAGTCTTACAGAAGGAATTTTCCCATCAGGAGATGGTTCATCATATCTTCCCAGGGCATTTCTGTCCAGTGGACACATGATCTTCAATTTATAGAGGGTCATAGTCCCCCTCCAAAAAAAAAACCATTATAAAATGAAACCATCACAAGTTGTGTTGGTACACCTAACCTACTGAACATCGTGGCCTACTAGAAAAGTGTATAGAACACTTACACTAGCTACAGTTGGGCAAAATCATCCAATAATAACCTACTTTATAATGAGGTGTTGGGCACAGATGGGATATTTGAAGCCTGATTGTATTGAGCGCGTGTGTTAATCCCATCCTGAAGTTAAGAAACCATAGCAATCAGAGATGCTTTCCCCCAAGCACACGGTATGTGTAGAGATGTCTGTACTTTCCTAGCCACAACCCACTTTTCTTTTCTTTGTGATGTGCTTTGTTCTCGGTCTTTCAGAAATGTCACAGGGGTTGGTGTGTCAGAGTGGAGTGCTCTGAGCCATCTGTGACATTTCTCGCTGGATGTGTGTCTCCTTCTGCCCTGGGAGCTGACCTTGGTTCTTCACTGTTGCCTGCTTTTCTGCCCTTCTTTGCCTCTTTCTGGGGAATTCTACTGGTGATATTGTTCCCATGTATTTCTTCTCTTTTCTCTCGTTTTCTTCCCCTTAAAGTTCTGTATTCTGGCATATTTTTAAGAACACAGATCTACTCTTTTATCTACTTTTTTAAAAAAATCAAGTAGTGATAGTCTTACTTCCAAAGATCTTTCCCTTTCCCTGATATCCTGTTTTTTATATTTTGACTTCTGGGGCAGCCGCTTTCACGTGCCTCAGAAGTACTGCTGATGTCTCTCTACGTGGTTCTTTCCCAGTCTTTGCTTTTCCTCCAAGCCCATTTTACCTTCTCCTTCTCTTAGTCCTTCTGCTTTTTTTTTGGGGGGGGAGGGAGGGCTTTTTCACCATTCTGGGTGTGGGGGGCAGGACTTGAATGCTTAGAAATGAGACAGGAAGGCTGTTGGGGAGCCCTGGGTTAGTGGGTGAGTTTGGTGACTACAGTGGGGGTCTTGGCTCTAAGCGAGAGGCAGCTACTTGTTCCTCCGAGTGTCTTTAACTGTTAGAGAAGGGTCCACTCAGGCGAGCAATATCTCCATGCTAGATACCAAGTTCTTCCAAAAGCCAATTCACTTTTCTCATAAAGACAAAGCTTTAGTTTTACTTTAAGACATTTCCTTTTCAAAACTTGGCTGTGAGCATCTGACTAGCTGTTCGGCAAGCTGAGGTTCTGGGGGGGGCAATGGCAGGGAGAGCGCGTTCTACACTGATTTCTGATTAGTGACTCTGTCTCCACCCTCATCCCCCACTCTTGTCCTCTGTTGGTTTTACCTTTTCCTTCCTATCCTCTGCCCAGCTCCTACTTAATGCTCTTCCATCTGCTTAAGATTTTAAAATGTTAAATCTTTTGCCAGAATTCTCTGGAGAGGAGATAAAACTGGTTGTGGTGTCTGCCACTTTGTGAGGTTCTGTACTGTAGTCGGTGTGCAGAGAAAACCATGACATGTGCCACTTCTTTACAAGGTAGAGTCCCCGCAATGTCTAATGACCGTGCTTTCTCCTTCAGTCCTTGCTACCCTGGGGACTGAGGGGAGGCTAGGGTGAGTGGAACTGGAGAAGTAACCAGGAAGGCTTCATTGGGGAGATAGCTCTTGATCAGAGTGGCGGATCAGATGTCTACTGTTCTCAAAGCGCGGATGGAAAGGCATCCCAGGTTCGGGCTAGGGCTTGGACAAGGAAGCAAATGAGCAGAGCAGGCAGCTGTTTTAAGTTTAAATTGGTGGGGAAGACAGCCTGAGAGACGAGCCAAATGACAGCTTGCGGTTCAAGGCACGCAGAAGGAGATGTAACCATGAGACCTGGAGGAAATGGGAGCCCTTGTCCTACTGATGAGGGTTAAGTTTAAATACAGAAAACTACCCTGTCAGCAGTGTCAGCGGCTCACCCAGAGGACAGTGAGGGATGGCAACCCCCTCTCCCACTTCTGGGCTGGTGAAAGTGACAGCAGCTCGGATGAATGAAAACCTCGGCTTGCCCGTTAGTTTCAATTTTCTTTTCCAGAGGTGTTCCACTGGAACCTGCCACCTGTGCAGCTCACCTCTTTGTCCTTCCCTGTCCAACAGAAGACAACAAAGCAAAACTGCACACCCTGGAAAAAGCGGAGCTGAGCCCCGTGCCCTCCCCTTGCCCCTCCCTGTTCTTTGCCCTAAGGTGTGTAATTGGCCTTTGCTAGCGCAGAGACAAAGGCTGTTTTGCATAGTTCTGTTCCCCATTTGACGTTTGGGTGGAGGCATGCCTGGAGGGGACCTTGGCCTGTGCTCCGGCCTGGTCTCTAGCTCAGGTGGTCACACAGCAATAATAAACGGGGCTGTGGAGAAGTGCACCAGACGGTGCTGGTCTTCAGTGCTGACCTGCTTTGCCTCCAGGCTTGGGTGGTGAAGGCAGAGGGAGCTGCGCGCGCCCAGAGCCGTCCCAACTCCCCTTAGGGCTAACACAATTGCTTTGTCACTATCTCTTTCGGGTTTCTCCTCGGAGAAGACTGTTTTGGAAAGTGCTATGTTTCTCCTTGCTGATGCTGGCAGCAGCCGCCCCACGTTTAGTCCATGGGCCCAGTTGGGGTTGAGTTTTTTGCTCTGGCCCAGTTTTGGTCCAGTGTCTGCCTCTTTCTCTCTCTTTCTCTCTATTTCTATCACCAGCTGTCTCGAGCTACCGCACCCCGCGGCTTTAAATGCCAAGGTTCTAAATGCAGAGAAACGATAAAGCTTTAAGTTGTTCCAAATGCTAATTATTCCCATTTGATCATCGCGTGTGTGTATCATCTTAATGCACTGTACCCCATGACTGTGTATAAACTTATTAGGTCTCAGCAATTTCAAAACGGCAGTTTTTCAAAAGCGAAATTAAACTGGTGAAATTAATTTTAATACTATGTTTATTTCTATTTAACACATCGCAATACATATTCACTCTAAAGCTAACAGCCCCATCACATTTCTGTGCTTGGGCAACTCCACCCCCTCCCCAGTCCTGTAAGAATTCAACCTTCCAGAACTCCTAGTCCTCTGAATAAGAATATCCCACAACTGCTTTCCTCTAACGGCTATTTCTAGCAAGAGGCCTCTATCCCAGGCAGAACCCCCTTTCCCTGTAGGACAAGGCCCCAAACAGGCAGATGATCGTTCATTTATGGAAATGAGAGAGTCACGAGGGACTCTGTTCGGCCAGCATAGCGTAGGCAGATTCTGCTCCTGCTTTAATTTAATTAAGCCTTGTTTATTTAATTAGCCAAGAGGTATGTGTCCTCAGGCAGGAATTTGCTGCAGCCTCTCAAATGTGCTTTTGTCTGTGGGAGGAGGAGAGCCGTAGTCTACTCCTTATTTTTGAAGAGTTTGGGGTTAGTGGTCTGGATGCAAGCAAGGCACTATGGGGACCTGAATTCAGCAGCCATGTGGTACGTGTAAGAGGACACCAGTGAGTGCAAACATGAGAGTGTGCAGGTGTGTGTGTTGCTCATGCCTTAGACAGAAATGTCAGAGAGGCTGGACCTGCCGCCAGTCTGCCTGCTTGGTTTCCTACCTTCCTTAAGAGAGAAGAGCCATCCCTATGCTAGTATAAACAACATTAACAAAACAAGGATAACTCCCCTGTTGCTATGATGAGTTTCAGTTTAATCTTTCAGAGGTGTCCACCCCACCTCACTGATGCTCTCACCCTAGGGTCCTCCACCTAAACTCCAGCCAGGTCTGAGGACAGGGGTAGAGGCAGAGGCAAATAGAACTCGTCTACTGGTGGAGAAGGTGAGCCCTTCTCCTTTTGTCCTTGGTGAAATAATTGTTCTTAATGGAGAGGAATAGCAGAGGGCATTTGCTAGAACTTGCTTTCAGTTTTTTGAAACTGACGATAATTATACACATTTGCGGGGGTACAGTGTGATAGTTCTGTGGAATGCACACACACACATGCACGCACACGCACACACACATGCACACACACGCACGCGCGCACACACACACACACACACACACACACACACGTTTACTCTTGTGTTAGCTCTGTGGTTATCTCCAAACCTTGTAAGGTTGCTGTAACCAGCCCCATTTTGCAGAGGAGGAAACCAAAGGCCAGGCTGCTGCCGTGGAGACCAGTCTAGGTGGTGAACACTGCCCTGAGCTGTGACTAAACAGTGACGATTGCACCTTTTCCCCTAGACTTATGCTATGCAATATGATAGCCACCAGCCACAAAACAACCGCGTGAACTTCAGCACACTTAATTATTTGAACTTACATGCGTCTGGCAAACACTTAGAGCTTACTTCCAGCCAGGAAGAACTTGAAATAAATCACTCTCAATTGAAAGGTGCTATAAGTATAAAATACATAGTCTGGAAAAAGAGAAGACTATTTTGTTATTCTCAGGGGGATTAAACGAGATGCCAAACAGAAAACAAATGCGTTACTACAATTAATCTCAACAGTTTCATCCTGATCTTTAAAAGCTCCGTGTATCTTGAAGTCTTTGAGACATGATACTTACACATGTAGTTCGGTGCAGCAAGTTGATGATCACGTACATACCATGATCAGTAGGGATCATGGTTATAAAAGTTAGCTTTGATAGCTTCTGAAACATTCACCATTTCTTGGCATTGGGAGTCTGTGAAATCTAGTCCTTTATAAAATACATATGCAGCTGTAAACCATAGTTACCTCGAGTGCTTGAGAACACCAGAACCGTGTCTGCCAGTGTAACTGTATCCTGCTATCCCTTACCCACCCCACTCCGTGCTTCCCCAACCCTTTCCTACCTTCTAGGGCTTATTTCACTTTTGTCTTCCATCACGTTAGTTTTTTTTTCTAATGTCCGTATATGAACGAGAAAATGAAACATTTATTTTTCCATGACTGGTTTATTAGAGTCTTCCAGTTCCATCTATTTGCTTTTTAAATGTGATGTGGCAGCCATAAAATTTAAAATTATAACAGCGCTCTGGCATCTATTTCTACCAGATGGCAACAACTCTAAACCAAGGCAGATATGTGTTTGAACTTGTGGCCATACAGTCACCCCAAGTCAGCCTTCAGAATGCCTCAAGAGCCCTGGGAGGTGAGAGGAAAGCTTGGCAGATTGCATGGTTGATAACCTGGGTTTGCATGTTTTGCTATTTCACCATGAAAGGGAAGAAATGGAGCACCATGGTGATGACCCATGGACATAAGATGCTATCTGATGTCCCAGAGGACTCTGAACTGTGGGCTTGGGTGAAAAGGCTTTCCCAAACTTATCTTAGTGTTCAAAGCACTGAGAAAAAAACCAGGAAAACTTTACTTTCTATATTCAGGTCAAGGGAGGGAGGACCTAGAGAGCTGCTGATGGCGTCAACTTCCTGCGAGAGAACACTGGAAGCAGGCAAAGCCTGGGCAGAAGCCGAGCCAATGAAAACAGACAATTCCCTCGGCTTTTACACATCCAGGCAAGCAGCAGATACTGATGGTCTGATTCATAGTTATTGCCTGCTGTGTCTGTGTCATGTACTAAGGGTCCTGCCCTCCCAGATCTTGTATTCCAGAGGCAATAGGAAACAATATACAATAAGTAAGTAAAGATGGTAATTTCAGATTCTATTAGGTTATGGGCTGGCTGCTGTAACAGGCAATCAGATGATCATGGCTTAAGCAAGAGAGAATCTAATTTCTTTCTCATATAACAATCTGGGGGTGAACAGTCTGGGGCTGGGTTGGTGGCCCTCTAGTGTCAGGAATTGGTGGCCCTCTGGTATCAGGATTGGTGTCCTCTGCCTTGCTGATTTGTGTGGATTTCTGGGTGTCAGCAAGGTCAAAGGTGGAGATCACATTGTCCTCAACTTTGCATTCAGATGAGAAGGAAAAGTACAGTGGACATGGGGGCTGCTCCCCTTCTTTTTAGGAGATGATCAGGGCGTTCATTCCTCACTTAATTCATATTCCACTGACTGGTGCTTAGTCATGTGATTATTCTAGAAACAGGGAGTTGGGAAAGGATAGCCTTATAATAAGACC
>JAQHUG010000088.1:7103513-7118318 GCA_028555095.1 Dicrostonyx torquatus | reverse complement strand
CACTTACCCATCCAGATGGATCAACTGGTACTCGATAGGGGCCACTCACTGGCCAAGGACCTCGCAGTCTGGGTTAATGTTCTTGTACACTATAAATATTTGTCACTAATATTGTTTTAATAAAATGCTGATTGGCCAATAGCCAGACAAGAAGCATAGGCATGGTAGCCAGACTGAGAGAATTCTGGGAAGAGGAAAGGCAGAGGCGCAGTCACCAGCCAGACACAGAGGAAGCAAGATGAGAAGGCCATATTGAGAAAAGGTACCAAGCCACATGGCTAAAATTATATAATAATTATGGGTTAATTTAAGTTGTAAGAGCTAGTCAGTAAAGTAATTAGCCTGATCAATAGGCCAAACAGTTTATAATTAATATAAGCGCTGTGTGTTTCTTTGGGACAGAATGGCTGTGGGACCAACAGAAACTTCACCTACACAATCTGGTTTCCATCATTTGCATAGTCATTTGTATCCACCTATCCATCCACTCCTCCCCACCCTTTCTTTCATTGAGCTTTTGTGTTTTGAGACAGAATCTTATGTAGCCTAAGATGGTGGCAAGGGTGACAGCCTCATACTCATGCTTACCCCTCCCACGGGTCCGGGATTAGAGGAGTGTACTACCAGGCTGAGATCCATTGAGCATCTTCTACAAGCTAAGTTTCACGGAACTACGAGGCACACTGCGGGTATGGAGATGACCAAAAGCTTGTATTTGGTCCTCTGAGGTCTGGTATATGTGGTATCATAGAGCCAGGCTCTGAGTGCTGTAAATACCAAAGGTGTGGTAAGGATGGCTGTCCAGGGGGCACTCTGTACCCAAGACTGAGGCAGAGGGAATTTTTCCTGTACACTAATATACGGGAAATGAAGCCTGAACTTACCATAAAGGGGTTCGGGACGGGCTTTCCGAGCAGAGGGAACATTGAAGACAAAGCTGTTTCAGGGTAGAGAATTTGGCAGACTGTGGGAACAGCAATCTGTTTTAATGGGTTTAGAGCTTAGAACACAGGAGGTGACAGAGAGTGGCAGGAAATGGTGCCAAAAGGAGGGACTGTGTGTTGGAGAGTTCTGCCAGTCATGGCCTTGAGTTTGGGTTCGGGGACACCTACTCAGGAAATTTAAAGCAGAAAAGGGGTGATCAGACACAGCTTCTTCCAGTCTCAGGGGCAAAGCCAAGTTTGAGGGAGGCAAGACTCCGTGAAGGAAGAGAGCAGTTGGGAGCCATGGTGAAGCCCTGCAATCATTGGTGACTATTCCACAGAGGGGGACAAGGAAGGACACTACTGAGAAGCAGAAGTGATGTCAGTGTGTGCTAGGTCAGACATGATGAAGCTGAGGTTGAAGGAGACTTCCGTGCCTGGGTGGCAAGAGTACCATTGGCTTCTGCTTGTTACCCAGGAAGGAGGACAGATTTGCAGGAGGGACCACTGACCTCTCATTGAGTGACAAGTCTAGGTAGAGGTAGAGCTTTGGGAGAACTGGGTGAGTGAGTGAGTTACCATGGAGAAGGAAGAGAGGGGATGGGAAGAGAGGTCACAGCCACACTGGAGCCCGGGGAACCTGCATTCATTGAGGATCAATGGCAGAGTGACTAAAAAGGAACAATGTTGTCATGCACAGTGACACATCCTTGTAATCCCAGAACCCAGGAGGTGGAGACAGAGAGATTAAGTGTTCAGGATAGCCAGGATAGCCTGGGCTACTGGGGAGAGCCTCTTCAGAAATGAACAAATGGAACCAAAGGAAGCAGCCAGAGAAAAACAAAACCTGGAATCATGGTAGCCATAGAGTCAGAATTTCAAGGAATTACATGCTTATAGACCAGTGATTCTCAACCTTCCCAATGCTACGATGCCCTAATACAGTTCCTCATGTTGTGGTGACCCCAACCATAAAATTATTTTGGTCGCTACTTCACAAGTGTAATTTTTACTACTGTTGTATACTGTAGTGTAAATATTCAGAAACAGAGGTTTGCCAAAGGGGTCATGACCCAGAGACTGAGAACCACTGTTCTAGAAGGACAAGTGCCCACTGGACCATGATGGAGAAGTTGTGTCTTACAGGGGCTTTTCTGATGCAGTAAGGAATGGAAGGTGTGTTAGGAAGCTGATGGCAGAGACTACAGGCAACACTTTAAGATCTGGCTCTGACCAAGAAGTGGGGGGCGATGAGAAAGATTGGTGAATTGTTCAATGGCTCTCAATGGATTATTATGTTCAGTCATCCACATATTTTGTTCTAGACACTAGACATAAAGAAGTTTAGACAATCTTTCCAATGGGTCCAACTGAGCCAATACAACTTCAGAAATGCAGGGTCCATGGACCCTGTGCTAAGAACCGATGCATAGGAGAAAGGACAGAGATACTGAGGTTAAACAGCTCTGGGTTCAAATCTTGGATCTGCCCCTTTCTGGTTGTATGATCTTGGGTATGTTATTTCTTCTGTTTTTTTTTTTTTTTTTCTGTGCCAGTGGTTCTCAACCTGTGAATCACAACCCCTTTGGGGATCAAACAACTCTTTCATGGGTCACCAAAGAGCATTGGGAAACACAGTTGTTTTATATTATGACTCATAATAGTAGCAAAGTTACAGTTACGGGTGGGGGGGGCTGGAGAGTTGGCTCAGAAGTTAAGAGCACTGGCTGCTCTCCCAAAGGTCCTGAATTCAATTTCTAGCACCCACATGGTGACACACAACCATCCGTAATGAGATCTGCTGCCCTCTTGTGGCTTGCTTTGCATACATGGAGGCAGAATGTTGTATATACAATAAATACATCTTTAAAAAAACATACAGCTATGACGTAGCAACAAAAATAATCTAATGGCTGCCAGTCAGCATGACATGACAAACTGTATGAAAGGGTCACAGCGTTAGGAAGGTTGAAAACCGCTGGTCTATACCACTCAATGCTCTATTCCCAGCACCAAGCATGGCATGGCCTAATACCTGGCCCACAGAGAAAGCCTCTAGGTATCTACTGAATGAACCGTGATTGAAGGTGTGTGGAGAGCAGGCATGGAAGGATGTTTTGGGGGTTGTCATCCATCCTCAGTGCTCTGGGACCTGTCATTGAAGATCTGCCCCCGAAGTCATGTGGATGGGATAACAAACCATCAAAGAAAATGTCCTTGTTAGCCATAAACTATTGGGTGAATGGCCTGTCCTGACCACGTGGCCCTTGAAGAGTGTTCTGGAGAGCAGCTGGCACCTGGCCAATGCGGCAGTGCAGTTTCCTGTGTAGGATGTTGGGGAGGGGGTGGGGGAAGCTTATCAGTGGGATCTATGGGTGGTCTCAGGTGAGAGAGACTGACCGACAGCTTCTACTTCTGGCCTGTGAGTCAGTAAGTAGTCTGGGTCTACTAAGCCTTACAATTCTTCTCTTCCCTGTCCACACTTAGATTCCAAGTGCAGCACAAACGACAAAGCCAAAACAATTGAGGCTCTTCGCTTCTTTGTTAATTCCTGCCTGGGTAAATGAAAATAAATAAATCAGTACATTTTCTATTTGAAAAAGTAGTTAATTCTCATTTTCTCTCTCCTCCCTCCCCTTCCATCCTAGAACAGCATGGGGGTGGGGGAGTCCCCGCTACTCAGAGATAGCTAATTTAAATCATTTGGTGCGGTTTGGGTCATGAGCTCTTCCCGCAGTTGTGTCCCGTCTGGTTTTAAAAACACACTCTGCTTGCCTTCTCTGCGGAGCTGGACGTGTGGGGGGGGGGAGGTCAGGGCTGCCTTTCCTGGAAGAACGGTGCTGCAAGGCTGGCGAGACCACTGAGAGAGTCTCTGGAACGCTAGCAGAAGCCGGAGACTCATTAGCGTGTGTTTACGCTCAGGAGGAAGAGGGAGGCCCATCTCTTGCAGGGCTCCCAAGGGCTCCCTAGGACTCCCCAGTTGGGACAGGCAATGAGTCAGGCAGCTGGGAGTCTCTTACTGGCCTGGGTCCCTTGGGTGGGCTCATCTTTCCCAGCTCCTTGGAGAGTGAGGAATTCTGGGTAGGGAGGAATGATTTATTATCTCCTGTCCTTAGGCTCAGCGTGGATGCTCTAGAGAAGGAGGCTACAGAGCGCATTCTGGCCAGAGCTAGTGAGGACCTGCTGATCACCCTGCCTGGTCCCCAGCCAGCTGGAGAAACTGGGGTATTAGAAGAGGAAGTGGCTTGGTTAAGGTCCACAGTTAACCCTCACTGGAGCAGAGGTTCTGAGAAAGCTGGAATACGGACCGCCTAACACGACCCACCCAACCCCACCCCATCCCGGGTCACTCGATTCCTCAGCCTGTGTAACTAACTTCCAGAGAAAGCACCCTTCTTAGTTACCAGTTTTCCCATCTGGAAAAAACAGATGGCCTGACGCCTCTTGTCTCAAATAAGGTTTCAACCTGGTATTTGAAAGAATATTGGTGGTTTCAGAAATACTTGGCGTGGATCCAAGTGTTGTGGGATCTTGGACAGCTTACTTTAGAATGATTTGACCCTCAGTTACCCTTTGCAACGTAAGAATCATAATAAGTATTACAGACTCCTCACTGTGGGTCAAACAATGTGTCAAATGCTAAAGTGGTTTCATTAAAAACATTGAAAGGGAGCCCTATCAGTCCCGTTTTCAAGATGAAACAAACAGGTCTGAGCTGGGGAGATGGTTCAGTTGATAAAGTGAGTCCACATTGACAGGAGGACTTTTGAGTCCAGTTCCTAACGCCCCTCCTTCACTAAAACAAACAATAAAAACACCACATCAAAAGCCTGGTGCAGTGATGCTGGTCTGTGATTCCAGGTCCGGGGAAGCAGAGATAGATCCTGGGACCTGCTGGTTGTTCCCTAGCCTTTCCATGCAGTACCTATCACACACACAGGCACACATGTGAATACACACAACGCACACACGCACACGTGTATGTACACACACACTTTTAAACAAGACAAAACAAAAAGATGAAAATGAGGGAACTAAGGCTCAGTTTACTTAGCTTGCCCAAGGTTAAAGCTTTGTGGTAGGATTTCCACCTCATAGCATTTAAATAAGAATTTTAGAAATTATTGATGAACGTGGTTTCCAGTTATGAAACACATACATAAACACATATGCTACTCCTTATTTTTTTAATCTAAAAATAAAAAATTTTGAAATCAGAGTTCTGAATTCTAAGTTATTTCTATTTGGTTTTATCCACTATACATTATTAAATTGCTGTTAATTGTGGAGAGCCATGTTCCATGCTAGAGAGGAGGGCACGTGAGTCTGGCTGTCATTAAGGCCAAGGGTTAACTGGGAGCACAGACAACCTGGCACTTGTTAACTGGCATCCAAGGGATGTGAAATGGGGTGGGGAGTAAGCTTAGCCTAGATGGTTCCTAAGCCTGGCCTTGGCTGAACTCCAGGGACTCTGATTTGTGAAAGGAGAGATAAGGGCTCAGGCAGCACCATTTTTATTTTCAGGCTCTCTGGTGTCCTTCATGGGCACCAGGGCTGAGAACTGCTGATGTAACCACCGCCGACACCTCCCTGAGGAGCTAGCGCTGCAGCTGGGACTGCTGGAGTTTGAAGATGGTGCCTTCTAACCGCCCCTGACAGCCTTGCCAGGTGGATGTTTCTCGCTTCTGAGCTTCTGACAGGGAGGACTGGAGACCATCCTCCAGAGAGGCCTCCAGGTGGGCTGCATGTGCTGAGAGAAACTTGGCCAGACTGCAAGCTTGCACACTCCACCTTCATATGCATGCCCACCCCACCTGCACACTCATGCCCACTCCACCTGCATATGCATGCCCACCACACCTGCACATGCATGCCCACTACACCTGCACATGCATACCCACTACACTTGCACATGCATGCCCACTTCACCTGCACATGCATGACCACTCCACCTGCACATGCATGCCCACTCCACCTGCACATGCATGTCCATCCCACCTGCACATGCATGACCACTACACCTGCACATGCATGCCCACCACACCTGCATATGCATGCCCACTATACCTGCACATGTATGCCCACTACACCTGCATATGCATGCCCACCACACCTGCACATGCATGCCCACCACACCTGCACATGCATGACCACCACACCTGCACATGCATGCCCACTTCACCTGCACATGCATGACCACTCCACCTGCACATGCATGACCACTCCACCTGCACATGCATGCCCACTCCACCTGCACATGCATGACCACTACACCTGCCACATGTATGCCCACACCATCTGCACATGCATGCCCATCCCACCTGCACATGCCTGCCCACTACACCTGCACATGCATGCCCACTACACCTGCATATGCATGTCCACCCCATCTTCACAGGCATGCCCACCCTACCTGCACACGCATATCCAGTGTCACCTGAGAAAGGCATTTTTTAGGGAACCGCTATGGAGCAGCAACCAAGTGAGAAATGGATTGTGACTTCTCAGAGATGCAAGTGTGTGTGTGTGTGTGTGTGTGTGTGTGTGTGTGTGTGTGTGTGTGTTGGGGAATCCAAGGACCCAGTGCTTCCCACATTCTAGGCCAGTGCTCTACCACTGAGCTACATCCCCATCTGCAGAGATAGCATTTGGTAACAGAGTTTTCCCCATTACCCATCAGGATGCTGTGGAGAGGGAGGAGCTTCTCCCCAGGCAGGCTGTATCCCATAATCAGCCAGACCACAAAAATACAACTCAGAAAACCATATTCTTCAGTAGTTCATCTAGTTTCCTTGGACAGGATGAACTATGCACCAGCTAAGAGATGCTAGAAAAGTTGACTAAACTTTGAACTTCAGAGTCTTCTGAAGTTCAGTAAAAACTGGGGATAACAATGCATTCTAGCAACAACAGGACAGAACAGTCCCTCGGATGCTGGTAGGTAGGGTGAAGGCTTGCACCCATCATGGCAGCCAGCTCTGCCAAGTCAACTCCGAGCTTGTGAGATGAAGTTACCCCCAGGCCAGGTTGAAAGGAATGTTATTAGGACCGAGGCACAGAGGGCTTCATGGCGCTGAGCCTCGAGGTGAAGGACACTGCCTTGTCCCTAGCAGTACCTGAAGAGAACGTCCTTCCTTATGGAAGGCATTTATTTTTGGAACAAGACACCAACTGCCTGACTTACCCTGGTCAAGATGGAGTTGAGCAAGCCCACTTATCTGTGCCACTTTGCTAATTTGGTGTCTACCTCTGCAGATGAAGGCGAAGAGAATCTAGAAGTGTCACACAGAGTCCAGTTGGGCTGAAACATGCCAGCCTTCTCTCCCCACCCTGCACCGCACACTGGAGCTGCAGTGTAGAATTAGGGGCACTTTAAGATCACCCAGCACAAGCCTCATTTGTAGCAGGGGAAACAGACTCAGAAAGGGAGGACAGCTTGACATAGAGGCAGAGACAAGAGCACGGCAGGGTTTGCTGGTTGGGCCCCTTTCCATTTTCCCATCCAATTGTCCTGTCTGTGATGCTTGCAGGTCTTGTACAGACTGGCCCATGCCAAGGGGCACCACACAGGAGACTCCAGGGCTCAGCCTTGCCACGCCTAGTCAGCGCTTCACTAGTCAAAGAGATGCAGGGCATCTGGGCTCCACCAGCTCTGTTCAGTGGTGGCGCACAGCTGGTAGTCAGTGGACAGCGTGTGATACGTGTCTGTCTGGCAGATGTTCAGTCTTCTGTGTGTCCTTGTCCTGGAGATGAACACTAGTGCATCTAAATGATCAGAACTCCACTGTTGGGTCTGATGTCTTTGCATTTTGATTCTATTCCCGTAAGTCAGCTTTGCCTTTAATGACATCTCTAAGACGGTGCCACTCCCATTGGCTCAGCTTGCAGCAATGCCACAGTCTGCTACATGCTGCCCACACGCTGCCCATGTTGGAGTCTTTCTAATAGTAAAATGTCAGACCTAGAGGGGATGTTTTATCACCTTATTCGGTGGGGTTTTGTTGTTGCTCTTTGTTTCTAAGAACTCACTTTATGGCTCTGGCTGGCTTTGAACTCAGAAATTTGCCTGTCTTTGCCTCCCAAGTTCTGGGACTAAAGGAGTGAGTCACCATGCCCAGTCTGACTCAGTGGTTTTTAAGATCCTAGATTTTGTGTGTGTGTGTGTGTGTGTGTGTGTGTGAGAAAGAGTTGCTGTATTTATTTGTTTGCTTAGTGTATAATGTGTGTAGTGTATTGGTGTATATGTAGTACATGTGTGTATGTGTTTATGTTGGCATGTGTGCATGCATGCATACGTGTGTGTGTGTGTGTGTGTGTGTGTGTATGCACATGTGTGGAGGCCAGAGATCAGTGCTGTCTTCCTTAATCTCTTTCCACATTAATTTTTGAGACAGTGAGCCTGGAGTTCATTGATTGGCTAGACTAGGTGGTTGGTTGTTGGCAAACCCCAGAGGTCCTCCTGTCTCTATCTTCCCAGCACTGGGGTTGCACAGGTACTTGGCACTTTGTGTGGGTGCTGGGGACCCAAACAGTCCTCGTGCTTGAGTGGCAAGTGTTTTACTCTCTGAACCATCTCCCCAGCCCCTACATCTTTAAATGCAACAAAATCTTATGTAGAATTAAAGCTGGAAGCCTCTGAGATGAGCAAGGACCTCAGACTGGGGCTGGCATGCTGTTCTGTCCCCTGTTCCACCCCCTCCTCATTTTCCATCCCCCTCTCGTGACAGTCTGCTTTACAGAGGAACAAATGCGTTCTAGACAGTAAACTCACGAGTTGTTGAGTGGACCTGGAGCTCAGGTTCTAGGATTTGGAAACATGTTGCTTACAAAAAGTAATAGATGTGCTTTTTAGTTTCCACTGATTAAAATTCGGATGCTTTTGGCATTAAGTGAATGAATAAGATGTGTTTCTTCAGTTAATTTTTAATTAGTCAAACATTTGCTAAGCACATGATTTTGCCATTTGCTTGAAAATTTCATGATTTAAATGCAGACACCATGGAAACCAGTATCTGTTACTAATGAAAACCAAAGTGTGCCCATCATTTGGACCAAAACCCACAGCAAGGAACAGATACCTCAGTGACTGTGTACCCATCATCTGAACCAGAATCCACAGCCAGGGGCAGACACCCCAGTGACTGTGGGCTCATCATCTGGACCAGAATCCACAGCCAGGGACAGACACTCCAGTGACTGTGGGCCCATCATCTGGACCACAGCCAGGGACAGACACCCCAGTGACTGTGGCTTGAAGACAAGCGTGAGCCTCTTAAGGCCTAGAGGCAGACAGTGCAGGGCTAGTTTTCTTGAGTTTTGTGTCGCTTCTGGGTGTGGTCCTCACTTCCCTGAACCGAGAAGATGGCCTCAAGGCTGCCCTTCATCTCCACTGCACTGCCGGATGCAGCAAAGGATGAAAGCAGGATGGTGCTGAGTCCCAAGACCAGGTAATTGCAGGATTTCCCCAAACATTACTTAAAGAAACTCCTGCTTTCACTTCAGTACTTGAGCAAGGCTTATGCCGCTGCCAACTGTAACAAAGGCTGCAACACAGAGCCTATTCCAAACAGCCATGATCGGCCAGTTGTTATAATATAGAAGGCAGAGAATGTTCTAGAGACTTCCGTAGAATGTGTCCTTGTACAATTATTTTCTTATTCTTTACTTTTCCTAAGTAGTATTTAAGGAGGCCTAGAGCTATTGAGACTATGGGAAGCACAGATATCAGGGAAATGAGACGGGGAGGTACTGACAGCAGCCTCTGTAGACAGACTTTGGGACGAATGCTCTGTTGGTGATTGAAGAGTCTGATCTATTTTAAGGGTTCATCAAATTTTGTCCACCCAAGTGTTCACGTACCTCAAACCTGGGGATGAATTCTCTAGGAAAGTTGTTTATTAATTTAAAAAGTATAATGTTGCTGAGTGCAACTGAACAATGTCTGACCATAGATCCTGTTGGGGATGTAGAGGAAATTGTGACAAAATATTAAGAAAACAAAGCAGGAGACTTATGGGGATATCTAATACTGGGTAGTCAAGGCATGTCAAAGACCAAACATGATGGGCACAAGAGCATGAAAAAGTGGGAAAAAAGAGAGCTAAGGTGAAGCTGGAGTGTAGAAAACACACTTATGTTACTGTGATTCTGATGCATTTTAAATAATAAATGATGATTATTGAAGTATATTATCAATAATGAAAGCGGTTCTTTTCGATCCTAAGAGCAGGGTTGCAAAGCATTTTGGTCTTATCTCCATGCACAATGCGGAAAATGCAGTCAGGTTTGCAGCTGCTGGGGTGCTTTGGCCCTGTGTTCAGATAGGAATGCTTTTAATGGACAGACCAGTGCAGCTTGCTTGTGGGAAATTTCAATTTCCCTGCAAGCGATTTACATGGGAGCCCCAGCTTGAATTCATAGCTCACATCTCCGTTGCTCCGGAGATGGCCTCTCTGTTGGAAAGGCAATTACAACCTGCAGGAGAAGCCTGTCTACCATTAGTCTCCAGTTTTAAATGTTGACAGGTGGAGATGGAGGTGGGGGCAGGGGCGATTAATAAAAGGCTTTGTCTTCCATCCCCGGAAAGAAGGATTTATATGTCACAATTTCCTGGTGTCCAAGATCTCGCTGTATTTGTTTTTGCCTGAACATTTTAAGCATTTGTTGGAAATCAGAATATGAATCTTTTGTGCTCAGTGATTTTTGTTTTGTTGTGTTTGTAGGGAAAACAAAATGACCAAACGGCTGTCTCTTGGTGATTTCTGAGGCCAGGGAGTAAAAGTCTAGAGAGAGAATGAAAATCATTTCTAGCCCCAGGATCTGGGTGGCATTGACATCGTTAACTCAGTTCTTGCTGCACTACGTTCTGAGGGGAAATAGGCTTGGACCCGACAGTGGTTGGTGATGCTCTTGGGAGTTGGCATCCTCCTTAGGTTAACATGGTGCAACTGCACCTGCAAATCAGACCACTGCTCAGCTAAACAAACAGGCCTTTTTCTGGGTGACTTATTCTCTACAAAGGCTGCCATAGCCCAGAGATGTGTTTGTTCAAATCAGAAGTTGGAGCTGAAACATGACAGTGTTTCCTTCTAATTGACTTGGGTATAGGGACCCTTGATTCCCTCTCGTTTAATCGTCACCTTATATTCAAGACTAAAAGGCCATAATTATTTGAAGTAGCTGAAATCTGAGTGACCTAGATAATTATCTCAGCAAGATGGGCTTAAAGTTAATTGACACAAATGCCAGTTTCATTAAAGGTTTGGGACAAAAGGCAAGTCCTCGAGACAGCTGGTTGACCGAGGTGAATTGACAATGAACAGTACCAAAGACACAGGATCACCAGGGACTTTGAGGTAATTACCATCATTTCCATAATACAGTTAGCAGAGGATTATGGGAGGCCAGAAAAGCCTTTAGAGTTACCATACTTTTCCTAAATGGAAGCTAAGCTGTTTAGAATGGGAGAGAGCCTTCCGAAACCACTTCTCAGTGTGAACCCCCACAACACATCTTACTCAGACCACACAAAGTTTCCTTAATCAAAGGATAAAAAGGGTGTCAAGTTAAGACAAATCAAAACTGCACTCTTCCCTAGTTTGAAGGTTGCCAAAGGGAACACCATGACAATAGTAATATTTGCGTTGGGAAACTGGGCAAGGTAAACACACACCTGTTTTCCCAGAGATGCAGAGTTGCTGAGGAGGATCACAAGTCAGAAGCTAGCCTGGACAACTTAATGAGACCCTGTCTCAAAAAAATTTAAGATTAAAAAAAAAAAGTGGGGGCAGGGCTGGGGCTGCAGTTTGGTGATAGAACAATGGCAAGGAAGAGTTCAGTTTCCAGGATTTCCAGGATTACCAAAAACAAGCGATAATACAAACAAGAAAAACAAAATTGAATAGGTATTCATTTTTAAATTTTTACACATCGCTCATAACTGTACGGCTGACTCACTAGCACTGAATATGCAAAAATCAAAACAAAAATTTAACAAGCATCATTTGAATCCAAGTACATACAGCTAAGACCTCAACACTGCCTTTGAATGTTTATTAGGTATTATGAAACAGTAGACATTCCACACTTGCCGAGTACAGCATCCTACTGCTGGTGAACCACGCCTCTCTAGGTAAAGTGTAAGCTGCCAGTATCTGGCGCCCGAAGAAACAACAGCCTGGGCTCAGTGGTTTATACAGTGCACATCTGTTGCCTATGACTTCTCTGGGTCTCAGGAGTCCTGGCATGACATAAGTAGGAGCTGTGTCTCAAGGCTTCCCATGATGCTGTCAACAGTGTGGCGTCTGGATGTAAGCAGTAGATCCACTCCCAGCTGCACGTGTTTCTATCTGTTACCATGTTCCAGGCGTGTAGGCCCTTGTCAAGAACACGTGGGGAGTTTTGACTCCCACACACAGAAGTATCTGAAGCAGAGGATGAGTGAAGCTGCCGTCCTGGCTGGAGATCACAGGAAAGGGTGGAGGTGGAACTGGGTGACCTGTAATGACTGATCACACCTTGGGTGAAATGGTGTGCGTTAACACCTATTTACTGAGCATCTAATTAATTCATGCCGAGGCTAGAGAAGTTAAGCATCTCGTGTGAGAGTCACAGACATAGCAACGGGCTGGTTGGGAAACCACGCCATTAGTGCCGACTTCTGTTCACAGAGACCAAATTCTACTCCTGACAGACTGCACTTTGAGGGACTGAGGAGATCACTTAATGGGTTAAGTGCTCATCTTACAACCAGGAGGACCTGAGTCCTCTCCCAGGACTCAGGTCAGGACTGCCAGTCATGGGGTGGGGTGCACATTTGTAACCCCAGTGCTGGTGAGATGGGGACAGGTAGATTCCTAGAGTTGTTTGGCCAGACAGCCTAAACCTACTTGGTAAGCTCAAGGCCAATGAGAGACCATCTCAAAACATAAAAAAAAAATTAAAAAATAAAGAATAAATATTGTGGGATAATCTTTTTGTACACTGTGAAGATGTCTCTCTGCCAAGGCACCTTTTGATTCGTTTAATAAAGAGCTGAAGGGCCAATAGCTAGGCAGGAGAGGAGAGGCGGGACTTCTGAGCAGAGATAGGAAGTCTGTGAAGAAGAGAGGCAGGAAGTGGGATGATGGTGCTGAGCAGAGGTAATGCGCCATGTGGAAGAACACAGATGAACATAAATGAGTTAATATAAGTTATAGGAGCTAGTCGGGGACAAACTTAAGCTGAGACCAAGCTTTTATAATTAAAAAGAAGTCTCCATGTCATTATTTGGGAGCTGTCAGCCCAAATAAAATCTGACTACAAACGGTTAATTGATTGAATGAATGAATAAATGACGACTGAAAGTGGCTGATATCTGAGGAACAACACATGAGGATGGCCTCCACATGAAAGTGCACACTCACTCCCTCTTACCTGCATGCCTGCATGCACACATGCACACATAGATGCACACACATAGTATTTTGGACAGGACACAGAGCAATTTAGTTCTGTTAGCTGCAAGGCATATGACTACCTAAATATCAAGGTTCTTTTGTACAAAGAAAAGATTACCAGGGACCATTGCACAGCAAGGTATTGTTTGAATTGCTTCCCAGTTCAGCTCATGCAGGCCAATTTTAACATCAAAACAATCAGCAAATTAAGCCTAACCCTAGCAGAAGCTATGGTGGAAGTGGGGCAGAGAGCATTCCCAGATATCGGCAGAGTCTGTGATGGGTAGTGAGGACTTCCAGGGCAAGAGGTCAGAAGCAGACCACTAGCGAGCAGAGCAGAATGCATTTGCATACCTGCAAGCTCAGGTTACTTCCCCATTGGCTGTCCTTAGAGTCCATCCCTAGGAATATTTTTTTCCTCAAGTCAGGTTCTTGGGCTCCTGTGACCTTGGGGCTTTAAGGTCCCAGATCACTAGCAGAATATGTACTTTTATCATTCAAAGCATATTTTATTACAGGGACAAATCAGAAACACCCTTATCAGCCAGTTCAAGTGAGCCACCAGCCATTCAAAGTCATAAACAACAGTCTGCTATTCTGTACACTCTACCCAGAGATACACGGACATCTGTCCTTTAATACGGTCCCCAAAACAACAATCACTATGCAATAGTTTATCCTGGGAAGGATAAACCTCTTCCTCCCAGAATTTTCTGATGCAGCACTTATTGGCTGTAATGACTCAGTGTTTATGATATGTCCTCCTGATGGTGGCATTTACTCCTGCAGTTCATACTCTGATGATATTGATGTCTGATAATCTCTTTTAACACATCATGCAGTACCAAGATGTGCCCACTCATGGGTTAAAAATACTGTACCTCATCCCAGATTCCCAGCCCCTGCATCCTTCCTCACTGATACTGCCATTCTATACCCCTGAGTGCCATTGGGTCAGAGAGAAGGAGTCATGGAGGCCTATACACCCATTTCCTGAGGGTCATTATCTATGACATTTATGGATGCCTGGATCAATCTGGGACAGAGTCATAACAAGGGACATGCATGAAGAAGGGGGAGAATTGCACCTATCCAGCCAGGTCAGAAAGCAGTGTGGAAACAAAGTGTCTGTAGGAGACAGCCTGGCATACCCCAAGTCTGACAGTTGAGAGAAACATGAAAGGCTGGCTTTTGCAGTGACTCTCAAGGATGCTGTATCTTAGAAGCATCCAAGACATTAATAATAATAATAATAAAATCTAATGCCTTTGTCTCAGCTCAGAGCACTTAAATCAAAGTCTCTCAGGGTATAAATGAGGCAAGAGTATTCTTTCAGGGACTGGAGATGTGGCTCTATGGTTAGAAACACTTGCTGCTTTTCCAGAGGCTGGGAGTTTGTTCCCAGCACCCAAATTAGGCAGATTATAACCTCCTGTAACTCCAAT
>JAQHUG010000088.1:7076442-7095512 GCA_028555095.1 Dicrostonyx torquatus | reverse complement strand
TAGAGAGGGTTAACTGAGAAGTAGAGGCTGATCCTGAACATGCGCAGAGCTGTTTCATAGACCAGGAATATCTATCTGGCGGAACGTCCAACTCTTCCCGTCTCTTTACTTCCAGACTGCAGACGCCATGTGACCGCCCCCTGCGCTCCTTCCCCGGCACCTTCCCCAGCATCGTGGACTGTGTTCCTTCTTAAAGCTTGAGGCAAAAAATAAACTCTACCTTTCTATTTCGACACAATAAAAAGGAAAGTAACAGAGAATGACTGGAATTATTAGTGGAAATTAGGTACAGTTCACAGCATACAGCAAGTTTCAAAAACTATGAAGTCTACAAAGTCAGTCTGGACCTCAGTCTCCACTCCTGCCCCCCACAGAACAGCCCATTTCCCTTAACTAGCAAGATGGTGCGGTTTTATGCTCCAAGGTGATCTGTGCGGGCTCCCTGTAGCTGTTGTTCTCAGAACGCTTGGTGCCAGAATCTTTCTCTGTGGACCAAATTTTACTAATTATTGTTTCTAGACAGAGCGACCTTTTCCCATAAGCCTAGCCAAATGTTCTTCTTTTATCTGTTAATAAAAATGACTGGTTGGTAATGAAAATGACTTCTTTGCCAATGCCCTCTGGCTGCCTTTTCTCTGCACAGGGAAGTTTTAAGCTTCTAGATCCAGAAAAAAATTGTTACTTCTTACTTAAGGTCTGAAAGAAATGTCCCAGCTTAGACAGCACCTTGACACATCTCCGAGAGTTGCCCTATTAACCATTCCTTCAGCGTCAAAGGCTAAAATAGTCATAAAATAGCCATACAGGAGGGTTGGGCAAATTACCATCTGTGGGCTTGCCAGCTGAAGAGTCTGTAATGCGCTGGATGTTGGTGCCCCCTCAAGGTGCACATACTGAAAACAGAATTCCAAATGATGGCACTTCCAGGTGGCATCTTGGGGAGGTAACTTAGTTACAAGAGTGGGTTCTTTATGACTAGGCAAAATCAGAAAACAAGCCATCTCTCATTCCTTTATATGAGAAGTTGGCTATCTGCAAACCATGAGCTGCCCCCTTCCAGGACACTGGATCCACTAACACAGTGGCTCTCAACCTTCCTGATGCTGTGACCCTTTAATACATGTGGTGGTGAGCCCCAACCACATATAGCTGTAGCTTTGCTCCTGTTATCAATCATAATGCAAATATCTGAAATGCAGGATATATGGCACGTGACCCCTGTGAAAAGGTCGTCCCATCCCCAAAGGATCATAGCCCACAGGTTGAGAACTGCTGCTCTAACGCTTTGATTTGGAATTTTTGACCTCCGTTACTGAAAGAAAAAATTGACTGTTGGTTCAGTCAGCAGGCTCACAGCAGTTCGTTATAGCATTCTGGGGTGCTATTCTTGAATATCAGCTTGATGGAATTTGAAATCACCCAGGAGACACACCTCTGGGCACGTCTTGCGAGGCTTAACCGATGTGAGAATGTGGGTGGCACCATTCTATGTGGGGAGGGGAAACAAACAGGAAGAAGCAAGCAGGTTAAACACCCATTCCCACTTTTCTGTGCTTCCTGACTGGATGCAATGTGACCAGCTGGGTGGCACCCCTACCATCATGCCTTGTACCCCATAACTGGGCTGTGCTCTCAAACTCTGAACAGAAGTAAACCTTCCTTTCTTAAGTCATTTTTGTAAACAAGAACAGCAAGAAAAGTAATTATCATAATGGCAATTATATTGCATAAATATAAGATGTTTTTATAAACAAAGCCCTCTTTGAACCCCCGAAAGCTCCCTATGAGAGGTCTGAGAACATTTCAGGAAGTATGAAAAGAAGCATTGAAAGGATATTTAGGGGCTGCAAAGTGATGATGACCCACGTTGATTCTTGATTCGAGCTAGACGCTGTGGAGGTCATAGGCAGATGTCCAGGTGGGGAGTTACAGCTCTTGCTAGGAGCACAAGCTTCCAGGATACTCTGGAAGACCCATAGCTACGAAAATTAAGATATTACACAAAAGAAATTTGTACGAGTCAAAAAATTCCCCAGACCCATTAAGCCATAGCCTTCACAGTCCAAAAAACCGTTTTCTCCAAAGAACAGGGGGGAGAAAAAGACATTTCTAATTTTCAGGTTCTTATCAGTAAAACCCTCTCTGAAATCATGACAAAGCCACAATATATTTGCATTTGAACAGGCGATGAATACTTAATGGGCCTCAGGTCTTAAAATCGAGCTCCACTGAAGGTCGTAGGTCACCCCTTCTTGTACTGGAATGCCCAGCTGTTTCCTGTAACTTGGTGTTGCCCTACGCTGAATGTGAAGATTTTAGGATCTCCACGGAGGGAGCTGAGGAGACAGCTCAGTTGGTGAAGTTCTGGCTGTGCAAGCGCCAACCTGAGTTCTATCCTCAGAGCCCATCTAAAAAGTTGGGCGTGGTGATAGGGGTTTGTAGCCCCAAGTGCTGATGAGGAGGAGAAGAATCTCTGGGGTTTGCTGGCCAGCTAGCCTAGTCTAATAGGCGACATCTGAGTGACAGATCCTGGGTCAAGAAACAAGGTAGGCAGCACCTTGAATGACGCCTGAAGCTGACCTCTGTCCTCCACATGTGTGTCCACACATGGGCACCCTCATGCCTATGCACATACAGAGAATCTCCATGGGATGGGAAAAATGGTTAGAACCTGAGCGTGCATCTTCCATAGAGAAGGACAGAGAGGAACGCAAGTGTTCGTTTGTTTTTTTTTTTCAAATACCATGGTTAGTATCGTTGTCTCCAGGTGGGATGCAGAGTGAATCAAGTTGAAGAAGATAGTATACAGTAAGACAGAGTGAGGACATTAAGAGGATAAAGAGGAGGATGGCTCTGCTCCAAGACAGTCCTGTCTGGCTGTGAGGTGCATGCCTACAGTCAAAGGGCGACTGTCTATCACAGCATGGTAGACATACTGACTTCTGTCCCTCCTAAAAAGACAAACCACAAGCCGGGCGGTGGTGGCGCTAGCCTTTAATCCTAGCACTCGGGAGGCAGAGGCAGGCGGATCTCTGTGAGTTCGAGACCAGCCTGGTCTACAAGAGCTAATTCCAGCACAGGGTCCAAAGCCACAGAGAAACCCTGTCTCAAAAAACAAAAAAAAAAAAAAAAAAAAAAAAGACAAACCACGCAATAATGTCAATCTTCATGAGAAGTTCTAGTTTTGCACTCGAGGCCCAGGATTTTCTCACTAGTACTTAAAGTCTTGTTTCTTCAATGTTGTACTCTCTTCTGACCAAGACTGAAAGATTCATTTAAAATTGGGAGGGGGTACAGAGCTGGAAAGACAGCTCAGCAGTTAGAACACTGGCTGCTGTTTTAGAGAACCTGGGTTTGATTCCTAGCACCCAATGGTAGCTTGTAAACATCTGTTAATTCCAGTCTCTGGGGATTCTTTGCCATCTTCGGCCTCCTTGGACACTGCATGCATATGGTACACAAACACACATGCAAGTGAAATACCCCTCTCACACACAAATTTAAAATAAATAAATAAAAATAAAATGAGGAGGTTTTCAATCAATGGTGTTAAAATGGCCCATACAAACAGCTGGCCTCATCTTGCCAATCCATGTCAGCCATCAGTCTTGGTGGTACTCTCTTTCTTCTGGCCTCTAGGGAAGTGGTCTAGCACTGGGATATCTTAGAAAAAGCTGACGACGTTACTAAAAACTAATGCTTTTAGCCAGGTATGTGACTACACACCAGGACTGTATAGTGGGACTCTCATGTGCTGTTCCTTGGTACGCACACATCCAAACATATATACACATATCACACACACGTGCATATCTATACATGCACATGAAAATAATAGAAACATAGAAACTATAAACTGCTTTGACATCTGTCTTAGAGATTTGAAAAGTCTTGAGGAAGGGTGTGACTTGGCATTTTCCATACGTATCCCAGGGGATGAAGGAAATATGAGTTTGTGAGTTCCTTCATTTTCCTTATCAGTCCCAGTGTTCCTTTTATGTTTTAATTTCAGACCCTTTTAGACTAGGGTTTTGTTTAAGGCAGGTTCTTTGGTTCTCAGCTCTCTGGAACTGCAGTGAAGTGTGTGGTCTGGGCTGTTGAAGACTCAGCACGGAAGCCAGAAAAACAGATACGATCTCATTGCCTGAGGCTCTACCTTACTCAGGAGCTCTCTGAGAGGCTGGGAGAAAATATGAGCAGAGTGGCATTGTTCCTTCAGTAAAAAAAAAGAAAAAGAAAAAAGGACATCCAGCCAAAGATACATAAAGACTCAAGCCTGAAGAAATCATGCCAGGGAGGTGACATCCCAGAACCAAAAGAGGCTCCTGGAAAATGCTAACGGCAAAAACAAGAAAGAGCTTTTAAGAAGCCAGACAGGATCAAAGCAATGAAGACAAAAAAGTCAGGAGCAGGTGATGTAATGTCGGTGATGACAGGGTGGCAGCAGGCTCACTTCCTGGTTTTCTTCATCAGGGACATCCAAGCTCTCTGAGCTCAGACTTTGCAGAATAAGCATGCTGAGACAAGTGTCACCAAAGACTGGAGAGAGGGGTGTGGGAAAGCATAGAGCCTCTGGGCGGGAGTGCAAAGTGTAAGATCAGGCTAACTACATGGCAGAACACCTAAACTGGCACTGGAATTGTGACCCATATTGGTTGTCCTCAGAGCCCAAGGACACAGAGCCCCCAAATGACCCAAGGCAAGCAGACCTGTGTTTTTCCGTGTTTGTGTCTGGAAGCCACATTGGCCAATCACAATGCAGGTCCTCTACAAAATTTCAGAGAGCAAATCAAATAATTGGACAGAACTCAGACAAAAAAAGAACAGTAATGACCAAGAAGCTGGTGGGGGCTGGTGGAAGCGTCATGTCAAATCCTATGCCACTCTGTATGTGGACATGAGTTTGTCAATGTCAGATTCCTAAGCAGGATGTGCCTCGCAAGCCACATCAGGAAGCATGCATGTTCAGGAACCCAACCAAGCATGTAGATACTGCATGGTTAGACTCACCCTGGTGGCCTCCCTTGCTTCCTGTCCCTCCTTTGCAGTCACTCCGGCTTGTACCACTTTTATTATGATTATCTTTTCCAAGTGGGTATTCTATAGAGCAGGTTGCCATGGTGACAATTCTACTTGACTTCAAACTGAGCAATGTAGGTTGCTGTCCTGTCTCCTAGGTTCGCATAAGCATTCACTTCCCCATCCCTCCTGTTCTGGACTCCTCCTACTCAGGCAGCATTTCCCCTGGATCTCAGTCACTTTTCTCAGGGTTGTTCTTACCTAAGTCTCAAGTCACACCCTAGTGAATGAGCTCTCAGCTCATTCCTTGTGCTAGCCTGTATTTAGTGTGGAAACCATGACTTAATTATAGACTGCTTAGACAAGTGATTCTCAACCTGTGGGTCATGACCCCTTTGTGAGTCGAAGGACCCTTTCCCAGCCAGAAAACACAGATATTTACATTGCCATCCATAACAGTAGCAAAATCACAGTTATGAAGTAGCAACAGAGTAATTTTATGGTTGGGGGGTTCACCACAGCATGAGGAACTGTATTAAAGGATTGAAACGCTCAGAAGGTTGAGAACCACTGACTTGGATGATCGCGTAATTGCTCAGGCAGCCTAAGTTTTGAATCCCCAGTTACTGGATAACCACTGCTGCCAATTGTAATAAGTCAATCAAACTGAATTAATAAATCCAAGTTTAACGAACAAAGCAAAGCACTCCTGGGTGTCCCTCAGGAGGGTGGGAGAGTCTTGAGCAACCCCCAGGGGAGAAACTGATCCTTGGTGGGCTTTCTGAGGAGAGAGGCTACTGCTTGGTGGGCTTGTTGAGGGGGTGGGGTTTGAAATGAAAGGAATGAGAGCTGAGCATGGAATGGGACCCCAAGCTGGAGATCCCCAACATCTCAACTTTTGGGGTATATATGGATTCCACCTAAACACCACCATGCCCAAGACCTCCATTTATGGACAGACCTCTCCAGGAGACTATTCAAAAACCAAACACTATGGGCTGGAGAGATGGCTCAGAGGTTAAGAGCATTGCCTGCTCTTCCAAAGATCCTGAATTCAATTCCCGGCAACCACATGGTGGCTCACAACCATCTGTAATGAGGTCTGGTGCCCTCTTCTGGCCTGCAGGCATACACACAGACAGAATATTGTATACATAATAAATAAATAAATATTCTAAAAAAAAAACCAAACACTATCCTGGTCAACACTTTACAAAATTAATACATTTCTTTTATTAGTTGTGTGTGAGTTCACACATGTGTGGGACACATGCATGCCATAGTGCATGTGTGGAGGGGAGTCAGCTCTCTCCTGCTTTGCCTGCCGAGCCAGCCTGCTGATCTGGTTAATACTGGCAATGTAGGCACGACATAGAAGACAGGATTTTCAAGTGGACGAATCATGAAGCATTTGAATGAAACGTAAGGTATTTAGATAGGTTGGAAGGCCAATCTGAGATGCAAAAATAGAGATAGCTGAAAGAAACACCGAGTAAAGACAAATGGAAGTCTAGTTATTAGATAAAAATATCAGCTGCAGGCAGGCCCATCGCACTGGTGGCCACCGAGGTGCCGTGAAAACGGCCTTGTGGGTACTGTTGCTATAGTTCTGAGGTGTAATCTGAGGTAGGGCGATGCACACCTCCAGCACTGCTCTTTCTGCTTAGGATTGCTTTGTTTATTTGGGGTGTTTTGTGTTTCAGGCAGATGTGAGGATTTTTTTTTTCTAGCTCTGTAAATAACACTATTAGAACTTTGATGGAGATTTCTGTATAGCCATTTTCACAACATCAATTCTTCCCGTCCATGAGCTTGAAAGTCTATTTTTCTAGATTCTCCTCAATATTTTAAAGTCTTCTACTTCCTTTGGTTTATTCCTAGTTATCTTATTATTTTTGACCTTATGATGAATAGCATATTTCCCCTGATTTCTTTTTTTGCAAACTACTTTTCATATATAGAGAAGTTACTGATTTTTGTAAATTAGTTCTGTATCTTGATGCTTGACTGGAAGTGTTTCTCTGGCTGAACAGTTTTCTGTAGTCTTTAGGGTCTTCTAAGTATAAGTCTATTGCATTTTCTAATGGGAACAGTTTGATTTCTTTCTCCCCAATTTATATCCCTTTAATTTCTTTTCTCTTGCCATGTTGCTCTAGATAGGACTTCAGGGCATAAATTGAGTATGTGTGGTGAGATCAGAAACATTTAATTCATGAAATGCTCTGTTTTCCCCCCATTTATTCTGACTATCCACATGTAGAAGAACAAGACTCGATCTTTATTTTTCATTATTCACAAAAGTAAATTCCAAATGAATCAAAGACCTTAGCCCAAGACCTGAAACTCCGAAACCACTAGAGGTGAACATAAGAAGAAAGTACTTAGAGATGCAGGCGGAAGTGAAGCCTTTCTGAGATGGGCGGGGAGAGCTCTGGAAACAGCTGGAGAACCAACAAATGGAATTGCATGGAATTCAAAAGAGTCTGAGCAGGCAAGGGAACATAGAGCTGGGAGAAAGATCAGCCTGCAGAGTGGGGGCAACTCTTGCCAACTCTTCGTCTAACAGAGGATTGCTACCTAGAGTCTATTAAAAATTAAAATTAAATACCCTATCACCAATCATCCAGTCAGTAAATGGGCAAATGCCCTGAACAGACAGTTCTCTAAGGAAGACTACAAATGACCAATAAATATTTGAAAAAAAAATGTTCAACATCTTTAGACATTAGGGAAAGACAAATTATAACTCCACTGAGATCTGTCTCTCCTCAATCAGAATGACCATGACCAAGAAAACAAAGGATGAGTCCAGTCTGGTGGCTTTCACCTTTAATCCCAGAGTTTCAGGGAGCAGATCTCTGGTCTGAAGCCAGCTTGATCTACAGAGCGAGTTACAGAACAGTCAGGACTACATAGAAAGAAGTTAATAAAATAGAAAGAAACAAAGAATGATGGAGAACAAATGACAGCAAATGGTGGTCAGGACGTTGAGGAGAGAAAGCCTGCTCACTGCCGATGTAAGCTAGTTTGGCCAGTGTAAAAATCAGTATGAAGGGTCTTCCAAAACTGCAGGTAGATCCAGTTTTCCTATTACTGGATATATAACCAAGTTTATAAGTCAGCCCAGCATAGAAATACTTGAACAGCTGCATTTATTGCCGAACTATTCACAATGGGCAAGGTATGTGACCAGCCTAGATGACCACCAAGAGAAACATAAACAAAATTATATATTTTTTCTAGTAATAAAGAAGAATGAGATGATATCACTTGCAGGAAAATGTATGGAACTGAAGATCATCTTTTTAAAGGAAATAGCCTAACTTAGCCTGACTCCGAAAGCTGACTATGTTTTCTGTAACAAACAGAAACTTAGATATGACATGAAGTATAAGAGAAAGTATGAAGGGAGAAGAAGCATAAAGGGAGGGGAGGGTGGACAAGAAAGAGCAATGGGGGAGAAAGCGAGGTATTTTCTTTAGCGGGCAGAATTGGCCTTTATCACGTATATCTGTAATATGTATGTATAGACCGTATACACACCGCATGAAAAGAGAAGGGGCTATTGGATGTAAAAGGCGATGGTGGGGGCCTATACAGGCAAGGTACAGTTATACATGCATCTAATTAAATTCCATAATAAAACCCCTTATTCTGTATGGTAACTACAGAAGTTAATAAGGGTTATCTACAGGATTTCTGTTCATCGTGAGTGTGACATAATTACTAGGAAGCTAATATATCACCAGCTGTGTTAATAAAAATGTTTATTTTAAGGGGCCTATTAAAATATTAAAGGAAGCCGTGGTCCCTCCAGTTGAGGATGTGGGAAGAAGCCCCAAATGTAACACAAACTGAAGTAAGGACAGGCTTGTCATGATATCCTAAGTACAGGGTGTTTAGTTTACAGGTTCTTGTTATCACTTGAAACAGGGAATGGTATATGGTGACTAGTGTGTGGATTGAATTCTGAATACAGTTGGCCCTCTGTATATGTGGGTTTCAAACACACTGCCAATCAAAATATTCAGAAAAAAGATGCCAGTATTAAACATGTAGTTTCTACCCTTACCTTATCACCTAATTAATACATTATGACAATTTGTATTTATACATTTTAAATTAGGCATTCTAGAGATCAAGTACAGTATATAGGTGGAGCACTGGAGAAGTAGTTCGGTGGTAGAGCACTCTCCTGTCATCAATGAGTCCTTGGTTCAACTCCCAGGATCACACAGGGGAAAATGTATACAGTAGCGTATTATATGCAAGCGCTATAGCGTTTCGTATAAGGTGGGGTTGGGGGCCTCTGGAACAATCTCCTTCAGATACGGATATACAACTCCGTCTTTGGACAGGGGCGCAAGAAAGGGGATTCAAAATCCTATCACAGGCTTGATGTCTACGAGGTTTTGATGGGATCTTAAGCAGAAGGGTGGGTCTTATTCTTGAGAGAGAGAGAGAGACATGGCTCCCAGGAGCAGAGGTCTTCACAACCTTAGCTCTCCATGGAAACATCTCCAACCTACAGTCATACTCCGGATGCGCCACCAAGCAGTGGGAGCTCTGCAATGGAAACCCTAACAAAGGCAAAGCCTGCATCTTTCCTACGCTTCCGTCTGACTTCAGTGCTCTGTGATTTGGTGGGACAAAGTTCTGAGGAAACCACATGGGTGCGACAACCTTGGTGTTCTGCCCACTCGGTGTTTCCTGAAATCCCCAGTTGTTGACAGCAGTGAGTTTCTTCCTGTCACCAGAGCTGAGGTGGAGAGAAAGGGTGTCTCCTGGGTCTCTCTCTCTCTCTCTCTCTCTCCCTCCCTCTCTCCCTCTCTCTCTCTCTCTCTCTCTCTCTCTCTCTCTCTCTCTTTCTTACTTAATTTTTATTCATAATCATAAACTTAACTCTGCAATTCAGCTAGACTTGAAGGGGAATGAGGAGAATATGGAACCCAAAGAACTTCAGTGAGAGCAGAGATTACAGGATAGTGCGAGCGATGGGGCTGGGGTGCTCTCCTGAGCTACAGAAGGAATGGTCTGGTGGGTAAGAAGCCCACAAGTCAAAAGCATTAGAGTTGTCCACAGTCGGAAATGGTGATCTTCTTGCTGGTCTTGCCATTCCTGGACCCAAAACGCTCCATGGTTTCCACAATGTTCATGCCTTCTTTCACCTTCCCAAAGACCACGTGTTTGCCATCCAGCCACTCAGTCTTGGTGGTGCAGATAAAAAACTGGGAACCATTTGTGTTTGGTCCAGCATTTGCCATGGACAAGATGCTTCAGGATGAAGTTCTCATCCTCAAATTTTTCTCTGTAGATGGATCTACCGCCAGTGCCATTATGGCGTGTGAAGTCACCACCCTGCCATGTGAACCCTGGAATAATCCTGTGAAAGGAGGAACCCTATATCCAAACCCTTTCTCTCCAGTGCTCAGAGCACTAAAGTTTTCTGCTGTCTTTGGAACTTTGTCTGCAAATAGCTCAAAGGAGATGCAGCCCAAGGGTTCGCCATCGGACACGATGTCGAAGAACACGGTGGGGTTGACCATGGCTGCAGCAAGCGGCAAGAAGGGACAGAAGCGTCTGCCCTGGGTCCCTCTCTTTGGGCTCAGGTACCTCCGGAAGGCAATATAAAATAACCCATGCTTAGCTTAGACACTAGAGAGCAGGCTGCCTGGAGAGCAGTGTCTGGGCTCACCTTGAACTTTGCTCAAAGGTAGGGCCTGCTGGGAAGCCGTGTGCCCAATGATGCAAACCCTTTCTTGACAAGTTTCATTTGCAGTGAGAAAGGGAGGTAGAGAGAAAAGACCAGAAGAGGGACAGAAAAGGTGGTTAGAAATGGGGAAGGAGGGAGAGAAAGTAGCCTGCCTCCATGCCATGGTCTGGCACTGGCCTATTTGGTGGTATCTGGTTCTCCCCATTTCTCAGACACCGAAGAGTCCAGTGCATAAGAAAAGCTCACCAAGAGGGAAAACAGGTTTGTTGTGTCATGTGAATCTCTCTCTCTTCTCTCAGCCGGTGGTGTCACCAGTAAGAAGACAGTTCTGAGAGGCATGTAGGGCAGTGATGGTGAGCGCTGGCATTTGACTCTGTGGATCTGGATTCCTATCCTATCTCTGCCATTTTTTTTTCAAGTTGATAAAATAGTTAGTCTTTCTCAAAAATCTCGGAGTTCTCATCTGTAGGATGGGTAATGTGGATATGCCTTATCAACCTGTGGCAAGATTTAAAGTGAGAACCCTTCAAACTCCAGTCTCGGCCTAGAAGGTAGTGAGGGCTCCATTTTGGTTATAGCTAAAGTTCTTGACAGGTTGTATTTGCACGGAAATGGCGCCAACAGGGTCTCCTACCTAATATGCATTTCTTACAACGTGACGTAACTCCCATCTAGCGGTGGGTCTGCGTGCTCTTGTTTTAGGTGCTAGTGAGCGTGTAACAGCTCTTTGGGGACTTGTCCTTTCCAGAATAGCTTTCACAACCACTCCACAGTCCTTCTGGAAGGCCTGTGTCCCTCGCATTTTTGTTCGGTGTTCTAAACAATCCTTTAGAGTCACAGAGCCTAGAATGCTGGCTAACCTTTGCAATGTCCCCTTAGTCTTTCATTCTATTTATTGCCAAGTAACACAAAGCATACTAATGGCAGTGATGGCTCATTTGCAGGAGAGTAAAAGTATTTTGAGAGAATACAGTGGCTTGTGTTCTGTTGTGCTGAACCAGTCAAATAAAGCAAAAGAGAGACAAGTGCCCTGGAAGAGGAAGATCTTACTCGGCACATAGCCTTCTTGCCCCTTGCCTTGTTGTGTCTCCTTCCCTTCCCTATAAAGCCCCTCATACTTCTCTGAGTTGTTGAGATGGAAAACACCTTGAGAATGACCCGCTCCATCTTTTTCAAGGCTAACTTTTATGTGAATCTGATTCTTTCCTGCCAACTCCGACCTCTGGAATATTGGCCTTTGAGATGCGCACAGTTTGGACCTTACCCAGGTACCAGGCCTATGAAAAGGTGGGAAGTGAGGCTTTGGAGGTTCTGGGCTAGATCACAGAAATGACATAGCATCAGCTTGCTTCTTTGGGGATGTCCGCAGCTGAACCTAGCCTCCCGCTGTTGTGAGGAAGGCCGAAACAGCACACAAGAGGATCATTTGAAGAGGGACTCACAGAAAGCTGTAACCTGCCAGCCTTGAAGATGAGTCATGGTAAAAGTCGAGACTGGCTCCAGGCCGTGTAAATTAATGTTCTGTAGATAGATAAGCCGGCTGCACAGAGCCTTGTTTTCATTGCAGACTCATAAACAAAACAAATGACTTTCTTTTTAAGGCACAACATTTCAGGATGGTTCCTTATGCAGCCGTGGTAACTGAGACTCTTATTTCTTCTATTCCTTTCCCAAACCTGTTTCCCTTTTGCCCATATTGCCTTCTAATCTTTATTAACATCAAGAAAGAACACCACACATGGTAGGATCTGTCGCCGTTGCTCGCAGCACCTTCTGGGATCTTTCTGGCTGTGGAGGTGGTCAACTGCCCCACGTGGGGGCTTGTTTGGAAACACCATTCAGTCAGCTGTCTCTGGAGTTCCAGCAAATTCATTCAGGCCTCCCAATGGCCGTGAGCAAGGTTCCCTGACAGCAAACGTTCTAGTGTGTTATTCTTTCTCTGTCCTTGTTGCTCAGTTTCTGCTGTGCACGTGACAGGCACATGCAGGGGAGTTCTGCATCCTTCATGAGTTCTTAGCTGGGGCTGCCTGTAACACCAGACAGGTTAACAAAAGAAGGCAAACAAGGTTAATCACATGAGTACTGCTTGTCCACACGGGGCACAACCCAGAGAAATAGATAGGTCTCTAAATAGAAGCACAGAGTTGTTGTAGCCTGGAGGTTTAAATACACCGCTTCTCCAAAGCAGAAAGGCAGAGGTGGGGAAGACCCACCTAAGGGAAAGCACCACGTAGCATGGGTGAGGTTTGTTACACTCATGTAAATGGGTGACGTTCACTGATAGAGTCCGGAGATCTGGTCCTTCTCTCACTGACACAGAGAGGGGGGCATCCTCAAAAAAACAGGGCTGTGTGTGTGTGTGTGTGTGTGTGTGTGTGTGTGTGTGTGTGTGTTTAGAAAAGAGTATCTTTTCAGAGTGATTATCCGAATAATAGTCCCAAATAAGACAAAAGAAAGCCTTTTTGGAATGATACCTCCTGAAGTCCATCCCACGACTTTCTTCATTTCCACTTGAATTTCCACTGTGGCTTTGAAGGATGGAAGATAAAAGGAGAGGATGAAATGAGGAATCAAAGATGAGTGAGGTACCAAGGAGGATTTTTGCCCTTCTTAGGAAAGCAAACTAATTTATTACAGTATATCATGTCTGTGTGTGCATTCGTACATGAGCGGGTATGGAGGGGGGGTAGAGTGGGTACAGGTAGAGGGGAGTGCCATTATATTAGAAGTTAAAGGACATCCTCCTCTTCTTATGACTCTCTTTTGTTTAGCCCTAGCGGGAAGTACCGAGTGTGCTGGACAGTTACATGCCGACATGACTCAAGCTGGAGTCACTGGAGAGGAGGGAGCCTCAGTTGAGAAAATGGCTCCACAGGTCTGTCTGTAAGAGATTTTCTAAGTTAGTGGTTGAAGAGCGGTGAGCTCAGTGCACTGTGGGTGACATCACTCTTGGGCAGATGATCCTGGTTCTGTAAGAAAGTGGGCAGAGCAAGTCATGAGGAGCAAGCCCGTAAGCAGCACCCCTCCGTGGCCTCTGCATCAGCTCCTGCCTCCAGGTTCCTGCCCTGTTTGCACTCCTGTCCCGACTTCCTTCAGTGATGGGCTGTGGGTGTGGAAGTGTGAGCCAAATAAACTGTTTCCTCTCTAGCTTGCTTTGGTCGTGGTGTTTCATCACAGCAATGGTGACCTGAAGTAAGACTGAGTGTGGTCCTTAGAGCCTCAGAACCTGTGACTAGACTTTAATAGCTTCTTGAAGAGCAGGGACCAAGAGAGAATTCTATATTTTGTTCACCAGATGAACTATCCTTTTTCTTTCTTTCTTTCTTTTTTATCCAGAAAGAGAAATGAGCTCCTTTCTTCCTCCCCACTGGCAAGTCCATCTGATGGACTGCTGAAAATGGCCCCATCTCTCTGGGAGCAGTCCTCCAGACCTCCCTGGGGGAAGGGCAGAGAGTTGCTCACTGTTTTCTGGAAAGAAGACCATCTGTCAGAAGCACAGCCTCCTCCATGTGTGTCCTCTGCCTCTAACCTGTGTCACATCTTTATCCCCTGAAAGACCCGAGGAGAGCCCTGGGTTCAACTTTGTGTGTGCTCAAGAGAAACTAGTGGGGATTACACTCCATGCTCTCCCAGTGTTCCCAATGATGCTGGTGCTGGGACTCTATGAGGATGATACTGGAGCTGAAGGATGCTTTCTGCCTTAACAGAAAAGAACTGTGGTCTGAAAGAGGTGCCCCCATAAGTCTATGGCATTTCAATACCTGCTTCCGAGGTGGCTAATTGGGATGGTTAGTAGGTGGGGCCTCGTTGAAGGAAATATATCACTGAGGGAGGGCTTTGAGGTTTCAGAAGCTTAAGCCAGGCCCAGTGTGCTCTTTCTGCCTTCTGCTGGTGGGGGGAGGGGGAGGTCAGGGTGTGAGCTCTCAGCTGTCCCACCACTGTGCCTTTGCTCCTCCATCATGGACTCTAACCTTTGGAACCAACCTAGTTCAACGCTTCCTTTTTTATTTTTTTTTAAAAATATTTATTTATTATGTGTACAATATTCTGTCTGTGTGTATGCCTGAAGACCAGAAGAGGGCACCAGACCTCAGATGGTTGTGAGCCACCATGTGGTTGCTGGGAATTGAACTCAGAACCTTTGGAAGAGCAGGCAATGCTCTTAACCTCTGAGCCATCTCTCCAGCCCCCTCAACACTTCCTTTTTTATGTTGTCTTGGTCATGATGTTTTATCATAATGATAGTAAAGTACCTAATACCATAGCTGTGGGATTCTTGGTGTTAGAGAATTCTTGGAGGTCAGAGCCTGGACCTAGGCAGGCCTAGAAAGCTAGGCTTGCTCATCCTTCCTGATAGGACAATCAGACAAGTAATAGTGAAAACTAGAGAAGACTGGTTATTCAGTGTGGCCATATTGGGAAAAGAAACAAATAAAGGGGTATGCTTGCTCCCCTAAGTCCATCTTCTGGGGTACAGACAAGATTTAGATAGAAATCCAAGGCAAGACGCATGCATAATTAAGTAGACCCATCAAGGGGTGATACTGCCCATCACGATGGTCCCAGCTCCAGGTTCTCCTGAAAGGTGGTCTGACAAGTTGTCAGAACTGTGTGCAGTCTTTTTGGGATAAAGCTCCTCCTCTGGCTGATTTCAGGCTTCAGCCTCCTATTTCTGCTGGTATGGGACGCTTATGGCAACTCCAATTCTTGGGGACCCCTATTTCAATAGTCTAGTAGCCAAAGGGACTGGCACAGTGACTTTTTATAGTGTCTTCATTCCCACATTGGTGTCTTTCCAGGTCTAGTTGGTGTGAAAACAGACTTTATCTCTCCAAGATGTTATTTGAGCAGCTGTCTTTAAGATGCAACCAAGGCAGAAGCTGTTTCCTGCCCACCCTGCTCAGACCTTCAAAACAAAACAATAAACAATTGCAAATATAACAGAAAAGTCAAATGGCCTGTTTCCTAATAGACTTTCTGTATTTTGATAATAGGTTTCCCCACTGCTGCAGTAAACCAGGTTAGGCTAGATTGAAAAAAAAAAAAAGTAAAAGAACAGGTGTATTTGAGCAAAACAATTCCCAGGTGAGTTTTCCAGCCCCAGAGAGCAGGGCTAGAGAAGTCACGCTCCCAAACTAAAGTAGGGAACTTATATAGCCTGTAGGCAAAGAGTGATGATGACATGGCCACCACAAGCTGTGTTTGTGCCCAAGTATGGCCAAAAGCTGAGCACTTGAGGCAGGGCTGCTGGCAGCTTCCGGGGAGGAACTGAGGCAGCTGCCAAGAATGTGGACCTGGGCTTTTTAACACCTTTTTTTCTTAGAGAGGATGGGATTTGGGGAGGGAGGGAATGGGGCTTTCTGGATCGTGCAGGGGTGAGCTGAAGTTTCCAAGTGAACACTAATGATTAAGACATTAAGGGATAATCTCTGTCACTAATGCAGGCTGTCCCAAACAGAAGTTATAAAAGCCATGAATCTAAACAAAATCCAGAAGGCTGTTTTCTACAAGTAAGACAATTCAGCATTTTCAAAGAAGGCCCAAAGTTCTGTTAACTGGGTAGGACAGCATGGTTGGAAGAAGAAGCCTCTCTATTATGTGGTTGGGAGAGGAAAGATGGGGTCAACATGGGAGGCCACTATGGGATTCACTGGACCATGATTCATGCCAGTATGAGTGGGCTGGCTGCAGAGAAATCACATGGCCCTGCACTCTGAGAATTTGGTGGCTTTTCTGGAGGAGGGGAAAGAATCTGACCCTCTTTGCTAGGCCACAGTGATCTCATTCTGGGGACTTTTTATAGTTGGCCGTGGAAAAGGCCTTTCACCTCCAATGAATCAGAGTTAAGCCAGACAGAATGGAGAGCGATGTGATTAACATACCTCCCTCGGACTGCCCAGGAGTCCAAGGGGGCACATTTGTGACATTTCACATGCTGCAACGCTTGGCCTGCTGGTCGCCAGGTATGAAAGCGAATCAAGACAGCAAGGCGCTCCTCTGCTCTAGGTCAGACTGCACAGGGCTTGGCTGAGCCCCCCTTCTTGGCTAAAGCCGACTATGCCTGGCTGCCACTGGGGCTGGGCTTTCCCAGGGAGTGAGATTGGACTTGAGCAGGACTGGAAGCTTCTTATCTGGCTCTCACCAGAGTCTTGGGGCAGAGCCAAGCTGCTTATGCCATGTGACTGGCAGGGGCCACGATTCAGGGGGCAGCAGACCTGGCAGAAAGAAGGCATTGGCACTGGTGTTGTCAGCCATTGCTGAGAAAGCAGATCAACGGAGGAAGCTCTTCAGTCCCGCGAGAGCTGGAGGCCTCCAGGTTGCCTAGCAACAGTGCCCCTGGTGCCTCTACAAATGCCACTCAAGGTTCTGCAGAACCATCCTTTGACTAGAAAGATGAGATTTCTCTCTCAACCAGTGGTTCTCAACCTTCCCAATGTCGTGACCCTTTAATACAACTCTTCACTTCGGGGTGACCCCCAAGCATAAAAATATTTTCCTTGCTACTTCATAACTGTAAACTTGCTACTGTTGTGAATCACAATGTAAATAAATTTGATATATGGACTATCTGAAATGTGACCCTAATGAAAGGGTCATTTGACCTCCTCAAAGGGGTCACAACCTACAGGTTAAGAAACCCTGCTCTCGACTGTCCACCGAGGCAGGAATAAAGGTGAGGAAAGACGCCCTGAACTCTGCACAACAGAGCACTCCATACCTGCAGAGAGAGAGTCTCGCTCCCGTTCTCAGGTCCATCCAGTTTTACTTTCACTTGGCTTTTGAGAAAGAGTTTCACTGCATGGCATAGGCTGCCTTTGAACCTGTCCATCCTCCTGCCTCTAGCCTCTCAGGGACTAGGGCTGATAGGCACATCCTGCTATGCCTGGTTTAAAGAGGCAAACCTTTTCTCAGTCTCAGATGCCTAAGTGATGCTCACATTTGGTGATGGTGTGAGTATGGGGTGAGATGGCCTCCAAACATAGCTATGAAAGAAAAAAGAGAAAAGAAAAAGACGACGTGGATTCTCTCAACACTCCCCAGCTGAACAGGTCCCTTCCCCATGCTCTGGCCAGACAGACAGACTTTTCCCTGAGATTTGCTCTTTGTCTGTGGACACATTTCCTTGACCTGCCTTGTTCTGGGTTCATACTCAGTGGATAAACGAAGGGAACAGAAACCAGGCCTCTTACCAGGATGCATTGGCCGTTCTTCCACTTCCTCCTACCTAACCCGTGTATTGCAGTTTACTTTCATGTCTAGAGTCCTTGGGGAGTCGCTTTGAGGCTTGCTCAGAGTTCTGTTATGCTGGGTAGGAAACATGAGCTGTGGCTCACTCCATCGTGTCGAGAGTTAGAGGGGTCTGCTCAGAGCCTTTAAAGCAGTTTGTTCTGAGATCGGTTTACTCACAAATATGTTGCAAGGAGTTGGAAGTTCTTGCGGAGATCGCCCCAGATCCCATTTGACCCATCTGCCTAGCATTCTGTGTAATCGTGGCTTATTCATCTAAATGATGTGTTAGCACGGCTTTAGGTTAACTTGACCTCAGACTTAATCTGTGCCTTCCTAACTTTCTCACTGATTTGGTTTTTCATCTGTCCTGGGATTCTACACAGCAGCTGGTCACGATGTCTTCTCCATCTCCCCCAAACCAGAAAGCTTCCCATTGCCCTTCAGCTTTCACGAACTTGATACTTGTAAGGAGAAGGAGTTGAGCATTTTCTGGGGTGTCCCTTAACTTGGGTTTATCTGATGTGTTTTTGCTCAGAAACCAAGGTTATGGATTTGGGGAGGAACTCCGGGGAGGGAAGTTTCCTTCCCGTGTGTCACACTAATAGACAGGTAATATCTATTGACATGTGACACCAACACAAGATAGGCTGGAAGATGGCTCAGTGGGTGAAGGCGCCGTTGCCCAGCCGGAGAACCAACTCCTGCAAGTCGTCCTCTGATTTTCACAGGCATACTGTGGTATAATGCACGTGCACACACACACACACACACACACACATACACATACCATGCACACATATCATGCACACACACCATACACACACATCACACACACACACCACACCCTTCCCCAACAAACACCACATCCTCCACAACCCTCTCACCATACATACCCCATAACTCCCCCAAACATACACCACAACCCCAACTCCACACCCACACCCCCCCCACATACCACACACACCATACACACACACTACACACACACCATGCATTCCCCCAACACATGCCACATCCCACACCTCACACACCCACACACATTACACAGACCACACACGTACATATACACTATACACACACATTACACACACCACACACACACACCATA
>JAQHUG010000088.1:7030802-7060080 GCA_028555095.1 Dicrostonyx torquatus | reverse complement strand
TCCAAGTATTTTTCTTAGCAGGCCTGTAGGTTAGTAGTTTATTCACTAGATGTGACTGGGGCAAAAGATATAAATGAGCAAAGACCAGGACAGGCCCCCAAGAAGTGAATAGGTAATGGAGAATTAATCAATGCAGGCTCCTATGGAGCAGCAGGGACACCAGGGAAGGCCAAGTGTGGCTCTGAAAGCTGCCTTCTGGGAGTCACAGTACAGGCTTCAAAGACCTAGGAATCTTCAGCCGTTTTCAGACTTTGGAGGGAAATTATTTCGCTTTGCCAGGCTGCCGTTTCCTTTTGTTGAATGAGGGACAATTATGGTATGTTTTCAGAGGCAATTATGAGAATTGAGAGCTAGACTATCTTTTTATTGACTTTGGCACAATCAAATATTTGCCCCATTGACTGACACACAGTGTCATATATCCATAAATTCCATAAATCTTAATGATCATTAATATTAACAGGTAAGAATTAGGAGGGGGGATATAGGTGAGGATTTCGGAATGAAGAGCCCTATGAGTATTTATTGTCTTAAATACTGATATCCAAGATTTTACAGCTGAAACTCAAGCACTTGTCTGGCAGGCTAACTACCTTTGTGCCTCGGTTTGCTGGTTTGTCAATAGGGATGATTACAGCAATGTCTACACATGCAATCGCCCTGAGAAGGAAATGAGTCAATGTGTAAGGCAGAGCCTGACATGTGCTGCTATACAGGATGCTACTTTATTATTCTTATTAGCATGTTGTATGTTTATATATCATCAGTGAAAGTACTTGGTGTCAAACATCAAAATCTATTCATTACTAATCCCAATTATTTAAGCATGAAATATTTAGCTGACAAAGTAGTCCATGAATATGTCTGGTACATGCCATCATTAACAACTTAATGTGCTTACACATTACAAATCTTTGCTTTGAATATTTTTAATTATTAAAATTTTAATAGAAATTATGATGCAAAGATTCCAAGCCCTGAGGGAAGTGACAGAATTTAAGCTTTCTGCAAACCATGGAGATCAAAATTAGACTGACAGGGAGCCTGTGTGGGCAGTCCATAAGCCCCGGTTACTCCACATGAACACCCTACAGAAGTTCTGGTTACCTGGAGGGAAAGGTGGAAAAGGCCATTGCTAGAACACGCACGGGAGATAGGACATCATTCCTCTGTTAATTCATGCATGTGCTTATTCAACAAATACTTGCTTCGTGTGCCAAACTCTATGCTGGATTCTGAGGTACCACCGTGTGCAGCCAGACCTGGCTCCCGGGTTGCTGCTAGACCTCGTGGTACAGCAGATGGAAGCACAGGACATTTCTAAAGAGAGGAGGTTTTGAGCTACCCAAGTTGGCAGTCAAAAAGTCCAACTATGCAGAAAAGGACACAAGCCATCCAAATGTCTCTTTGAAGTGCAGAACCAACGCAATTCTTTTTAAGATTGATGCAATTCTTTAAACCCCAGAGCTAGCCGTGATACACAGGACAGCCACGGGACACTAATTGCAGCCAAAGCATCACCATCATCCTGTTAGCAGGTTCCTGGGACTTGGGCGGGGCACTGCTGAGGCCACCCATAAAGTCTGTTCCCCTCTCCAGATCTCGGTGGGGAATGTCCCTCTCCTCAGAGCCTATAAAGACGGCTGGCATTTAAAGGCAGATTTCAATTTTATATTTCTAAAGAGCCTCAAAGGCACACATGAAAGGCCAGAGACTCATCATAAAAGCTGTGATAAACAGGTCTCCCAGTCTCCCCACTCCATCTGTCATCTCATGCTGCAATTCTTTGCCCAATTATCTTCCAAGGCACCTGTAAAGTCTAAAAAGAAAGTGGGAGCTAGAACCATTAGTGATGCTGTTGGGGTGCCTAGAGCACCAAGTCGTTCTTCTTCTCTGAATGTGGGAGAGCATCTCAAAATGTGGGTATCTGCTCCAAGGGTTGCGATCAGCTCAGCATGTGTGACCATTTTCTTTTGTGTGTTCTTCCCACACTCTGCCACACCTGAGGCATATCAGGAAGTTTGGGGTTTAGATGTATCGAGTTCAGGTATCCTGAGAGCAACTTTTTCTATTGTGCAGAAAGACGTCTTCAAAGTCAGAAAGTTCATAACAGCAACAGCGGAGGAAGGAAATGGGAGAAGTGATAGCACCAAAGGAGGAGGCACAGAGAAAACGGAGACTCATAGCTCACGAAGATGAAACAGCTCGTTAGCTGCTGGGTCTGAAGCCCCAGCGCTTTCGCTCCCTATAAAGAACTTCTCTTAAACAGGATTAATTTTTAGAATGACAGGTAATGCCACCCACAAGGGGAAAATAACTATTTATGTGTCTTCCCAGATTACATATTAAAAGGCATTTCATTGAAATTTAATTGAGTAAGTCAGAATCTTCATAGAGATGAGTTATCCTGACCGGGTGTGATGCTCATTAACTGAGGGGTATGGCAGAGAAGCACTGAGGGTGGGGAGGATGAGCCTGAGGGAGCCTCCATGGTGTGTCCCTTCAGCAAAGCTGCCGCAGAGGGCCTGAAGAGCCTGTAACCTATGCCGGAGACACCATACCCCTTTTACAGAGCTGCTGAGCACACTGCCCTTCATGAGCTCTGTTTTTAAGTGATGGCTCTGGTACCTTACCATTACAAAACAAACACGTGTGGTTACTGGAAATAGTTGCCAACACTTTTAAAGGCCCAGAGTGGTGCAGGGGACTTGTCTGTTCTGTCAATCATGTTTTAAATAAATGCTGATTGGCCAGGTAGGAAGTATAGGCGGGTCAACCAGACAGGAAGTAGAGGCAGGGCGAGGAGAAAGTCTGGGAAGCAGGAAGCTTCCCTGGCATTCCTGCACAGATCTCCAAGGAGGCAACATGTAGCAGCCCAGCTGACAAAAAGTACTGGCTATGTGGCTGACAATGGGTTAATATAAGTTATGGGAGCTGGTAGGAAGACTGAGCTAATGGGCCAATCAGTGTATAACCTAATGTAGACTCTCTGTGTGATTTTCTTTGGAGCTGGCCGGCTGTGGGGTACTGGGAGGGACAGAAACCCCAGTGAGCAGGCCCCTCATGTTACACCAGAGAATAAGCAGTCATTTCCCATTTCTGATGTGCTACTCCTATGACTGGAGGAGGGATAATATTTGATAGGAATGCAAAGGCCCTGAGGAGGGGACATCTTGGTGTCTAGGGAAGAGCAGAGGAGCCAGTATGCTTGAAGCTGGGTTGGGTGGGGGTTAGAAGAGGAGGTCAGAGACAGCATAGGTGCTCGCGGATCATGGTGAAGAGTCCGTATTTTATTGTAAGTGACATTGGCACCATAAAAGGAGGTTCATGGGAAGAATGCCTTAGTTTTCCATAAGATTCTTGCTTTCTGAGAGGAATGAGGTTACTCCAGGGTGAGAACATGAAGATGTTTCAGTAGTCCAAGCAAGACATCATGATGATGATGGCAATGGTGATGATGGTGGCGATGGTGATGCTAGATGTCATTGTTGTTGGTGGTGGTCATGGTGGTGATGATGTGATGGTATTGTTGTTGTTGTTAGTGGTGGTCATGATGATGGTGATGATGGTGGTGATGGTGATAATGTGATGCTGTTGTTGTTGTTGGTGGTGGTGATGGTGATGATGTTGTGATGGTGTTGTTGTTGTTGGTGGTGGTGGTCATGATGATGGTGATGGTGATGATGGTGGTGATGGTGATGATGTGATGTCGTTGTTGTTGGTGGTGGTGATCATGGTGGTGATGATGTGATGGTATTGTTGTTGGTGGTGGTGGTGGTCATGATGGTGATGATGTTGTGATGGTATTGGTGGTGGTGGTAGTGGTGGTAGTCAGGCAAGGATGAAGTACCAGTGGCAGTTTAATCGGGGCAGAATTCTGATGGTAATTTGAGGTAATGCCTTTGGAGGTTAACCTTCATCATCAATTTGCCTGGATTCAGAATCACCCAGGAGGTACACTTGTGGAAATATCCCTGAGGGTATTTCCAGAGAAATTTAACTAAAGAAGGAGGATTAAAGAGGGAGGGCCTGCCCACCCAGACCGTGGACACCATCGTCCCATGGGCTGGTCTCTTGAACTGCATAAAAAGAAAGAGAGGAGAAAGATGAGGATAGGCAGTCATCTTTCAGTGTATCTTGACTGCAGAGTCAATGAGACTGGGGCCATAAGCTTCTGCTGTCATGTGCTTCACCACCATGCTGGGCCTTTCCCTCACACTGTGAAACAAAAGCAGCTCTTCCTTCCTGAAACTGCTTTGTTAAACATTTCATCATAGCATGGAGAAAATACGCACTTTAAAAATTATCAGTAGCCTGCATGAGAGACAGGGAGGGGAGAGGCCCCTGGTTTTGCCTTGAACAACAGGAAGAAGAAATGGCAATTTATTTCAAAGTAGGTCAGTGAAAATAAACCTGGCTGTGCATGTGTCACATCTGAGATGCCACTTAGACCCCCACGTGGCGATGTCAGGGTGGAGATGCAGTCGGGCTTGACTTATCAGGGATAAGGGGTTAGATCTTGACAACACAGAAGTGCTATTGAAGGCTACTGAGTTCAGGAGGTCACTTGGGAGGAAGCAGAGATGGAGATGAGACCAGTTCTGGGGACCAAACCATCAGCATTTAGAAGCTAGGAGTAAAAACGAACTTGAGAAAAAGAGACTAGGATGTAGAAAAGGGGAAAGAGACTGAGGCTGATGACCCAGAAGGCTGATGGGCAAAATGTTTGGAACAAAAGGCTGTAGCCAGCTATCAAACACGACAGCTGGAAGACTGTGACCCTTGCAGAGAAGCACCCAATAGCTTCAGTGACGATGGGGCACTCTGTGGCCTTGACAGGAAGCTGAGGTGGAATATTGGAAATGACTCAGGTTTCCAGCATCCTTGAAACCTGGTCCCAGGGCACTGCTTGTTCTGGGAAGTTCTTGAGACACTCTCTCCTTGTCTATCAGCGTGCCTATATCCTCTGCATCCAGCTCCATGCTCACTTAAGCTTCTTACACATGCCCCGTCTACCCAGGGAGCTCCTGGTCCTTCTAAGAGGGGCAGGAACAGCCACCGCCACTTGCTTTGTTTTGGTGATATAATAGACAACCAGATCGGGGGAAAGTCAGTTAAAATGAAAGACTACTAAATGTGAAGTTTAACTTTTGCGACAAAATTTGAGCTCAGACTGGCTATGAACTCACTACATAATATGTAGCTGTGGCTGGCCTCAAGCTTAACCCTCCTGCCCTGCCTCCCTTGGTGCTGGGACTGTAAAAATGTCACCCAAACTGGCTTTCAGGTGTGCTACTTTCGAAGCGAGAGGCAGAGATGTTTCACAGGCTGCTGACTGAATACACAGCCGCAGAAGCAGGCTCAATATTTAGCACTGAGCAGCAGACACCTAGGGAAGGTGTGAGGACACAGCGCCCTGGAAGAGAAAGCCGCAGAGGCACAAAGGAAGAAAAAGGATGCCAGGCTTCAGAGAAATAGCAACCCCTGTAAAGTGAACATCACTTACACTTCAAATTTGGGAAGATACTGCAACTTCTTTCTTTCTTTCTTTCTTTCTTTCTTTCTTTCTTTCTTTCTTTCTTTCTTTCTTTCTTTCTTCCTTTCTTCCTTCCTTCCTTCCTTCTTTCCTTTCTTTTTTTCTTTATTTCTTTGTTTTTTTTGAGACAAGGTTTCTCTGTAGCTTTGGTGCCTGTCCTGGAACTAGCTCTTGTAGACCAAGCTGGCCTCAAACTCACAGAGATCCAGTGGCGAAACTGGAGCTTCAGGTTAAGTGAACAACCCTGTCTCATAAAATAAGACGGAGGGTTACAAAGGAAAACATTGACAACCTCTGATGGAAAGAGAGAGAGAGAGAGACCTTAGATGAACCTCAAGGGCATTATTGTAGGTGAGAAAAAAAACAGTCATAAAAAGTCATATACTGTATGATTCCATTTATGGAACAAATCTTGACTAAACTCTACAAATGGAGAACAAATTGCCCAGGGTTAAGGATGATGGGAGGCTGGATAAGGGAACAATGTGACTATAACAGGACAACACAAAGGACACCATGGTTTAGTTCTGTTTTCTCTCTCTCTTTCTCTCACTTTCTCTCTTTCTCTTTCTTGTGAATTACTTAATTGGCTTCTGTGACCCACTGAGTCCACAGGGCTGCCCATCTGTGCATAGTTGAAGGTCATCACTGGAGCATGGGAAACCTATGAGGGACCACATCCTCAAAGGAAGTGAGTGCTCTTTCCCCCAACAGCAACAGCTCCTCCACTAGGGGTGGAGCCTCATGAGCCCCTCCCCCACCTGTATTGGAGCAATGACCAGCTCCATCTAGTGCAGGTCTTGTGTGTGTAGTACCTGGTTCTGTGAGTTCATGAGTGGAGCTTTTGTTTTTTTGTTTGTTTGTTTGTGTTTGCTTTGGTTTTTTTGGTCCTCTCTGACCTCGGTGTGATCCTTACCATCTTTCTAATTCCTCTTCCAGAATGTTCCCAAAGAGTAGGGTGTGATACAGATGTCTCATGTGGAGATAAGCACTTCACAGTCACTTGTTTCTGTTCAATAAACACTTTCCTAAAGTCTCCATGTCACCTGCTGTGGAAGCATGCTTCCCTGAGGGGGACTGAGAGCTGAACTAACCTGTGCTATGAAGACATGTATTTAGAAGGTCATCTAGTGCTATGTCCAGCTAGCAAAAATAATGGTATTAAGATGTCCTATAGGGTCTGTGACAAGTCCTGTATCTTGGTAGCAGTGATGCATACACAGATCTGTACCGGTATCAGTGGCATGAGCATATGTGCCGACATTGCTCCAATGTCCGTTTTCTGGCTTTAGTATTATTCTACATTATGCAGGAAAACAGAACTGCCTCTGTGCTATCTGTGCAACATCCTCTGGATCTTTAATTAGTTCAAAATAGAAAGGATTTTTTTTTTCGAGACAGGGTTTCTCTGTAGCTTTTGGAGCCTGTCCTGGAGCTAGCTCTTGTAGACCAGGCTGGTCTCAAACTTACAAAGATCCGCCTGTCTCTGCCTCCAGAGTGCTGGGATTAAAGGCGTGCGGCACCACTGCCCAGCCAAAATAGAAAGTTTTAAAAGGTCACAGCATACTGTGGTCCAGGGAGTGACAAGATAAGCCATAGTCAGGGAAAATGTTCTATATACATTTATCTGACAAAAGGTTCACATTCAAATATATAAAGAGTCCTTATGAATCAATTTTTAAAATATAGAAATCAATCAAAATGGGCAAAAAGAGAGTCCCAGTTTCCTAATGGGCACTGGATTTCTAATGCTCAGCATCATTAGTCATTAAGAAAATGCAGATTCAGTGCAAATTTAAACCGCAGTGGACTCTCAGTACACAGCTATGAGAATGGTTCAGATGACAAAGACTGACATCAGATCTGGGGAAGGTGTAGTGCGACCAGAATTTCTCTCTGTTCCAGCCAGGAATGTACACTGGACCAACTGGTCTGAAAAGCTTTAGTGTTTGGTTTTCCCAAAGAGCTAGTAATGAAGGGAGTTTATTGGGCAGTATGCCGGAGACCAATGAAGAAAGGGGAGTGTAGGTAGGGGGAGAAGGAGAAGGGGAAGAAGGGGAGATTGGGAACCAGGACCAGCTAGTCACATGGCAATCCCAGGAAAGGTATCAGCTGGCCATATAGGGAAGTCAAGCTGAGACTATATTCGGAGATGTTCTGAGCTGGGGTAAGAATATCTATTAGATGAAGGCTGTCCTGGGAAGGAACAGTGATCTGGGGTGAGGCAACCAATCAATCATCAATCAAGGCAGTTCTGCAGAGGGCTGACCTAGAGGCTGACTTCCAGCCTCTCTGTCTCCTAGCTGGGGCTATAGTAACACAACACAGCTTCCCTCAGCTGACCCTTGAGTCACCTGACTTCACTTCTCAGTTTGGGCATCAGCTCCACCAGCAGCGTTGGACAGAACACGGTCTGTTCCATCTGACTCATCTCAGCTTCTGCATCCTTCCCCTCACAGTCAAGATTCCCTCGCCCTCTTCACTGAACCACTGGGCACAGGGGCTTATCTGCTGGTGTGACCTAGACTCTCATTCTTAAAAGAATGCCTCGTCACCAGTTACCACGGTCATCTCAGGCTAGGATGACTGGACTTGTCTGTCTACTGATGTGCCAATCAGAGGCCAACTTCAGTTCTTGTTCTTCAGATGATGTCTACCTTGCTTGTTGAGATAGAGCCTCTCATTGGCCTGAGACTCACCAATTAGAATAGACTAGCTGGCCATGGAGTCCTAGTGATCCCTCTCTGGTAGTCAGTGCTGAGATTGCAAGTACATACCACCATACCCAATTTTTTGACGTGGGTTCTACGAATCCAAGCCAGGTTCTCATGTTTGTGTGACAAGCCCTTTACTGTCTGAGCTATTGATCTCACTTCATGCCCTCCTGCTAGCAGGATAGAGCGCAGGTACATGAAGAGGGATTTGGTTACTCTCCTGATGGTCTGGTAAACTGTGTTTGCCAGTTCAATTCTTATTTGTTTGTTTTTCTGCTAGCTGATCTCTTGGCCTAAATTTCCCAACCAACAATCATATCTCAAAGGCACTCTTGCTGTGTCCCCTGTTGGAAAAGTTCCCTTCTGGGAAACAGGATTCTGACCCACAGAGGCCCAGATACAGGGATGAGTCATGTTAGATAAGACCACATTTCTTCCACCCCTTGGCTCTTGGACCAATATGTTCAATATAGTGAGTGTACAGCGTGATATAAAGGTTGTTGACTTAGCATGGCTACCCAGTCCTTCCAAGATGCTCCCTGCAAACATCAGCTCCCCTGAGCTGGCTGATTCTAAGTTGTGCAGTGTTTGAGCTGAGGAGAGGACCCTAAAGTCACATGCCTAACCTTTGCTCTAAAGTAGGGGTTCACTCTGGGAATCTTCCATGGTAAAGGAATTGAGTTAGATCATCTGAACAAACCTACAGCTGAATATTTACCTATCATTGTCAAAATGAAACAGGGCCCTCCATTCCATTTGTTAAATGGGAGAAATCCAACATATTCAACTTCCCAGCAAGTGGTGGGCTGACCTGCTGAAGGATGGTGCCGCATCAGGAGCTTATCAGTGGTCTCCAGTGCTGGCAGTCTGGCCATCCAATAGCAGCTCTAACCAGATCAGCCCTTGTCATTGGCCAACGGGTGTGGTTGGCTGACTCCAACAGGCTTGGTCCTTATTGGCCTTATAGCTTTTTACAGGCTCAAACAATAGTGAGTGCTCTCTATGTTAGCATGCACACCAGGACATTTACAGATCACACTTGCTCCCTCATGTTCATTCCTCTCCCTAGGACTTCATTATTCCTGATTCTCCTTCAGAATCAATCCCTGCCCAACTGGATAAACCACTGATCACTGTCTATAAGCCTGTTATTTTCTAACTGGGCCATTTATCTCATCACACAAAGCCCATTGGCCATTCCTTCTCACGAAGGAATCTCCCTTCAGTACTACATTCCAGACATTCCTTCGTCTGAAAAGAATATCTAGAAGGACACATTACTGTGCTCACTAAAGTGTGTGTGTGGGTGCATGTGTTGGGGAAGGTACCAATGTGTGTGAATATTAGTTGGGGTCAGAGGAAAAACCTTGGATGTCATTCCTTAGGCACCATCTACCTGTGTGTATGTGAGAGAGATCAAGATGGGGGTCTATAATTTAATCAGCAATTGAATCTCGACATATATCCAGCCTAGTAGCATGAAATGAGTGACTTTGTCCACAAAATTTTTCCATAATATAGCAGCTTTATTCATAACAGCATCAAGATGGAAACAACACAAATGCCCAAAAACCAAAGAACAAATAAATAAAGAGCTTTATTACACCATGGGATACATATGGAAACTGAAATGTGAGAGAAAGAATGACTGCTCTTTCCAATGATGGTGCTGAATTTAAAAATGCAGAGCCAAGTCTACAGAGAGAGTTCTAGGACAGGCCCCGAAGGTTACTCAGAGAAAACCCGTCTCAAACAAACAAACAAATTCAGAGCCAAATAATACACACAGTGTGATTCACTCACATCGGTTATTGGGGCAAACAAAACTAGCTCACATCATTAGAGGTAAGTGTGAGAAGCCAGTGTGTGTGTGTGTGTGTGTGTGTGTGTGTGTGTGTGTGTGTGTGTGTGTGTGTGTTGGTAAAAACATTTGCTGTATAAGCCTGAGAACCTGAGTTAAATCCCAACACCCATCTTAAAAGTCAGGGACAGTGATGTGAACTGTGAGATTCACAGAGCAGTGAATCCCAGCATTGAGGAGGTAGAGACAGATGGATCCCTGGGGCTCAACGGCCAGCCAGCTAGCCTAACTGTGGAATTCCAGGACCCAGGGAGAGAGATCTTGTCTCAAAAATTAATGTAGACAACCCCTATGGAATGAGATTCAAGGTCAATCTCTGGCCTGTACAAGTACATACACACACACACACACACACACACAGAGGGAGAGAGAGAGACTGACAGACAGAGACAGAGACAAAGACACAGAGAGAATGCAAGAATAGCCTTTACTTCTAGAAGAATGGGCAAGAAACATCTAGAACCTTCTGGGTAATAGAGAATTGTTTTGCATCTTGAGTTGAGCATCAATTATGTTGAGGTTTGTAAGCAAAATCCAGACCTATTAACTTAAACACTTAAGATTCATGGGCTTTATATGTTAATTTTCTGTATAATATACCTCAATTAAAATAAAACCAAGCTACATGACATTTGCACCTAAGGCAGAAATAGAGCATTTTTTTTTTTTGAGACAGGGTCTCACCATGTGTCTCTGGAAGTCCTGGAACTCACTCTGTGGACCAGGATGGCCTCAAACTCACAGAGATCTACCTGCTTCTCCCTGCCAAGTGCTCCAGTTGATTTGAGCCAGCACGCTCTGCTTAGAATATAATTCATTAGAGACAGACTGCATGAGTCCAGAATCTTCAATGCCTGTTTTGATCTCTTCTCCGACATTTTTAAGTGGGCATGTCTCAAGGACACTTGCCACCCATAACTTAGTTACCTGAATTCCCAGGGCTGTGTATCTCCCTGCTCTAATTTTTAAGAGAAGGCTGAGAGATTTCTGCTTTTAGTCTCCAGCAGCGTTTTGCTCCAAACTTCTGGAATGATCTCCATTTCTATAGCAAACTTTCTCTTAGAAAACATGAACATGCTTGAGTCCCTTCGCCCCAGTCTCCAAGTCTCCCAGACTGTCCCTCGCCTTCTACGTTGGAAGCATCTGAAGCCCCCATTCCTTAGTTATTTTTCAAACATCCTGATGCTTCCCCACCCCCCGAGGCTTTCTGGGTATGAATGATTTAGCAGGACTGGGTAATCAGATATTTAAAGGGACATTTTCTTTTAAATCAAAGGCTTTAATTGAACACAAATGAACCACATCAACACCGAGAATGAGTTATGTATCCCCATGTTTTCATGATGAGTACGCGGGGCAATGCAAGGCCTTTTAATCCAAGTTCTTGAGTCATTTCTTCTCCAGGGAAATCGAGAAGTACCAGGAAGAATACATTCTTGTGGGAATTATGTCACTAGGTATGAAACACTAGAACAGTTCCAGAACACGCTGAGCACCTGTGGGAGAATTTCCAGCGGGGTGGAGTTCACTGCGCATGCGCAGAACACAACCCTGAAAACCTACAGCAGAGGAAATCTATGTGTAGCTCACGCCCCTCCCATGGGAGGGGCAAATCCCAAGCGGTGTGCGGGGGAGGAGCGGGGGGCGGGGGAAACGAACTCTACTGTGAGCAAGCAACGAGTTCCCATTGCCATCAGGCAGACAGAATGATTTAAGTCATGAAGAGAATTTTTCTCTAAAAGATCGAGCTGAATGAATTATTAAAGACACGTTATGTGTAGGCAGGGTAATATCAGGGGCTTTCAATTATTCATGTTTTATTGCTCTTCGTCTGTGGATGTCTGAGCCGCCTCCTCTGCTGCTGGGGGGTTCTGCAGCGTGTCCTCGGCCCAGAGTATTTTCTGATAATGCATCTGCCCAGCATGATCTTGAAGCGTCTTACTCATTTAAAATAAGCAGAAATGTTTGCGTTATGCTTTTGGAAATACCTTTGTCACAGAATCTGTCTTCTACTTTAAGGTGTGTGAATGAAAAGGTTTTACGAAAAGTATGTTCATTTCTGAAAGCACTACCAGCTCTCAGCTATTCTGAAAATCTTGGTGTCAGAGGTAAGAAAAATAGCATTTGGAAGGCATCAGCGTCCAGCTCCCTACTGCTTCCTCTCCTGGGTGCCTCACAGCCCCAAATGAGCCAAAGTACCCATGTACTAGGTTGAATTCTTTAATGTTAAGCAAGTTGAAAATTCTGGCTACGCATTCCCTAGGCTAGGTACCTGTAAATGGATGTTGTGAATACCATTGGTTAATAAAGAAAACTGGCTTGGCCTGAGGATAGATAGGAGGGGGGGCACACACTACACTGAATGCTGGGAGAAAGGCAGCAGAGTCAAAAAGAAGCCCTATGTGGCCCCTCTGGAGACAGACGCCAGAACTTTAGCCAGTAAACCACAGCCACGTGGCAATACACAGATTAATAGAAATAGGCTAATTAATATATAAGAGTTAGATTATAAGAATGTAGAGCTAATGGGCCAAGCAGTGATTTAACTAATACAATTTCTGTGTGATTATTTCAGGGCTGAACCACCGGGAACCAACAAGTGGCCCCCTCACAACAAATTGGAGTGCCAATGTGGTGGACTAAATCCATGTAAAACCTGAGAGGTCTTGGAAAGGAATTCTAGACACAAAATAACAGCATTAAGCATGGCTTCTTGGTAACAGCAATTTCTTGGGTTTGCTCTCTTTGCTAGAGGCAAGCACTCTCATTTAAAAGAGACTTCCTAACTCAGCTTTCGCTGCAAAACCTTACAGCTTTTTAAAGAGGTTCTGCCACAAAACACTTACATGGCATTGACAAAAAGCTGACCGCATGCTTTCTGGTGGTGGCAGGGACCTTGAAACACCATAGAGTTGTGGCAATAAACATGGCTCTGGCTGGTACCTCTGTCATGAAGCTAGACTCTCAAAAAGCTAAGGGATGAGCTGGATCCAGCCATCAAAGCCATGCTTTAATCCTAGCCATATTGTTTAGTAAATTAAAGACTCCTGTGGTCAGAAAAAGAGATATACAGTAAAGATAGATTCAAAGATGAAGAAAACCTCTAAATGGTTTACTGTGTGTTTAAAAATATATTTAGGCTTGAAAAAAAGGAAAAAGTCCTTAAAATTTTAAAAAAAAGAAAGTAGTTGAGCGTGGTGGCACACACCTTTAATCCCAACACTTGGGAAGTAGAAGCAGGCAGATCTCTGTGAGTTCAAGGACAACCTGGTCTACAGAGTAAATTCCAGGACAGCCAAAGAGAAACCCTGTCTCAAAAAGCCAAAAATTAAAAACAAAAATAAAAGAAATAATGTGGGTTTTCCTTCTGTATGCTGTGATTACCATTAACGAATAAAGAAACTGCTTTGAGCCAATAGCAGGGCAGAGGTAGGTGGGAAAAACTAAACTGAATGTTGGGAGAAAGAGGGGCGGAGTCAGAGAGAAGTGATGGAGCCACTGGAGACAGATGCCGGAACTTTACCTGGTAAGCCACTGTCTCATGGCAATACACAGATTAATAGAAATGGGTTAAATGTAAGAGATTAGCCAATAATTGGCCCATTAGCTAATGGGCTAAGCAGTGATTTAATTAATACAGTTTCTGTGTGATTATTTCGGGGCTAAGTAGCTGGGACAAACAAGCAGCTCTTTCCAACAAAGAAATAGGGGTTAAAATAAGTCATGTAAAGATGAAAAATACACAGAGAGTCTGGATAATACATGTTATTGTGTTGTCTTTAAATTGTTTGATGACTGAGGAAGGAGCAAAAGCTGCTAAAAGACATTTGATTATAAATGCTGCTGGACTAATTTCAATATACATATTGAAACTGCTTTGACTTTAAAATTTAAGTCAAAAGATGTGTTACTTTGGAGAAGAGGTTTTTCTTTTGCTTCCACAGGAAATGAGAGGCTGTGGATTCATTCTGTATTAAGAAAAATCAGGTTTGACCAAGGAAGACAAACTGAAAGGCCCAGATATCTGAGTTCTATATCCAGAACAGTTCAAAGACTGCTGCCTGAGATGATCAGGCCTCACAGGATACCACAGTCAGGACTTGGTCATAATTCTAAATTTTCTTTAGGTCCTCATAAGATTATCAGCACCCTCAATCAACAGGAAGTACTACACCCACATTCCCAAAAAATGGATTATGGATGTTTGCCTTTGTTTAGAATGTTGGTTACAAGTTGTTATGGATAATGGTTAGTAAAAAACGCTAAACAAAAGGAGATTTGATTCAGAGTTCTTGTTTTAAAATAAAAGAAGTTGGGAAAGACCATGGGACAATGGTCTGTACCCTGTCAATTGTATTTTGATAAAACGCTGATTGGCCAGTAGCCAGGTAGGAAGTTTAAGTGGGGCAATCAGGCAGGAAGTAGAAGCAAAACAATGAGAACAGGAGAATTCTGGGAAGAGAAAGATCAGTCTGTGGTTGTCACCCAGAAACAGAGGAAGACAGACACAACAAGCAAGATGTGACTGCCTCTCTGAAAAAGGTAGCAAGCCACGTGGCTAACACAGACAAGAATTATGGGCTAATATAAGTTATAAGAGTTAATAAGAAGCCTGAGCAACTAGGCCAATCAGTTTATAATTGATGCAGGCTTCTGTGTATTTCTTTGGGACTGAACGACTGAAGAACTGGGCCAGACAGAAACTTCTATCAACAAATGGAAAGGGGACCAAGATGTCCCCATGGTTCCAAACTGCACAAATGTGAGAAAGGAGTATTTACAAACAATCATGGAGAGAATTTCATTGAGATAAGAGCTCAACTTCTCCTATACACCAAGAAGCAGAAGAGAAATTCTATTCTAAATTCATTGGCATGAGCATCCCCTGAGCATTCCAGACTCACTGTCTGAGACCCACATTAGCTCTTCCATGCCTGCAGAGGCATGAATGACAAAGGGGATAGATTCTAGAATCTAATGCAACTCCAAGTCTTTATATCAAGATATTCCCAAAGCAGTAGAGTTCAGGCTGTGAGTAATTACCCAGACCTAGGATTAAGAATGGATGTGGGGAGATGAGGGTGGAGCCAGACTCTGAGGATTGCGTGGGGTTTCTCTCTGATTACTGTATCCTGATTAAAAGGTCTACTCTAGGAATCTCTGTGGTAAGATGCAGAACTCAGCTGATAGTCTTTGGGTGAAGACAAAAACGAGGAATTTAAGGGACACGATTACAGACTGAATCTAAGCCATGCACAGTGCTTTTCTTTCTGAGTCCTCCCATTGTCTGCGAGCATCTAACTTCTTCCGGATGTTTTGACTGCCCACCTCAACTGACTACCCATTTTCCTCACCTCCTTCTCTCAGGGACAGGTAGTAGCTATGGGTGGCTCTGCTTGGGCAGTCTTGATATTGGCCTTCAGGGGTTGTTATCTATGCCCCAAAAGGAGTGGAGAACAGAAGTTATTGGGCAATGATTTGAAATGCTGTCTGAATTAGCTTTTTTATCTTGACTCTAGGCCCAAACACTCTAAACCAGTTAGCTTATAAATAACTGGAATGTATGGCTTTCGGGCTTGGAGGCTGAAAGGCCAAGACCAGCCAGCCAGCAAGTCAGCATCTAGTGGGGGCTGCATTCTAACTGCAGATAGGGCTTCCTTGTGTGTTCTCATGGGTGGGGAGGGGCAAGGCCACTCTCTGGAGTCTCTTTTATAAGAATACTAGCTTGGTCATGAAGGCTCCCACCTCTTAATAATATGGGGGTGGGGACATTTCAACATGTGACATTCAGAGACACTGGAACAATTTGACATGAGTTTCTAACCTCTCTGGGAATCTTTATTCAAATTAATTAATTTAGAAGGACATCTCCAAAATAATTCATGTGGATTATCTTTCTGTCTCTCTAACTCGGATGGCTATTCTCTTCCTGACATTTCCCCTTGCACTTCTGTCCCCTGCAAGGACACAAGGGTATCACTTTCCTTTCTCTCTCCACCCTCATTTCGGGCCCACATCTCTGAATGCTTTCCAGACCTTTCACGTTTCCATCCAAACCACCCCTGTCCATTCCGGAAAACTCTTGGCTGACCTCCTACACCTTCTGGAAACATTGGATGGGTTCTACCAGGACACAGGTCCTGAGAAGCTGCCAGCCAACAAACTGAATACCCTTCACTCACCTACGGGCCAGTTTATCTTCAGCCTCAGTTTCCCCTCCCCTCAGAGACCTCCGGAAGTCGTCGCTGATACATTAGGTTTGTTGAAACCTCTTCTTTCCCCTTGTACCAGAAGTGCTCCCTTTTCCCTTCACAAACAGACCTCTTGGCTGTTTGCAGCTCCCTCAGCCTCTATCACTGTGGCCTTGGGAAGGGCTCACAAGGGTGGGAGGGGGACTGAGGAAGGAGCAGGAGAGGGCATGTTCTAAACCACAGCAGCTCTTGATTAGAGCTCAGCCAGGTGTGTGGTGTGGTGTTGTGTGTGTGTGTGTGTGTGTGTGTGTGTGTGTGTGTATATTTGCTTTCATTTTCTCTCATCTGGAAGCTCATCCCACAGTCCACTGACACTCAGGAAAGGATGCTGTATTCAAACATCAAGCAATAGTTCTCTGTTGTCACTGGCAACAGCAGGAGCAGGCATCCATGCTAGCCACTTGTTGAAACCTGGTACGGCGAACCTTTGTTTTGTCTGTTATGAAGTATCTCTGAGAGGCGGAGGCTGCTATTCTTCCCACTTTTGGGATAAAGATGCCCAAGTCCAGAGAAGGCCAGAGCTCTGCTGGGAACTCCATTCCAACCCTGCCTTGCAACCTTCAGCTCAGTCCTATGCTGAACATTGCTATCCCTCATCTGAGGCTGCCCTGCCAGCATCTTCAGGCAGACCATGTAGGAAGGGGAGGAGACACGGAGTAAATCAGCTTTGACAGACACTGTTACAGCAGCAGTACCATCTGCCCCAATCTCACTCATCTTTGCTGTCCCTGTGAGGGCTCTGACTCCTGTCACTCTGAGCTGCCACTGAGCTGCCCTTGTGATTACTCCTAATGTGGCATCCCTCTGTCCTGTAGTATACAGACCCCAGTGTGGTCATTGTGTGCTTGCTTGCATGTGTGGCTGTGCATTTGGAGTGGCTTGTTTGCGTTCACCTTTATATATTTTCCTAGGCAGGACTGGGCCCAGCCTGCTTGTCCATCTCTGTTTGGAAGCCCAGACCTGCTCTGTGCTCTGTGAATGACACCAGTGGGGCCACCACGGCTGGCCTTGGTTCCAGCTCCCCTTCTGTGTCTGTCCTTGTCTATGCCTTCGAAGCCCCTCAGACATGTTATGTCTTCCTCTAAGATGGCGGTGTGCCTTCTGTGACTCCCTCTAGGCCGGCAGGAGCAGCCTAGGATATGGTGAACAGCTAACAAATGTCTGTTAAATGAATGAATGAATCTCTGACAGAACTGAACTGTCATGATTCCTTTGGGAAAGTGGAAAGTGATTCATTTGAGGGTAGAAGGATTGGGGCAACAATGAACTCTCGTCTCTCTCTCCTCTCCTCTCCTGTCCAAGTTCTGGAATTATAGGTGCATGCCACAAGGCATGGCTTACTAGGTTTTACTAGAGATGGAAGCGAGGGCCTGGCACATGATCTACCAACTGAACTAAACCCCCAGCCCCTCTGACTCGGCCTTTGATAGTTTCCAGTTTACTCAGATCTCTCTTGGTCCTGCTGGTCAGAGGTCCCCACCTTTCTCAAGGTTCTCTGATGGCTTCCATTCCAGCTCTTTCCCTAGAGAAGCTTGGAAGAAAGCCAACCATTGTCCTTTTGTGTCTCAGATGGCCCTCTGGGACTTTCAGAGGCAGTGCATAGCCATCCAATTACTTTGCAATGTCCACATCGGTGGGACCCTGTGTAGGATGCTGGATTCTGATTGAGATATAAAACTTTAATTTCTAACTCTCAGTTCAGGGAGGGGAGAGAGTATGGCATTACCAAGGCTGCCCAGCAGAAAGTGTTCTTCATAACCTACCCGGTTCATCACCAAGCAGGGCAGTGTGTCCACTCCGGAAGTGTCCAACGATTTCCCAGCATGATTTGTTTCATCGTCTCAGTCTTCAGCAGAGCTGGATCAGCCTGCTGTTGCTGGCTGAGTACCAGCTCTGTTTACAGAATAGTGCTGGGCTCTTTGTACTTTTTCCCTCCATACTGCCCACCCCGTAGCCTGATTCACCTCTTCTAGAATCATCTCTGTCCTTCCCCAAATGACTGGGAGAGAGTCACTAACTACATTGCCCAGCCAACTCTCAGATGCTGGCTGGAGAGACCAATTTATAGGAATAAAATGTCCCCAAGTTGTAACTGGGTCATTCTTCAAAAATCTGCAAATTGGCCACTGGAATTAGCAAGCTTTTTATTCCCATAGAAACAATGATGTGGAAGGTCTCAGGGTATACCCCGGAAGTCAGCTGATCTGCAAAGCTGCTGACTGATCCCTCAAGTGAAGGGTCTACATATTGAGTACACATGAGTACAGAAGAGAACACTGTGATGCTGTAGGGCAGAGGACAGGATGCGACCTGGCAGGAAGGAGAGGAGATCTCATCCCTCTTCATGAGTGTGTTTCTAGTCCTGGGCCAGAGGACCTAATAAGCAGTTTTGCTCATGCAGCCTCAGGTGGCCTTAGAGCTAGCAATGAGTGTAGTTTGGGGTTTGGCGCAAGTTAAGCCAGCTCCTACCAGCTTGATGGCCCACCTATCATGGCTGTTGTCCACCAGCACTGCTGGATAGCAAGTCCCCTAGTTGAGCATACAGCTGGCCGGGCTTCCCAGGTCACAAGGAAGCTGGAGCTATCGGAAAGCTCTGCGGTGAGCGTCGCTAGATGAGGATTTTGTGACAGAGCATCACCCAGTATTTGAGGGTCAAAATCCTTGTGACCCAGTCACTCTCAACCTCACAGCTGTACCGTGGGTCAAGCCTTCAGCTCAGAGCTTTGGAGGAAGGACCATCTAGATCCAGACCAAAATAAGAAACCCATGAAGGACTGGACCTTCTGCTTAGACCTTCTATTCTCTCCTTTGGCCACACTGGACCTCCATTTTGCAGGCTTCATGACCCTCACTCAGCTCCGTTCTTGTTCAGACTGTGAAGTTACAGGTTGAATAATCCCTACCTGAAATGCTTGGGACCAGGAGTAGTTTTGGATTTTTACATATTGGAATATTTGCACATATTTAATGAGATAGCTTGAGGAAGGAACTCTAGTTCAGTCCCAAGATTTGTCTGTGTGCCACAAGCACCTTACACAAATGACCTGGATGTAATTTTACCCAGTATCCCGCATACCTTTGTTTGTGAAGTTTAATGGTGTGGAATTTCCTACTTGTGGCACCATGCTAGTACTCAACACATTACAGATTTTAGAGAATTTTTGATTGGGGATTTTTGGATTACAGATGATGTTCAACCTGGATCTTTGATCAGTCCAGACCCCAAACTAGCAGATCAATAATCCATTCTGAATCTCCAAAGTTGTGACTTCGCTATGCTTTGATCCAATCTGTGTGGATTTAACAGGAATCGAAGAATACCTGTGTTCTTATACATCACTTGAGTGCTGTGTTTCCAACCCTACATCAACACTGGCTGCCTCCAGGGACAGACAGTCAAACACAGTGCATGAAGGGACATGCTTACCTACTCACTTAAATAACCTCAAGTCAAACACTGGGAGGGCGGAGACATTCGCTCACACTAACACTTCTGCTAGCCCAAGTTCTGGTTTCTAAGGAGGGTGTGCACACAGGTACACTTCAGCCAGGTGACCTGGCCACGGATGCAAGGCTGTTTCATGAGGTTCAGAGCCTGAAAGAATTGTGGAAGAGCTAGGGTTCAGGCTGGTCTTTCTCTGGAGTCCAGCATCCCTCCATGACTGTGGTGTCTCTTTCTATGTAGATCAACTGAGAGACCGGTGAGGCTCCAGGACTCGTGGCCTAACTCCCCATAGCAGTTCTGCCTGGGTTATCAGCTGTGGGCGTAGGAGGAGGCAAATTATTAGCAAAGACTAAGGGAGTGGCTGGTGTGGTGAACCCAGGAGTTGCCCCTCTGCCATGTTATTTTGAACTGAAATCTATATCTATCTCTATATCATCGAATATATGATATATATATACATACATATACATATATATACGCACACACACACACACACACACACACACCTGCTGAATCCAGTTACTGTTCCAAATGTGTTTAAGACTGACCAGTTGGGGCTGGCTAGTCCTCGGAGGAGACTGGTTCTCCCTCGCTTAGCAGTCATTAATAGTCCATAGCTCTTTGTGGAAAGGCAGGGCCTGTGAGACTTCCCTCATCCACGCTGGTATGTCAAGTGTCAAGTGTCATTTTTGTGCAGAGTTTGATTAGGTGACCACATTGTTGAGAGTGCAGGGTGCAGCCTCCCTGTCATAGATAGAGAATACTTAAACTAGACGTCTTGGGCCTCTGCTCTTGGAATCTTCCCACCCCCACTGCCTCTTTTGGGATGCCCCTAAAGCCCTGCATGTAGGGACTCTGTCATTTATTATCCGCATTTTGACCAGCTGTGGTTTCTGAAATATCTCTATTGGCTACAAAAAGAAGCTTTTTGTTAAAAAAAAATAGATGTTTTGATCTACTCTTATCTGTGGGTATAAAGATACAAATCTAGAATGCAGTAGGAATTGTCCTGATTTTTGATTCATGTCCACCCAACTAGCCTACAGAGAATACTAGAATCCACACTTCAGACTGAACTGAGAACTTTGAACTTCCGATGCCCTCACCTCTACTTTCTAAATGCTGCGATTATAGATTTGTATTACCTCGCTCAGTTTAGGTGCGGCTGGGCATTGAACCCAGGGCTTCATGTACACGGGGCAAGCTCTCTACTGACTGAGTTATAGTCCAGGCCCTAAATAACCTGTTTTTAATTCAAGTTTTTGTCAAGGTAAAATATTGCATTTTAATTAGGCCTCAACACATCCAAATATTAACTTTCCTAATCGTATTCCAAGATGGTCTTGGAAACAAAATAAGCCGTATGTCACAAAAGAGCAGCCTGGTCTACAACTGTGCAGAATGCATTTCACAAACATAATAGATCTAGTTCACCCTTTTACGTGATGCTGTGTCCCTCGGCAGTGGACAATAGGAACTCAAATAACAGGAAAGACAACTCCTCACCACCTCAGCCCGCAAGGTGCAGCCACCATGCGTGTGGAACTAACAGGAGGAGAGCTACCTGAGGCCGTAGTGGCTGAGTCAGTGTAGCTCTTCTCTCAAAGGAGGGGAAGTTAAGGTTTTATTTCTCAAAATAAACTAAAACACTAACTTTGATATGTGCTTCCTTAAACCACACAGAACGAAATATGACAGGCTCAGGAAGGCTTCAAAATGAGCAGCTATAAACTTCAAAGAAATTTCTATGGTGTATTAGAAGATTAGAATGTAAAATTAGCATAAGTCTGTGGGGAAACATATAACACAATTTTTTGTTACATATATTTAATTATTTTGTGTGATGTGGGAGGGATGCCTTGTTCTACTGTGCATGTGTGGAGGGCAGAGGGTAATTTCCAGATCTGGGTTCTCTCCATGTGGGTCCTGGGGATGTCAGTGTGGGTAACACGTTCCTTCACCCCGTGAGACATCTTGCTAACCACAAGACAGCTTTTTTTTTTAATTCTTTATTTTTTGACTAATAACTATTTTTCTTTCCTTTTTCCTATTTTCTTGTTTTAGCGCGGATGATTTTAAAAAGCAATAAGCTTGTGATTTTGGCAGTAGAGCATCTCCTCTTCCGCTTCCCCAGAATCCTTTGTACTCCATCTCCTCTCCTGCCTTTCTCTTAGCTTGACTTCAGCCCCAGCATTGCTCTGTTTCCATCGCTCCTCGTTTCCTAGCAACCAGACTGGCTGCTGGCTTTCCTGGATTGGTCTTCTCCTCCTTCACTCTCATCTAAACTTCTCCCCCAGATCAGGAAAAATGCATCTGCTGCTTAGATCAGCACCTGGACCACACTGGGAGGAAGCAGGGTGCTGGGTACCTTTCCGTGTTAATCCCAGCTCTACATCCGGGGTAATAATGGCCTTTGGTCAGAAACACTATGGGACCAGTTACTTAAATGCTCTACATGGCCTTCAGTACAAACAATGTCATCATCAGAATCAGCCAGAATGACCCGAAGACCTCTACTGCCTTTTTGTTCTGTGACTCTTGGCTGTGAACAAGGCGAACTCCATAGGAGCCCCACCCCTTGGGGTGGTGAGGTGTACTTTAGTGATGTATTCCACACTCTCTTTCAGGGGTCAGCTGAGGTTTCCTCCTAACTGCTCTACTGTGTTTAATTCATTCTTCACCACCGGTTTCTGAGAACACCAGTGACTACATTAAACACCTAGCACATTTGCTACATGACTACAGAAAGTAATATCAGCGTGACTCGGCCATAGTGCTTCCATGCATGGGATACTTTCAACTGCTCATCCTGAAAGCCTGTCACTGTGTGAGTGGACACCATGCTAGGCCAGGATACTGTGATGGAGGCAGGGATGGGGAGGCCATATTGACCTCAATGGCAGAGCGGGGAAGAGTTCCTGAACATTCCCTGCCATCGGAACAGTGTCTTCAGAGACTTGGTCCTTAGTTCACCTGTCATTGACGCCTTTGAGTTCTCATCCTTTTTCTCCTCCTCACCCGTGAATGTCTCAGGCACGTGTTCATTTTCATGCCTTTGCCCGGATCCCTCTGCTGTAGCTCCCTAGTGTCTGTCACATGGCCTCTTCAGTATCTTTATCTTCTGGGGATGGGGCCTAATGACACTGTGGGCCACTGACTACCACAGTCCTTCCTACCTGGACAATCCCCAAAAGAAGTGACCATGAAAGCACCCATTGGACATTGCTAGTGGTGTGGTGGTCTGACCCCACCCACCTCTATCCTGCCTCTTCACCCTTTCCCGTTGCTCATAGAGTTCCAGTCCTGGCCAGGGAGACATGATGGGCACCAGGGCCTGCCTCTGTTCTCTGAAATAAGAGAAATTCTCTCTCTCTCTCTCTCTCTCTCTCTCTCTTTTTTTTTTTTTTTTTTTGGTTTTTCGAGACAGGGTTTCTCTGTAGCTTTGGAGCCTGTCCTGGAACTAGCTCTTGTAGACCAGGCTGGTCTCGAACTCACAAAGATCCTCCTGTCTCTGCCTCCTGAGTGCTGGAATTAAAGGCTTGCGCCACCACCACCTGGCGGAAATTTTTCTCTTAATGTCACATAAGCCCTCGGTCAACTGATGCCACGGGCTGCTCAACTGTTCCTCTTCAGAGGTCATCCAGAGCCACCCGAACCAAAATTTCCTCCTCCCCCTTTCTCCTGATGCTTGCTTTCTCTGCAGCTCTATTTCTAGCTGACATATCATGTATCTATTGCTTCATTTTTAATCCGAATGTTAGCTGCATTTGGGACAGATTTTATCTGTCCTTCCCCGGAGTTGCTTCCCTTACACCTCCCCTGAGCGAGGCCCTAAGCGGGCCTACATGTGTACACTGCGACACCTGGTTTATATGCTTCCTGGAAAGAACCCAGGGACCCACACGTGCTAGGCATATGTGCTACTCTCTCAACTGTGCTACATCTCCAGTCCTGAGGCCACACAGCTAGAATCACACACACACACACACACACACACACATACACACACACACACACACACACACACGGAGTGAAAGAGGGGAGGACAGAGATGAGATTTGAACATAAAGTATCTGATACCCAAGTTCATGTTCTCCCTTACTTCCTCCCTCCCCGCCCCCCCCTCTGTGTCTGTCTGTCTGTCTGTGTGTATGTGGAGTTTTCTTCTTCTCACCTAAGCTCCCAGATTTTCCGTGGCAAGAACTATCTATTTTGTATCTCTTAACCCAAATGTTTAAATGCCTGATACATGGAGGGGATTCCATAAATGTCAGCTGGGACTATACAGTCAGTTAAGGGCTGGTGACTAGAGCAAACAAGCATTTTTCCTACCGGGACCCTGTACAAAGGCCCAAGAAACCCAGTGGGGAGAGCACCGTGAAAACGCCTTCCTAAGTGGTTAGCTTATCACCAGGGGCAGCTTAGCCAGTGTGAAAAATAAAGCCCTATTGAACCGATGTAATTGTCATTCATCCCTTTCAGCAGCTGGAGTTCCTGTGTCCACACCTTGCCTCACAGCACATAAGCAAGTCTAAATGCCTAAAAATAACCATGTTAATCCTCCAGAAATGTCTTTATGATGAGAGACAGCCTGGATAAAAATGTGTTAGTCTCTAAAACAAGGACAGATGGCAAATTGATACCACTATGATGCGATCCGAGGACGTAGCCCTGGTTCGGACTCTAGCAGACAGCAGATGCTATGTTCAAGTTTACAGAGGGAGTTTGATCCCGACCGAGACAGGAAGACTGATCATGCTCCTTCGCTGAGGGGCTCTGGCCTCTCGGGGGAAGCCATGGAGCAGAAGGCAGTGGTGGCACAATCAGTTGCTCCCTGTTACCATGCTCACTCCCTTCTTTCATCAGCGCCTTGAATCTTGGAGGAAATGTAACCAGAGCCCTCCCTTGGAATTGGCCCATGTGACTCAGGCCAGGCAGAGCCCTTACTGGCTCAGGGCAGCAGTATCCATGACAGTTTAGCATCAAGACTGTGCACAGTGACACACATCGACTTTTCCCACTGTAGACATTTGGTCACATTTAATATATTCCTTTTGTAAGTTAAAATAATTGTCATTCCTCTCTCCTGTCTGGTTCTCATGCCCTCTTCCCTCTTCATGTCGCTTGTCCAAAACATGTTATTTTCAGTAACTCAGCTCAGAGTAAAAAGAAAATGTCTGTGTGACCAAGGACCTTACACCAGGGATGCTGCATTACTGAATTTGATTGCTTGACTCCGTAAAGATGTTTTCTAAATTAAGCCAGCATGTTTCCTAGCCTCTAGAGCATGTCTTCTTTCTCTGGGAGGATACAGTACACCTCCTTCCACAGGACTGCAGCCCAGAAAGCAGCCATCTTCCACTCCCTACCTCCACATCTCCTGAGGCCCCTGATTGTGCTGCTCTGAGGTCTGTTGGCTCGGGACAGTCAGGAAACAGTGACTCACAGTGGAGCATGCTGGGACACTGATGAGCCGGGTGGCCCATGGAGAAACAGGCACCCCATCAACTCCATCTGTGCAGAGCAGGGTGTGCGCCCAGCCTAGGCAGGCGGCCTCTGATGAAATGTGAGCACAGAGATTTGGAAACGTGCCTTAGAGTTAATAACAACTATATCCCCACCTTGCACAGATGTAAAGAGTAAGGTTAATAAGACGTGCTGAGAAAAGAGCTCTCGCCAGACCAGCAGGACAATGGCGACGCATGCCCGCTGCTGGCAGCGAGGGCACTACAATCCATAGCTTCTGTAAGTGAAGCCGCTCTGCTGTCTTCTGAAAGCTGCTACACTGGAAAGGACACGCTTGCTCAGACGTGTCCTAGTGAAGGCAGCACATCCCGACCATATCTACGTGTGCCTTGCCTTAGTCTCTTCATAGGTTTGATAATATCTGAAATTACACATATAGAGTAAGCTGGAGTACAGCCCTTTTTACATAAGACATTACTTATGCAGCTATATGTGACACACACTAATGTTAATACACAACAGCACATGCTATCATGCACTGGCATATACTAGCACATTAGAATATACTGATACAGTTCATGTATACTCGTATGCATTGTTTTTAACCATACGGCTTGATGAGTTTTAGAAAAACATATACCTTATGCACTCACCACCATAACTCAGTTCTGGAATACTTCTATTGCCCTGAAAAACTGTGGACAGCCAGACCTGCATCTTCCTTGTAAGATGCAGCCCGTGAGTCCTCACCCTTTGACTGCACAGTGGAGTCACGGTTAGCGTAATAGGGGATATGTTGAGTTAATGAAGCTTTTGGCCTTTCTATTTGTCTCTTCCTTATGCAGCTTTGCTCTACACTGACAAACATCTTTTATCACACCGTTTTTACTCTCCTTCTGACTTTCAGCTACACATCTCTGAATTATTCTTAGTGGTTACTCTAGAGATTAAAATACTCATTTTCAGATAATTTTAATATATTCATGAATGTTTGTGTGGTGTGTGCACACACGTGGAGGCCAGAGGAGGGCATTGCGGATGCTCTTTTAAGGCCCACCTGTTCATCTGAGGCAGGGTCTCTCACTGAGCCTGGGACATGTATATATATTTTACAGACTGGTGGCCCCTAAATTCTAGTGACCTTCCTATCTCTGTACCCTGCCCACGTGGAGGGGTTACTGGGTGTACAGACAAAAAGCCTGGCTTGGAACATGGATGCTGGGATCTGAACTCAGCTCTGCAAGGTTATGCAGCCAACACTTTTAACCATGGAAATGTCTCTCCCACCCCCAAAGTATGCATCTATATGATATCACTGTCCAAGTTAATGCCATGTGTTTTAAATGTGTCGATGCAATATTCTGAAAGCATCCCTTACATTCAAAGAGCCTGTAACCTTTGCTGGATCTTAGGGTCAAAGTTAACAGTATACCTTGAAGTCACTTAAGGCTTAAGGCTGTTGTCCTGCTGTTTGTTTAACCTGCTTGTTGTAAGAGGACAGTGTAACAACCGATCTTACTTGTTTACCCGTGTCATCAACTTTTACAACCCAAGCTAATATGCAGCTGCAATCTTAAGCCATGCACCCCCCCCATGTCCCTGGCCCAGAACAGTGCCTGTGTATCATTGGCTGAAAGCAGCAAATACAGAAGCTGAAATAAACTTCCTAAAATCTATTGTAAATGTTGAAAGTAACCATTTATGGTTACTGGTTGATAAACAATGATATTCGATGTTGAAAGCAACCATTTATGGTTATTGGTTGATAAATAAGGATATTCGTCATCAGGGTCAGTAGGAATCAGTTGGAGCCAGTGATTTAATCCCTTAGGAAACTCTGTTAAAGATTTCTGTAAAGCATCCCCATGCGATGCTTTCTGTGCTGTTGAATAAATACAGAGCAAAACCCTTTGTTAGGGATACAGACAGACACACAGCTCATGTAATACACAGACACAGACACACACACACACATACATACACATATACACATATACACACACACTGAAACAGACAGACATGCACAGAGACAGACAGGAACAAACAGATTCACAAGACAGCCTTCAAGCAGGCACAGATTCAGGCTCATACAACAGACAGACAGAGGGTAGAAGACACAAAGAGCAGGAAGTAGAGAATTCAAATCACGACTCCGAGAGGAAGGGCTTTTATTCCTTTCTCTAATGCAACATCAATCCATTATTGGTGACTCTGATCACTAATGCGTATAATCTATGCATTTAGCATGCTTCAGTGCACCCTTTTGTGCGATTATTGTCATGAGTGTTATCCTTTCAGCCTGAATGACTTCCTCTGACATTTCTTGTATTACAGGTCTCTAGCATTGACTTCTTGCTTTGCTGATTTCAAAACATTTGTTTTAATTTTTATTTTGTTTTTGAAGAATAATTTCACTGTTCATAAAATTCTTAGAGCAGTTTTGCACCTTGAAAGTCTCTGTCCAGCATCTTTAGAATCTAGTCATGATTGTGTAGTTGTCGCCTCTTATGTGACTGTCGTGGTCCTCCATTTTCGCGATTTTCTCCCTGTCTTTGGCTTGAGTGTGATGCATCTGGCTGGGGTTGTCTTTGTGCCTATCCTACTGGGATGTGGTGACAATTTTAGACCAGAAGGTTAATGTTTTCTTCACGTTGCAGAGGTTTCTGTTAATATTTTTTTTCCAGTAAATTTCTGCCTCTTTCTCTGTCTTTCTGAAACTCTGAGAGTACATAGATGAATTATTTCATATTTTACTATGCATTTATGTCAATTTTTCTTCTCTGTTCTCTGTGTCCTTTGAATTTATTTTCAAGTTCACAGGTTTTATTTCTTTCCTTTGCAGTCTTAAATCTGCTGTCAAAGCTGTGCATTAAAATGTTCATTTTAGTCAGTGTGATGGTGAGATGTTTTTGTTTGGTTGGTTAGATTTTTTTTTTGTCAACTTAATGCAAGCTAGAGTCATCTGAGAAGAAAGAATCTCAACTAAGAAAATGCACCCCCGTAAGATTGGCCTATAGGCAAGCCTGTGTGTAGGGTATTTTCTCAGTTAATGTTTGATATGGAAGGACCTGGCCCATTGTGAGTGGTCACCCCTGGGAAGGGGTTCTTGGAGCAAATATATATATATATATATATTTATAAATGTATATGTATATATATATTTAAAGCTAGGAATTACAAGCCAGTAAGCAGTGCTCCTCCATGTCTCTGCGCCAGCTCCTGCATCGAGGATCTGGCTTGAGTTCCTGCTATGGCTTCCCTCAATTAGGACTGAGAAGCTGGAACTTTTTTCCCCATGTTGTTTGGCTCATGGTGTCTTACCACAGCAGTAGAAACCTAACTAAGCCAGAGGTTGGTACCAGGAGTGGGGTGTTGCTATGACTGACCTGACCAAGTTGTCTGGGGGAGGACTGTGGACAGAATTTGGAACTTTGAGTTGCAAAAGCTGTTGAATGCCCAAAATGTAACAATTTTTCTGTGGTGGCTTAGAAGAGACTGGTTCAAGCAATGCACATGACAAAGCCCTGGCTCATGAAGTTTCAGGGGGAAGTTAGGTGTTCCTTTAAGACTCCATCAGGGCCGTTCATGTAGTATCTTGAATTAAGGATCTGTGGTTGTGGTCATCTGGAGCTAAAGAATCGGTTGTGATTAAGACGAGACTAGAATCACTCAGGTGAAGCTTTTGCTTTACTGGGACAATGATTCTGGTCAGCTGGGGCTGAGAAATCAACTGTTATTAAAAAGAAACTAACATCACCGAGGTGGAATCTTCTGGGTGTGTTTTATCAAGGGCAACACACGGAAGCTGTCGTGGTCCAGAGGGGCCAAGGCTGCATCTCATGCCGGCAGCCAAACTTGGTAATGCGTATATGCTTCTCTGGTAATACTGGTTCTGGCAGCTTGGAAGCCTCAGAATTTCAGAGGTCACAGAGAATAACTGAGGCTTGGTGTTGTAAATAGGTGGAGAGGTGTGTGTAGTGTTCCCCAGCCGCCAGCCGCTGGCCC